>CM022703.1:31922691-32132037 GCA_012295165.1 Asparagus setaceus | reverse complement strand
TGAGATGTATTAGCCCAAAAATATATTGAATTTATGTGTTTTCAATCTTCATCGATATTAGAATAAGTAAAGATTTTTTGAGAAGATTTTCTTTTAAAAAAGTATAGAATAAGTTTGGGTTATGATAAACATTTAGAATCGTAAATACTGCTGGGTGAACATTTATTTTCATACTCGTATGCAACTAAGTTATGTTACATCATGTTAATATTATAAGAAAAGAAAATCAGTAGCCAGTGGGCCATATATTCATATATTTCCTCGTTCAATGATATGCACCTGTGGCCCACTAGACCACTAGCCACTTGTGGTTCCGTAAAAAGTTTGCTTCTACCCAAGTCCTCTGGCCCACGAGATAAGGGCCTTGTTTGCCAACCCATCATGTCACACAGAAGTGAAGTGAGTGTGATTGCCATCCTTTGAAAGAGAGATGGAGAAAAAAAAATGAATCCTCGGCAATCAAATTGTGGCTAATTATCTCCCGTAAGTGACCTAGTGGCGGGGGTTTGGAGTCTTGATTTAAAAGGTTAAGAACTAATTCGTGTCTATAGCATGTTTATATCTAATTTTTAATTGTTAGACAGTGCGATATTTGTGTTATTCAACTGGATCTGGACTGTGACAGGAGCGCTCTAGACCCGCGAAGTTTACTTGACCAGTACTAAGACAAAGTTCCTTGCGAGAAAAAAAGTGGCCCCTCGTCAATGCCAATGCATTTAGAATCCCATACATACCAAAGACCATTTTTTATGTATCTCTTGGAGCACATAGCTTGTTATAAATTTACATATGAATCGATATATAGGAAAATGTTAGTAGAAAACAATATAAACAGTGGCGGAGCCACTCTTTGTGAGGGTTCACAACCCTCCCCACTTTTATTTTTTATTAAAAAATTTATGTAGGGAATTAATTTAGCACTAGGCTATTGAATTTGTCATCAAATGCCCCCCCTCCACTAACTCCTCAGCCACTAACTCTACCTATTTAAAATCCTATTATGTCTAGGCTATTATTTTAAACTTTTTAGTCCTATACTAGACTCTCTAGTCTCCCAGAATTGACTACTGGTCAATTCATATTAATTAAATAAAAATTTTTAGAGGAGAAAACAACAGAATCTTCTTCTAGCTTATCTAACTTCTCTGTCAAAGCTAACTCTCTCAATTCTTTCTTTCTTTTTCCAATCTAAGCAAGTAACCATAAATCTCATTCATCTCTTTTGGCTTGGTATCCCAACGAAATTCTTGTTGAATTTTTGAAGCCCTTTTCAATTAAGGTAAAAAAATCACTGCATTTCTTATTTATAGTAATTGTTATTTGATATAATCTTTTATCTTTTGAAGCCCTTTTCAATTAAGAGTTTATGTAGTTGTTATGAATTCTATGTATTTGTACTTTTTATCGTAATTACTATTTGATATAATCTTTTATCTTGTTATGAGGTTTATATATATTTTGGCCCCCCCGAACTTAATATCTTGGCTTCGCCACTGAATATAAATGAAAGAAAACAATATAAATGAAACATCCAAAAGTATTGAAAATGAAGAGAGATATTACTTGTGCATATGATATTATGATTTACTTCATTAGTATTGAGAAGTAGAGTACCAAGGTCCAAATACTTAGTTCAGTGAGCTACTCCAGAGACCTCATAAAACATTTAGCAATTGTGAAATTTCATAAAATCACGTGTTCAATTTACCGAACATTTGAAGTTCTAAATCATTTACTTTCTTACTTCAGGCTTAACGACACTTAAAGCCAAACCTGCACTGATATCTAAAAGAAAAAACCTTGTATATTTAGTTTCAAACGAGAAGTTTATGAATTAACTCTATACTATGACATCAATAGAAGTACGTGACGAGCTTCACACATGACTCACGATTGAATTATAATTCTTTGATAAAAAATAGAATAAATATTATTTACTGTCATTGATGATTAATATATATCCATTATTTTTAAAATTATGTGTGTTCACATATCTGTATCATATTGTATTGATACTTGTATTGGTATTCGTGCACCAAGTTGCCTGTATAAAATAGGACTTTATTTAAAGATTTCCCCAAGAAATGAAATTATTCCATTCACGATTTTCATTTGATGCTAACGTTGAATAAGAGATCTAAGGGTGTGTTTGTCAAACTACACAAAACTGGGACATGACAAGTCCTTGTAGGCGTTAAAAAATACTTACAAGATCCCCGATACCAACTCGTGACGGGGAGTCGGCGAATGACAACCCATCGAATGATACGGACATCGAATAGTTGAGACGCGAACTCGACGGCAAACCCACAACGTCACAAGCACGGTTTAAACCGGACTTGAACGACGATCGGATTTCAGGACCGTTGAACCGGAACGAACCAAGAATTAGTCCCTAATCAAGTACGACGAACCCAAGCCCGAGACGAAAACGCCGAAAACGACGAAAACGGCGAGAGCGGCCGGCCACTTTGCCGAGCCACCTCGCCAACTTGTCGAGGTGGTTCTACCAAGTGGTCGAAGTTATTAACACCCCCGATTCGTATAAATAGGGGGTGTCTTCTTCATGGGCGGATTTGGACGTGGACTCGGCGGATATTTGGGGATTTTCGAGGCTCGGACTTGAGTGGACTTTCGATCTTGAAGAATTCTCGCGAGATCTACAGTAGTCGACGACGGTTCGAGCACCGGCGAGCACAAGTTCATCGACGTCGATCTACAAGCGGAAGGTAACCGAATTCGGTCGAACTACGATACCCTCTAGGTTAAGCCGTCTTAATCTCGGGGATAGCTGTGATTTCTCCTAGTAGATCTCACCCGCTCCGGCGATCCTCTCCTTCGTGAGTGTGATCCCCGAAGGCGATCCTCTCCTTCGTGAGTGTGATCCCCTTAGGCGTTTCGTTTCCTTTGAACGAGCCCCTGCGTCGTAGTTCGAACCCGGGTCTCTACGGATCGAATTTGCGCTGTGGTCCACGGACACAAAAGTCCCGGCACAGGCAAAGAACCCGCATGGCGAGGACCTCGATATAACGAGATCCTCGTGTTTGTTCATACAAAAAATTATAATCTTTTTGATTTTCATTGTAAGCCTTATAAAAGGCGATATTTTTCTTTGAATTTGTTTCAGCGATCAAGTTTGTAGCAGTTCAAATCAATGACAATCAAACCGACTTTACCGCGAACAAGCCGGGCGAGTGAAGTCCGTGTCTTCGGCACCTCCTCGTCGACCAAGGACTCACCATATTGACCGAGAATCGAGGAAAACATCCGGAAAGATCCACCCTTTGTGAATGCATGCGTTTCTTGATCTCTGCAAAGCCACACCTTCCATCGCAATCCTCTATCAACCGCAAGAAAGGAGTAGACGAACTGTGGAACCCGTGCCGACATCATGTCGGACGATGAAGGACCAACCGTGCCATCAAATAGGTATATGGGAGCTCTACCGGACGGAAGGAATACGTGATGATGGCTCGTCTTTTCTCGAAAGTAAACGCCGGACTATATGCGCAATCCACGGTGAATATTGGCCACCATTACGGAAGGAGAGAGTTCCTTCTTGTGGGCAAGTAACCGGTAAAGGACCTCCAAAGGTAAAGCATCATCGATTGATATGGAACCACACATTTCTTTAGCGGATCGCAAGATAGCCTACTAGAAGAGTTGTCGGTTGGATAGGCTTTACGCATGCCACGAAAGGTTGCAAACTTGGTCCCCGGGGAAAATCATCTTCTACGTGAGTGAAGTATAAGAGTTAGCCTCGGACCTCTCGATCAGTTCATTAACCTTCAAGGAGTGAGCTGCGATGTCACATATTTCGCCGATTTGTCCTCCAAATGCTGGAACAAGTAATTGGCAAATTGCTTCAGACTCACTTGCGATTTTCTTTTGGCGCAAGGTTCAGATTGGGCCAGAGCTATATGATAATGACAAGTGAGATCCCACAAAATTTTGTGACGATCAGGTGTGTGTTTCTTCACCACTTCGCCCCGATTGGAAGGGAAATTGTAGGCATCAAAATTGTCAAGAACCTCAAATATGACTAAATCATGAGAAGATCGAAGGACAACGTCGTCGAAATCTCAAGAAGCCCAACACAGTGGAAGATTGTGTCTCGCTATAGTGCGAGACACTTATGTGTGCCTCGCCACTAGCGAGACACTTTGATGTGTCTCGCCATAGTGCGAGACACTTATGTGTGCTCGCCACTAGCGAGACACTTTGATGTGTCTCGCCACTAGCGAGACACTTTGATGTGTCTCGCCACTAGCGAGACACTTTGATGTGTCTCGCCACTAGCGAGACACTTACTTGTGCCTCGCCAAACACGACACCCGTAATACTTAAAACGAGCTCTTGAAGAATCTAAATCAATCTTGGTGGGGCCCAATTGACTTTATCAACAAGAAAGAGACGCTCAGCCTACTTCAATGGACGGTTATACGCGAAGATACCACTAGGCGTAATTTAGGCATTTAATCGCGCCTAAAAAGCGTGAAAACCGCATAGCTACTGGAGGGATTTATACGCCGCCAAATGGGCAGCCCATACCGCTCGCCGCCAAAGGTAGCAGTTTACACCGCCGCCGCTAGCGGTAGCTGGGCGCGAGGCACTCGAATCGCCAAGCTTAACCGCAAGTGTCCCGCACTTGTGACACTTGTGTTTACGAAGAGGGCACGTTTCCCAAAGACTATAAATACCCTCCTACGCCCACTGGGTCGGCTATCGAGAAAGGGCAATCAGAGATCCAAGCTTCGGAGTTCAAGAACACGATCCACACGGAGATTCCTCGAGTTTAAGCTTTGCCTTAATTCTTGAGAAGAGTAGATATCTTACCTTGCTAAGATATTTCTTTGAAGTTCTTGTTTCCTTTGCGAAGCACTAACTAAACCCGTCGATTCGACGATCGCCGCCGGTGGTCCACGGATTACGATCCCCAAGATGCAAAGTCCCACTAAAATGTGAGATCTACACTTGTAGCGTCTTTTGTTGAGTTTGTGAGAGAGTTATTTAATTTCTTTGTAGCGAGAACCAAAGTGTAATTTTCTCAAGTTTTACAAATGGAACCAACTTTCGACCCAAACGATGGCGACCACAGTGGGAGCCAGCGGTCTCGAGCGAGATCGTTGTGTCGCAGCCTTGTGCAACATCAAGCCGACCTCATGGTCGATGGACTAGATTACTTCTTCGATCAAGCCAAGTTCGAAGAATATCTCTCCTCTTCCTCATCAAAGTCCTCCTCACCCCGCAAACATCGGAGGATCTCATCGCCTAAGAGGAGGTTCGTTACATTGTGATGCGCAGCGATTTTGTTAAGCTTGCGGCGAGGCGATTCCCTCTCAACAAGATCTCAACTGATCTGACGAAGAGGGCTCATCAAAGACGACGTCAAAAGATGGCTCGTCAATTAGCCAAGGCCTTGGAATCAGCAGGCGGAGTTCATTACAATCTGAACTTCGGCGTTATCGAAGGCGTCGACAAGCTACAACGCCTCAACTTCAACCGTCAACACTCCTCCCAATGAAGAATGGGTTCGTCAAAAGGACCCGATTGATAAGGAAGGAGCGCCAAAACGCCGTGCACGCTTTGCTCGAGCACGTCTTTGTTGTTCGCAAAGGCGCAAGAGTCAAAATCATCCCAAAGAACGGCTCAAAATCGCCAAGCATGGATCCCGGTCGACGCCAAAATCGGCTCAAGAGTCTCGGCCAACAAGCAAGCCGAGATAGCAACCGCCGCCAATGAGATAGCTCGAAGCGTTCGCCAACAGCGGTGTAAACCGCTCTCACGCTGAGATAGCTCAATCGCCGCCAACAACAGGCACCTTCCATGCCTTAGCGTAAAATGGGCTTTTCCGCCTTTCTTCCACTTCTCGGTGAGGTATCAACCGTTGAGTCCGAAATCCGACAACCGGTGTTTAGTCGTCTTGGTCCACGAGGAAATAAAGGCAAGGTACCGAAGAAACGCTTTGATTATCTCAAATTCGTAAGAGTCCCAACAAGCTAAAATATCTCGGTCTCTAGAATTCCAATTGCATCTCGTTTGAGCATCCCACAAGGGGTCCACGAAGTCGGCCGAGAAGAATAAGTTGAGGCAAGTGACTCGCAAAATCACGAGAGATGACCGCATCTCTGATTCATACAAGCAACTTCGCATGACGGCCGTTTACGGAAGTTGTCTCTCAAGTCAAAAGAGTCGTCCCTAAAGAAGACGGTCCTCCAATTAAGGACAACGTTACACTTGGGGGTGGAAGTGCAATTTGTAATAACCCACACCAACCACATCATCAGGCTGGGGGTAGCAACACACGAAAGAGGACGATCGACAAAATAGATTGTTCTTGCTCATGTGCAAAACTGATTAAGACGTTGTTATCGATGTGCCCGCTCGAAGTCGAACGCCACCCACAAAGAGCTTCAAGATTCGAACGGCTTTCCCCGCCAGAACGAAGATCCGGGCCACCAAGACGACGGCCGAAGAAAGAGATCATCCATCCAATTTGATTAGTTTCGAAGTGACTATCAACATGGTGAACAAAGGGAAAGGACGGCGACGATTCGGATCGACTTCACTCACGGAGGAAAGGTTGGGTCTCAGATTTCTCAAAGAATGTCTCTTTACAATTGCGAGTGCCCAACACATCGACTATAGAAGGATGCATGAGGGAGAGTCATCCGATAACGGCTTCCGACACAATCCGGCGATAGCCCGATGACACAATGTCAAGTGTTGGTCGCCATCCCGCAGAAGCTTTACCATTACTACCGATGTCACGGCTCAAATGTTACAAGAAGCCTTAGTCAAGCAAAGAGAAGAGCTTAAGGTCAAATGAGAACAGATGGAGCTAGCCATGCAGCAGATGAGGAGTTGCAAACCCATACACTGTAACAACAACGGGTCCAACCAATGCCTAAAACTACCAACAAGGTGGAGTTACCCACCATAATGCCCATAATGTCAAGACAACATTCGAAATTGATGAACACATTTACGGGATCAACCTCCAAAGAAAGCTACATCGATGCTCAAGGTGGAAATGGTCCAATTCCTCCTATTGGAAGCGATCCAAACAGGGAGGATGATGGCGAAAGGATGAAAGAGCTTGAAAATAAAATTAATGCTTTGATGTCCGCAGACAGAAGTCAAAAGGACCGGTATCCCGCGGTCCATATCCTAGAGAGTGGGATTCACCCCTACCCGAAATTCAATTTGATCAACTTCATGCCATTTGACGAGAGGGTCACCTACACAACACCTCGATTTACTTCAAATTACATTTGGGGTGATCTCAGAAACGAGCCTTTGATGGTTCGGTCATTCTCGGTACCTCACGGGGTCAGCCATTGGTATCAAGAATCAAAGCCGGAGCATTAACTTCTGGGTGACATAGAAAACTTGTTCCTCGGCAACTTCTTCGATGACGACATCAAGTCTCGATTGGAACCCTCTTGGATGAAAAAGTAAGAATGGGGAAACAATTGACACTTCGCTAAGCCGCTAATAAGGCCATAAGCGCAAAGATCCAATCACCGAGGAATTCATATTGCGGACGTGCCACAATAATCTTTCCATTGATCTATTGGAAGTCATGGGGGTCAGCCCCGCCAACTACATGGAAAGATCCGAAAATCTGAGGAGAACAAGCCGAACGCTTCCTCGTAAGGAAGAAAGCCGAAGAGGCGAAATGACTACCGATTCCTCGGTAAATTTTCCTCTCGTAATAGAGGAAAGGCATCTCTGGATCGCTATTAGTCAAACATCGCAACAACGATCGCCAAAAGCTTCTAAATCGTAATTCCACAGACATATTCTTTCGTGAGACTAAGAAGTTCACCATCTTCAAACATCTTCTTGATAATAACAAAATCAAGTTGCCTCCGATTACAAATCAAGAGGAGGTCGACAAGACTGACCCTAAATACCGTATGCACTACGAGGATCCTCCATCCTACTAAGGATTGCTTAGCTCTCAAGGCCATCATCCAAGCCTTGTCGTGGCCGCCTTGCCGATAAGCGAATGAGGAATCACCATGTATAATAGTATAAACCGCCCCTTTCCTCCGATGAGTACAAGAGGTTAAACTGCTTCTCCTTCTTACTCCAATAGGAATATGAGTATAAACTATTCTAAATGAATGCAGCCCAGTTTTGCAAAGAAAGCTGGGGGTGGATAATCTATGAACGAGAGGTCCACTTTCAGATTGAGCGATCAAACCTTCCTACAGTTAGGATTGTCTCAAAATTCCTATCCTGGTCAAACCTTCCTACAGTTAGGACCACGATCAAAATCCCCTCTCGATTCCTTTTATGAACGAGGTCCACTTCCAGATTGAGCGATCAAACCTTCCTACAGTTAGGATTGTCTCAAAATTCCTATCCTGGTCAAACCTTCCTACAGTTAGGACCATGGTCAAAATCCCCTCTCGATTCCTTCCATGAACGAGAGGTCCACTTCCAGATTGAGCGATCAAACCTTCCTACAGTTAGGATTGTCTCAAAATTCCTATCCTGGTCAAACCTTCCTACAGTTAGGACCATAATCAAAATCCCTCTCGATTCCTTCCATGAACGAGAGGTCCACTTCCATTGAGCGATCAAACCTTCCTACAGTTAGGATTGTCTCAAAATTCCTATCCTGGTCAAACCTTCCTACAGTTAGGACCATGGTCAAAATCCCCTCTCGATTCCTTTTATGAATGAGAGGTCTACTCCAAAGAACGGGTTCGCTACCAAGACACAACGGGTTCGCTGCCCCAAGAGAAAACACAACGTCCGTTTTTGCCCCAAGAGAAAACACAAACAAGCCGCAATAATGACCGATGTTTCAAGGCATTCAATTACAACTCAAATGATGACTTTCAAGATGAAGATGATTAGTCCAAAATCGACTTTACATTTTAATCCATTCAAATACAAATGCAAATGATATTGATCCCAAAGTATGGTCCGACGCCAGCAGAGCCGTGGTTCAAGAAATCAATAAAACATGGGCCTCTTCTACAAAGTTCAACATTGAGCGAAGCAAGGCATCTTATCCAAAGTATTCCGCACCCCGACAAATACATGGGAGTCTCAAAACTTTGGAGGGGGTATCCGAGGCATCAAAACTGTCAAGAACCTCAAATATGACTAAATCATGAGAAGATCGAAGGACAACGTCGTCGAAATCTCAAGAAGCCCAACACGGAAGATTGTGTCTCGCCGCTGGCGATTTTATGTGCTCGCCACTAGCGAGACACTTTGATGTGTCTCGCCACAGCAGACACTCGCGGTGTGCCTCGCCATGAGCAAGACACCTTGATGTGTCTCACCGCATGACATTTCAGTGTGTCTCGCCACGAAGCCAGACATTTGATGTGTCTCGCAACTAGCGGAGACATTTGTGCCTCGCCAAACACGGACACCCGTAATACTTAAAACGAAGCTCTTGAAGAATCTAAATCAATGCCGGGGCCCAATTGACTTTATCAACAAGAAGAGACGCTTGCCTACTTCAATGGACGGTTATATCAAGATACCACCAGGCGTAATTCTAGGGCATTTAATCGCGCTAAAGCGCAGAAACCCGCCAAAGGGATCGATACCGCCACAAATGCAAGGTGTTCCCCATACCGCTCGGCCAAAGGTAGCTTACACCGCCTCGCCGCTAGCGAGGTGCAGCTCGCTGGCGCTACCGAATCGCCGCTTAACCGCAGGTGTCCCGCGACTTGTGACACTTGTGTTTCAAGAGGGCACGCTTCCCAAAGACTATAAATACCCTCCTACGCCCACTCTGGGGTCGGCTATCGAAAGGGGCAATCGAGAGATCCAAGCTTAGGAGTTCAAGAACACGATCCACACCTGAGATTTCTCGAAGTTTAAGCTTTGCCTTAATTCTTGAGAAGAGTAGATATCTTACCTTGCTAAGATATTTGTCAAGTTTTGTTTCCTTTGCGAAGCACTAACTAAACCCGTCGATTCGACGATCGCCGCCGTGGTCCACGGATTACGATCCCCAAAGACAGCAAAGTCCCACGAAAACGTAAGATCTACACTTGTAGCGTCTTTTATTGAGTTTGTGAGAGAGTTATTTAATTTCTTTGTAGCGAGAACCAAAAGTGTAATTTTCTCAAGTTTTACAAATGGAACCAACTTTCACCCAAACGTAAATACTCTTGATCTGACATCTTCCCCATGGGTAAATCGAAATTGATACATCTCATGTAGAGCCACCCAACTCGGTTTCGTGAAAAATGTATTTGAATCGGATTGTAGAGCTCAAATAAAGGCGAAGAAATGATTGGCCGATTGGAAGGCCATACATGGTGGCACTAATCGCCAATACGCACCGCAGCACGGTTCTCCATCCCATCTACCGAGGACGAAGTTGGTCGCGACCCCACCAATGTTTACGATGAGTGAACCCAACCGTAAAATCTATGACTAGATGATTCAAGATCTCAGCCCCGCCGAAGGAGGCGCATTCTTCGAGTCGAGGGCAGAACAAAGAGCTCATCACGGCTGTGTCCATTTCTACAACCCTGTGGTGAAGGCCGATGACGCGATTCCTCGCTGGAACCCTGAATCGGCCGCCGGGTAATAAATCCGCAATGAATATGATCACGCCTCTACGACGCCAGACATACCTGCTGCGGTCACAGGTTCAAATCACCAATGAGAGCCGACGAGGTATCCGAGGAATATACAAGGACCTCCGTCGTCTTGGTTCAACCACCGCCGCTCGACAAAAGCCGATCCGGATCCTTAACCGAAGCCAATAGATAACTGCTTTTCGCAAAGGTTCGCGAGCCGGTGTCTTTACGAGTGGCGCATCGGTGACCAATCGCCTGAGAATGCGGAACTCCCTCAAATACTGATCGCCTCCGCCGATGTGCCGTGCAAATCGAGGCGAGATAAAAATCGCGATCATCACACGCGGAATAATAGTCACTATGGCGTCCATCAACCGTAAGGCGGAAAAGCTCCCGAGGAATAATCAACCAAATCGAAAAATATTCAGCTAGTAAATGGCGTTGAATTTATCTTACATAGATTGAGTCACGACCTTATAACGGGTATGACGATTTCACCCGTATCGAATACCCGGAGAACGATAAATATAGTCGCGTAAACCAAGCGGCAATATATTCCGTTCTACAGAGCAAGGGTACGGTATGAAATCGCTCCCGTTAAAGACATCGAGACGGGTGATGACCAAGTAAAACCGATCTATGAAGCGTCGGTCCCCACAAAGGAGGATTTCGGCTCTTCCCAATCGCCTCACAAAGGAGAACGAAGCGGGGTCATAATGAGTGTACACAATCTATGAAGCGTCGGTCCCCGCAAAGGAGGATTTCGGCTCTTCCCAATCGCCTCACAAAGGAGAGCGAAGCGGGGATACAACGTGTATATACGAGAAGATAATAACGCTGGCGCACCACCAAAAGAAGGAGGCGTGCATTCACGCTGCAGGCGAGTTGATCGGCCCCTCGGAGCATGAGATCTTCGCGACGACATCGAAGGCTGCAAAAATACAACAAAAAGTCAGATACATGGCTAAAATCCAAATAACGACGGCAAATCCCGCTGGTCGTCGCGGGCTCATTGGTCACGACCGAGCATCGAACGGACGATATGGTCCGGACGCCGCGATCACAAACTAAGCCGACCGAACTAAGAGCCTAACGCCGCCGCTGCTGGCGTCATGCCTACCGGGCCATTAACAGCGCCAAATACGGCGTCAGCGGGCGCTTCAATGGCCATGGGCACAGCCACCGCACAATACGGTGTTCAGGGAAAGTTGGTTTGTTATTCATTGCTCGCTTGATTCGTTTACGCCTTCGCTGGCCTACAACAAAATTTCAAACAAAAGAAATGCCTTTATTTTAGGCGCATAATGAAAACGAAAATTACAACTTTCTTCCTTTTGTGAACAAACACGGATCTCTATTTTCCCGATCCTCGCTATGCGGGTTCTTTGCCCGTCGGACTTTTATTCGTCCGCTGACCACCGCGCAATCCCGATCCTGTAAACCCCGTTCCGAACTACAGACGAGGGCTCGCTTCACGAAGGAAACGGTTACCGAGGGGATCACACTCACGAAGGAGAGGATCGCTCATGGGATCGACTCACGAAGGAGAGGATCGCCGAGCGGTGAGATCTACAAGGAGAAATCACAAGCTATCCCCGAGGTTAAGACAAGCTTAACCTAGAGGGTATCTGTAGTTCGACCCGAAGTTTGCTTACCTTGCCTATAGATCCGGACGCCGACCGACTTGAGCTCGCCGGTGCTCGAACCGCGGCAGATCTCGCGAGGGCTCTTCAAAAGTCGCCGAAATCACCAAGTCCCGAGTCCAAGACCCACCCAGAGGAAGACCCCCATTTATACAAAAGTGACGCCACGCCAAGGGTTCTGCCACTTGTCGACCACCCCGCCAGTCGGCCGAGGTGGCTCGGCCATGGTTGAGCCACCCTACCACTTGCCGAGGCACTCGGCCACGAGGTGGCTCTACCAGCCGAGCCACCCCGGCCACTTGGTCGAGGCATTCTGCCAAGTTGGCGTGGTTCTGCCAGTGGTCGAGCCTCTGCCACTTTGTCGAGGCACCTCTACCAAGTTGGCCGGTGGCTCGCCAGTGGCCGAGCCACCTTGGCCATTTGGCCGAGGTGTCGCTTCGCCGCCTGCCGCCGCTTCTCCGCCGATTCTTCGTCGATTCGGCCGACTCTTCGGTCTTCCGGCTTAGTTTTGTTCTGATGTCGCCGTTAGGTTTGAGTCCGTGGTCCGATCAACTTTCGAGCTCAAACGGCTCGCTTGCATCGACGGACTAAGTACTGATTCCGCCTTGCCGACGCTTGAGTTTAGCCAACTCGCTTCGCTGAGCTTCGCCGTCGTTTTCTCCACGACGCATCGCCGCCGGTCAGCCACGACTCACTTTGGGTTCGCCGCTCGCGCGCGCTTTGCGCAGAATCACGCCGACGGCGCTCGGTCGCTGCCGGATGGATCGCCGGTTGTCAACCCACCGCTTACGAAGTCTTGTTCTGCACCGATAAGCAATTTTAACGCCACAGATATTCTCCAAAGCCGCCTCAGCCTCGACTTGATGAGTCCGATGCTTTGACATGATGAGCCCCTTCACCCTTAATGGCGCGGATAGGACTTGTAATGACCTCGGCGCTTGATTTCTCCATTCCCTTCAGCCTTTCCAGCTTTGTAGGATTGTCAAGGTATTACTTGCATCGCATTTTTGTTTGACCGTTGTCGAAATCTCGCCGAAGTCGATAGATGAATTTCTTTTGAGGTTGGCTCCGATTTGATTCCTCCAACCTCTCGTGTTCTCCGCTTTGTAGGATACCCGGGTGTGGCGTGTCGCATTTATTGCTTGACCGCTGTCGGAATTTCAAACCAGAGCTAATTGAGTTCATTTGTCTGCTGACTCGTCGGTGGATTGTCGCCCAATGACCCTCGAGATTCCTCCATTGATCGTGGGTCCGAACCGCTGATCGGTGAATCCTTTGTTGACGACGCGCTGGTTGGCGCCGCTATCGCATTACTTCGCTGCGCAGTTCATCCACGCTGGGAGGTATTCTTCCCAATTGTTGATTGGTAGGCCCTCGGCGGCGATGCATGAATCGGCACCATACGCTGGGAGGAGTCCTTTCGAGGTAGAGCTGTCCTGGGCTATAAGCCTCGCCGTAATTTTATCCTCCTTGAGGTCCCACAAATGAGGAAATTGAGGGTTATCGAGTTATCCTTAAGAATATGGTAATATTCTCCAGAACTTCGCTAAGAACCGTGAATTAGTTTATACTGTAATCCTATTTGGAGTAGGGCTAGCTTACATGGGAGAATATCTCGAAGATTGAGTCCGCCCGAGCCATTTGTTGATGATTTCACCATTTGGAGGTTAAGCCCCAAAGTCCACAAGATTTTGAAGTAGCCTGCTCCTCATATATAGAGACAGAGACGGCTCACCGACGGCTTGGCAGACGCTATGCTATTACCGACTCAAGTTCACATGAGGCCGTGCATCATTTGGAGACCGCTGTTGCCAAGCTCGCTTCTCCGTGGGACACTTTTGGTCTTGTGTCACGCCGAGAAGCGAGGATAGTAGAGCTCTAACAGAACCCCAAGCGCGAGGGAGAGCCCGATCGCCTTGAAGTCGACAAAGGCCAACAAAGAAAAGACTCTTCGGTCGCCCGGTGAAATTTGAACTCTCGGCGTAAGCCGGTTGACATCAAGAAGGAGATCATGAGGCCCTTAATGGCGCCAGGAGACTTTCGTATTTAGGTTCGTGAGGAACTTCAACAAGCTTTCCTCAATAAAGTATCGAGTTAAAGCAAAACATATTTCGCCCTCTTTGTGCTCTATTGTGATTCTTTTATTTCACGTAAATAATTAACCATAATACTTATAGGATTTTGGCAAACCCTCACCACAACGGATTTGATTAGCCTTTACCAACTACCGTTTGAATTGGGCTGGCGTGCGGATTGTCCAAACTGCTCCAAGACGCGACGCTGTGCCGAAGAATGAAACTCTTCTAGACTTGCTATGATATTGAATACATAGGTTTGTACTCTTTACGCAAGAGATCGCCTCAACGCTGCGGTGAGGCGCTGGTTTAATCCCTTCTTAGGTTTGGGATGAAATACCCGAATCGAACTCGGTGTCTTCTTCAATCGGATAAAGACTAAACCGCGACGCTGCGTTAGCGCCGACTTTAGGGTTATCGTCGACTCCCCAAACTCTTCAACGGATTTGATTAGCCTTTACCAACTACCGTTTGAGTTGGGCTAGCATGTAGATTATCTCAACCGCTTCTACACACAACGTTGTGCTAAAAGAATGAAACTCTCTTAGACTTAATGCTACGATGTTGAATACGAGGGCTTTGGCTCTTTATCACGGAATAGATCACCCAAGAACGCTGCGGTGAGGCGCTGGCTTAACCTTCTTAGGCTTCGGATGAAATACCCGAATCGAACTCGTGTCTTCTTCAATCGGAGAAAGACTAAACCGGCGGCAGCGTGTTAGGCGTCGACTTCATCCCTTCTTAGGTTTGGGATGAAATACCCGAATCGAACTCGGTGTCTTCTTCAATCGGAGAAAGACTAAACCGGCGGCAGCGTGTTAGGCGTCGACTTCATCCCTTCTTAGGCTTCGATGAAATACCCTTAATCAACTCGTGTCTTCTTCAATCGGAGAAAGACTAAACCGGCGGCAGCGTGTTAGGCGTCGACTTCATCCCTTCTTAGGTTTGGGATGAAATACCCCAAGATGAATCTTATTTCTTTGACCTGAGAAGGATTGAACCGCATAAGGTTGATTGAGGTGGGAAAGGAAGAACGTATTCTATTTCCGGTGGAGAGGAAGGAGGATCTTGTCTCCTATCTCCGGATATTGGAAAGGAAGGATTTTGTCCTGCTTCCAAAGGGAGAGACTAAAATGGGATCTCCATTTTGAGAATCTTGAAAGATGAGACTAAGAGGGATCTCCACCGAGAATCTAAGACAAGAGAGGAAGAATGTATTCTATTCTTGCTTCCGAGAGGAAGAATGTATTCTATCTCCAGTAAAATGTGGGAAAGAAAGAATGTACTCTATTTCCCGATGAGAAACTAAGAGTGGGATCTCCACCAGAATCTGGAAGGGTACGGATAGCTTTCGCTTTTGTAGGATTGCAACTGCATTTGAGTGGACCTCTCTGCTGTGGAAGGAATCGAGAGGATTTTACGGTGGTTGGACCAAGAAGATTTTAGGGCCCACCGGCCAATGAATTTGATCGGTGAGAGAATTTTGGAGGAAAACACAATAACTTAGGGTTATCCTCATGAAAATGAGTGAGATTCTCTCGAGGAATTTCCCATCAAAATGGGTTATCCCAATATACTAAGGATAGTATTTTTCGAAATTCCCATTTATCAAGATTAATTGCCGGCCGCCATTCTCAGGTGATAAGGCGATATGCACCGCTTGAATAGACCGCTTATAAACGGTCCTTCCCATTTGGGTTCGAATTTACCTTTCTTTTGGAGTGAGGATTATCGGTCGCCTAGCCATGGGACGCAGATCTCCTCCCTAAAGGTTCTCTGTCGAACTTTCTTGTTGAAAGCCCTCGACATTCTAGCTTGATAGAACTCAATGCATTGTTGAGCCTCGAGCTTCTCATCTAACATCTCAAGCTCTTCGAGACGCTTTTGATGTTGTTCTTCGGCCGCCATCTCTCGCGTAAGGGCGACAAGTGACGGACCTGATTTCCAACGGAGAATCGCTTCACACCAGACCGTGAGAGTACGGTCGCCTCCCTCATGACGCATCACAGCGATATGCCCGAGAGCCCGAAGCTTATCGCCCCAGCCTTTGTTATTCTTCACAAGCTTCGACAAAATCTTGATGATCGCCTTGTTGAACGCCGCCAACCCATTTGCCGCCGGATTATAGGCCGCCGACAGACATCTTGTATCTTGAATTTTTCGCAAAACCCGATGAAGGAATTGCCGATAAATTGGGGACCGCTTGTCATGCACGATCCGTTTGGGACACCATGTCGCATAAATGACATGGTGTTTGATGAATCTGACGACGGTACTTTGACTCTTTTAGTGGGATTGCTTCACCACTTGAGAAGTAGCTCATGATCGCTAGAATAAACCGATCTCCTTTAACCGACGGAGGAAAAATGGGACCTACAACGCCCATTCCCATGTCTCAATGGCCGTGATGTGGTCAAGGATGCAAACCGCCCGAGGCCGATGCATAATAATCGCATGAATTTGACACGCATGGCATTTCCGAAGCGATCGACCGCCATTAACCATTGGGCCAAAAGTAGCCCATTCTCCGATTCGATCAGAGTTTGGGACCAGCCGGTGGGCACCACATTCACCTCGTGGTGCTTCCCCAAGGACCTCTTTCGCTTCCTTGTTTGAAAGGCATCGGAGTAAAAGACCATCGCATTCTGCGATATAGCATCCGGTTTCGTGGTCGAAAAGAATCGGGAGCTCTTCACGGATTGATTCTTCTCCTTCACGCCCATACCGCAAGACGTAATCGATGATAGGAAAGCCAACTCGGGCTCCAACTTGGTTTGGGTTGCATGTACTTTTGGTAACTACCCCTTTGTCTTCTTGTACCCCATCATATATTGGTACTAAGAGTCGTGAGTCCCGACCGCAACTAATTGCTCGTCTCTAAGGTTGTGCTAACGACACGCCTAACGCAGCCGCTGCGGAGCGCTCGAGGCGGATATATTCGATGAAGAATTCTTCAACGAAGTCGCCATTTCCACGGCTATCGATGATAGGGGACCAGATCGTGGTTCCCGACTTCAGAGTCACCACTTAACCCGCTTAACTATCAATTGTGAATCGCCATACGCTTCGAGATATTCGACCCCAGCCTCTTTGGCTTAAGCTAAGTCCGATAAGTAGCGCGTTGTATTCTGCTACGCTATTGGAACAGGTTCGTGAGTAATAAGCACGGCATGACATGATTCCCTCGAAATCAAGACAACTCCGACTCAGCCGAGATTTTAGAACGCCCGGGTACTTGCTACATTATCGCCCGAGAAGTCTGGCCAAAGTACACCGCCATATTTGTTGGTGCGACGAGTGTTGACTTCCGACTTCATCCGAAGATCATCATATAGCTCAACCGCCCGCTGTCTGTCAAGTGCCAAGAGATCGCGAATCGCTGCCCTTTGACGACTTCGTTGTTTGAAGTGCGTCGACGGACAAGAGCAAGGCCTATTTCGCCAAACGCCAACTCATTGAAGCCGGCCGGTTATAAATATCCGGACCGGATTTACGCTAGAGATAACATAAATCGCCCCACCGACTAAATAGTGTCGCGATCTCCTCGAATCGAACACTAATGCAAGGCACCGCCACCATTGGTATCGAGACTACCACCAATGTTCAATTTCGTAATACACTTCGCTCGGGATCACTGCCGCCGCCCCGCCAGTAAGGCGCTTAACGAATGATCCGCTGTCTTGACATAGATCGTGAACGGTTTTCCGGACGCGGGTGCAACAAGAATGAGGTTTAGCGAGATACGATTTGATCTCTTCAAACGCCGACATGCGCCGCCCCAAATAAACGACACGCCTTCTTGTTCAACTTGGAGAACGGCCTGCACTTCCCTGATAGGTTCGATATGAACCGCCGGATGTACGCTAATCGCCCTTGTAACCCCCGAAGTTCTCTCGCATTTCTGAGGTTGCAACTCTTGAATAGCCTTCACTTTGTCAGATCGACGTGGATTCCTTTGTCGTGACCGACGGCCGCAGGAACTTGCCACCGACATCCCAAGGAAGGATTTGGTAGGGTTCATCTTTAGTCGATGAGTCCGCATGAGCTCAATACCGCTCTAAGATCTTTGATGTGATCTCTTATTGCGCTTTTCACCACCAAGTCATCGACGTAGCATTCGACCGCTTTCCCGAGATGATCCCGAAAATTTTAGTCATCGCCGCGGGTATGCCGCCGCTCTTTAAACCGAACGGCATGACCGCGTAGCAAAATATACCGATGGGCGCTTCAACGCCTGGTGTTTGGCGCCATCGGTGCATCTTGATTTGATTGTAACCCGAGAAACCATCCATAAAGGACATCCTCAATCCACACGTATTGTCAACTATGACGCCGGGATTGGCAGAGGGAAATCATCCTTTGCGGCAAAGTAGGTCTCTCAGAGTCGCTACGCATCCTAATCGAACCATTCTTCTTCATGACCGACTATATTCGCCACCCAACCGTGTTGAATTTCTCGATGAATCCCGATTCTATGAGTTTCTTTACTTCGCCTACGATCGCCAGAAGATTTGTGACTAAACCGCCTTTTATTGCTTGACAGTTTGACATCCACGTTGATGTTGAGGCGATGTGTGTTACATTAGGGTCGAAGTCCCGCATGTCCTCATAACTCCGCCAATACATCGATATATTCCCCGATTAAGGCAATTAACTCTTTTCCTTTCTTCCGGGGAAGAGTATTGCTGATGTTTATGAGCTTAGGATGCTCTTCCTCACCCATATTAACTGACTACTTCATCCTTAGTGGGGGTTCCTTTGTTCAATCTATCCCTCGAATCGCTCTTGAAGTTGATGGATCCATGGGTCTTCCCATGCCGCATGTCTTCATCACTCTCAATAGTAGCGGATCGATCGTAGCCATATTTGACATCAAAGCCTTGAAAGCTTCTCCGAGGCCGGTGTCGTAATCCTAGCCGAAGAATCGACGAACGTCCGCCTCTCATTGTGGATTATTATCAATCGACCATGAGCATTCATCTTCTCGAGGAGGATTCAGATCCCAACCCTCGCTGGTCATATCGCTTTGAGACTGGATCTTCGCATTTTGCTGCCAAGCCTATCAAAGAATTTAATGCCTTCTGAGTCGCCTTGCGCCACATTCTCTCGACAACACCGCCGATAGTTTGAGAACACGACACGCGTGTTCAATTCGGGAACTTCTCTTCGAGATTTACTCAGACTTCAAAGACGATAGTACAACTCATCGGCATGAATGTCGAGCAACCCTTCGTGTCGTTGGTATGACTTCGTGTATAACGCCATCGCCGCCGATGAAAACGCCTCCTTCTCGAGGATGAGTCACACATCGAGGTTCCAAGAGTCACTAATCTCAACGTCAGCCTTTGCGCCAAGTTTTGACGCTCTCAACTTCATCCAAATTCCGAGAGCAAAATAGGATTCTTCTTATAATGGCGAGAGGGTAGGACCCCATCACGCGTGAGTCGGTCGAGGCTCTTCACCGGGCCCAAACAATCCTTGATCGAATTTTACTCGATCATCGCGGCAACGGGCCGAGCGCTTAACACCGCTTTTGCTCGGGATACCAGCAATGTGATTGACCGCTTGCAATGTGAGCCGATGGAGATCTCGATGAGATCGCCGAGGTGTGATCAAGTCACCCCACGCTGCAAGTTTTAGTCGACCGCTTTGAGGTGGCCGATTCTGATCGACGCTCGCCTTCGGTCCAATCATTGTTCCGATTTCGACTAAACTTGGCGATTTTCGGGCGCTTGTCCACTTTACATCCGGCCTCCCCGAACTAGAGCCCGTGTGCGCGTAGTATGCACGGCTACCGATACGCTTCTTCGTGTTGATCGGTTCGCTTTGACGCGACCCAATCATTTGTTGACGGTTGGAGGAGCCGTTGCACTGCTGATGAGGTTCTTGACCTCTCCCCGACTTCGACACCACACCGATTCCGTGGCCTGGCTAACTCACGCTCCGAGAGTCGCACGCCATCGGTGATCTCCTCGTAGATCCGGCGATCTTAGATTAAAGGATGCCATTTGGTGCACTTCTGCAACGGGCGGAGTTAAGATCCTCGCCTTTAAAGTTCCGAGTCGAGGACAAACGGATCTTTGCAGCGGGAGATCCTTCCGATTTGTGGGGAGGACGATCCGACAAGGACGATAGTATGATACTTTACAAATGAACCCGGATCAACTTGATTCGCTGACTTCGGCTGAGCTGCATTATTACACCCTACGCAGAAGTTTTTCGCATGGGTCCCGCCAGCTTCTGCGGGCGGGGCATAAGTGCTGCCCTTTATGTCCGGCGTACCGAAATTTTTTTTTTCCTATTCGCCCTGAGGCCTTTGACTTCTTCTTCGCCGATCCGATTCATACATTTACACGACGGCTTCTTAATTGAAGCCGCTATTCCACCGTGGTCGCCTGTTCGGGCGGAAAGTTGGTTTGTTATTCATTGCTCGCTTGATTCGCATGTTCGCTGGCCTACAACAAAATTTCAAACAAAAGAAATGCCTTTATTTTAGTACAATGAAAGCGAAAATTACAACTTTCTTCCTTTTGTGAACAAACGAGGATCTCTATTTTCGGGATCACAACTTGCGTCAGTTCTTTGCTGTCGGGGACTTTTTATTAGTCCGTTGACCACAGCGCAATCCCGATCACGGTGTAAGCCGGGGTTCGGGAACTCTGACGTAGAGGGCTCGTTCCACGAAGGAAAAGGCGCTGAGGGATCACACTCCGCGAAGGAGAGGATCGCTGCGAGGATCACTCACGAAGGAGGATCGGCGGGTGAGATCTACAAGGAGAAATCGGCGCTATCCACGAGGTTAGAGGCGAAGCTTAACCTAGAATTATCATGTAGTTCGACCGAGTTTGCTTACCTTCCGCTATAGATCGGCGTCGGCTGGACTTGAGCTTCGTGGTGCTTCCGAACCGTCGCGTCGTAGATCTCGAGGAGCTCTTCAAAGTCCTTGAGAAATCACCAAGTCAGGTCAAGACCCACCCGAGCAAGACCCCCTATTTATACAAAAGAAGTCTGTAGCGGCCAAGTGGCTCGGCCACTTGGCCGGCACGCCGGCGAGTTGGTAGGTGGCTGGCCATGGTGGTAGAGACCACCTCGGCCATGGCGAGCACCTCGGCAAGTTGGCGAGGTGGCTCCGACAAAGTGTAGAAACCTATAACCATTTGGCAGGAAGCCTGCGGCGTCGCTTTTCCGTCGTTCCGTCGTTTAGCGTTTCTCGTCGATTCTTGTCGATTTCCGTCGACTCTTTCGGTCTTAGGGCTTAGTTTTGCTCGGTGATGTGCGTTGGTTTTGAGTCGTGTCGATCAACTTTCGAGCTCAAGCGGCTCGTTTGCATCGACGGACTAAGTACGGTTGATTAGTCTCGTCGGCGTTTGAGTTTAGCCAACTTTCCGTTGAGCCGTCGTCGGGTTTCTCCACGGCGTGTCGTTCGGCAGCTCGCCTTTTCGCCGACTCACTTCATGGGTTCGTCGACTCGCTTTATCGTTTTCGCGGCGTAATCCGCGTCGGCGGCGTTCGGTCAGCGCCGTCGGATGGATCGTCGGTTGTCAACCCACCGTTCACGAGTCTTGTTGAGATGCTGATAAGCAATTGCGCCCTGAAGTCGCGCCTTCGCCCGGTATGGCCAAGCGCCCGCCCCAGCGTAGCCCGGCCGATGTTACCGTCCTTCTCCCCTCGTGGTTCATGGCGCTTACGCTAAAGAAAAAAAAAAGAAAAAGAATTTACAAAACCCTCGTGCACATACCTCGTTGATGAAGGAGACAAGGCGGCGAGCGAGGCGAAAACAAAACAAAAGAGAGCCAAAGGCGGCCTATATCGAGAGAAAAGGAGGGATTATGGGTATTTATAACAACCCGTATAGAACAATCCTCTTTGAACAAGGACTCTATTTGGCAAGAAGTAGGAATTCTAGTGGGCCCAATCAATTCTAGTGGGACTCTAATCAGCCCTAATTAGGAGTCCTAGTGGAACCTTAATAGTGCCAAATCAGTCCGTTGATTGGCTCCTCCGCCAAGTTTGGAAAGATTACGAAGATTTATTGACAGAATAACACCTAAGAGGCCCCATCGGCATGCGATCAGCGTTAGCTAATCCTACTCAACTAGGATTAAGTATAGCTGTTTCCTAATTTGTCGAGAAGTTCGGAAAAATATTCTCACAAGAAATATTCTTGGATAACTCGACGTATGATTGCACCGACGCGAAATCAACGCTCGCTTAATCCTACTCCAACTAGGATTACGCAGTATAAACCGCTTCCTAATTTGTCGAGAATTTCTAAGAATATTCTCACAAGAAATATTCTTAGGATAACTCGATCGTAAGGATTGCACCGACGCGAAATCAACGCTGCCGCCTAATCCTACCCAACTAGATTACGAGTAAACCGCTTCCTAATTTGTCGAGAAGTTCTAAGAATATTCTCACAAGAAATATTCTTAGGATAACTCGATCAAGCGGATTGCAATCGCTTGGGTCGAAAAGTTGTTTCCATTTGTAAAACTAGAGAAAATTACACTTTTGATTCTCGCCATGAAACTTAAATAACTCTTCACAAACTCAAAAAGATGCTACAAGTGTAGATCTTTTGTTTTGTGGACTTTGCCTGCGCCGGGACGCGTGAATCCGTGGACCACCGAAATGATCGCCGAATCGACGGTTTAGTTGATGCTTTAAAGGAAACAAGAACTTCAGAAATATCTTAGCAAGGTAAGATATCTACTCTTCAAGAATAAGGCAAGGCTTAAACTCGAGGAATTCACAGGTGGATCGTGGTTCTTGAACCTGGCTTGATTTGATTTTTCCTTTCGATGGTCGGCCAAGTGGACGAGGGAGGGTATTTATAGTCTGGGAAACGTGCCCTCTTCAAACACAAGTGTTGTGCAGAACGGTGCTAGCTCCAGCTCGAGCCGCTTCAAGCGCTAAGCTCAGCCGCTAATCGGGCGAGGTATATGTGCCGCCTGCTAGCGGCGAGGTAAAAGATAACGCCTACCGACAAGCGCAGGCAATATCGCCCTTCACCGCCAGAACGGTTTCCTCGCTTTTAGGCATGATTAAATGCTCCTAGAATAATTTAGTGGGCGATCTTCAGCGTAACCGCCATTAACGAATCAACGCTCAAGGCTGAGCCAAGTGGCCCCACCCAAGATTGAGACCCTTCGAGAGCTCATTTTAAGTATTCGGTGTCTCGCATTTGGCGACACAGCAGAAGTTCTCGCTAGTCGCGAGACACATCAAGGTGTTCGTTATGCAGATTACCAAAACCCGCCATCACCGAGACACATCAGTGTCTCGCCGGGCGGAGGCACACACGAAGTTCGCCGGCCGCAATGAGACATCAAAGTGTCTCGCCAGTGGCGCAGGTATTGTTAAGCGTTCGCATCAGAAGACACAATCTTCCCCAGATTGGGCTTCTTGAGATTTCACGACGCTGTCCTTCGATCTTCTCATGATTTAGTCATATTTGAGGTTCTTCACAATTTTTGATGCCTACAGATACCCTCCAAAGTTTTCGCGACTCAGATTTTATCAAGGGGTCCGAATACTTTGATAAGATGCGCCTTGCTTCGCTCAACGCTGAACTTTGTAGAAGAGGCCCATGTTTTGCTTCAGCTTGAACTCGGCTACGCTGGCTGGCCGACCATACTTTGGGATCAATAGTCATGCATTTGTATTTGATTGATTGAAATGTCAAGTCGATTTTGGACTAATCATCTTCATCTTGAAAGTCACCACAGGTTATAATTGAAGAATCATTGAGAAAAATAAAGCCGGTTTTGAATATCGATTCGAGCTTCTATATGTAATATCGGAATTGTCCTTGAAAGCGGCGGGGGCAATGCAGATGTCTGCTCAAAGGACGCACGGAATGCATGCGAGCATGCTTGAGCTTCGGAGGCGATGTAATGGCACATTTGCATTAGCAATGAGTTACAAAATGCATTAAAATCACGGTAGGAGAAAGTGCTTGACCCGGCGGGGAAAGAGTGAACCATTGTCAAGTTATTGCTTGTATGATAGATATAGGATTTTTGGCCCCTCGACCATCAACAGTTTGATGAGCCTTTACCAACTACCGTTTGAGTTGGGCTAGTAGATTATCACGAGTCCGTTCTACATGTTACGTTGTGCTAAAAGAGTGAATTCTCTTAGACTTTATGCTACGATATTGAATCGTGGGAATTCGGTCAATTATCACGGAATTGATTACGGCTATGTGTTGATGCGGACTTATCTCGATAAGGGCCGAGATAATATCCATATGCATGAAGGCATAGTTTAGGTGTCATTAGGTAATGACATCTATGCTACGATTTTGAATCGTGAAGCTTGATCAATTATCGCGGGAATTGATTACTGCGTGTGTTAGGCGACTTATCTCGATAAGGGGCGAGATAACATCCTATGCATAAAAGCATAGTTTAGGTGTCATTAGGTAATGACATCTACTCTGATTTTGAATCGTAGGCTTGTGGAATTTGTGTTTTTCTCTTGGGAGCGAACCCGTTGTGTCTTCTCTTGGGAAGCGAACCTGTTGTGTTTTCTCTTGGGGCAGCGAACCTGTTGCGGAGTAGACCTCTCATTCATAAAAGAAATCGAGAGGGATTTTGGCCGTGGTCCTAAGCGTAGGAAGGTTTGACCAAGTGAGAGTGAAAATTAAAAATAATCCTAAGCGTAGGAAGGTTTGATCGGGATAGGAGTTTTGAGACAATCCTAACTATCGGAAGGTTTGATCGCTCAATCACGAAATGGACCTCGTTCATGGAAGGAATCAAGAGGATTTTGACCATGGTCCCTAAGCGTAGGAAGGTTTGACCGACGGATATTTGAGACAATCTAAGCAGCCGGAAGGTTTGATCGCTCAATCTGAAGTGGACCTCTCGTTCATGGAAAGAATCGAGAGGGATTTTGGATGGTCTTAAGCGTTGGAAGGTTTGACCGGGATAGGAATTTTGAGACAATCCTAATTGTAGGAAGGTTTGATTGCTCAATGTGAAAGTGGACCTCGTTCATGGAAAGAATCGAGAGATTTTTGTAGTGGTCCTAGCGTAGGAAAGGTTTGACGGGGATAGGAATTTTGAGACAATCCTAATTGTAGGAAGGTTTGATTGCTCAATGTGGAAGTGGACCTCTCGTTCATGGAAAGAATCGAGAGGGATTTTGGCGTGGTCTAATCTTGGAAGGTTTGACCAGATAGGAATTTTTGAGACAATCCTAATTGTAGAAGGTTTGATTGCTCGTGAAGTGGACCTCTGCTCATGGAAAGAATCGAGGGGATTTTGGCCGGGTCCTAACTGTAGGAAGGTTTGACCAGATAGGAATTTTTGAGACAATCCTAATTGTAGGAAGGTTTGATTGCTCAATGTGGAAGTGGACCTCTCGCTCATGGATTATCCACCCCCCTTCTTCGCAAATCGGGCAGCTTGAGTAAGTAAGAAGGAAGAGCAGCTTAACCCTTATATTCATCTGAGGAAAGGACTTATACCGATACCGCCGGAGTGCGAGGGAGCTTTATACCGTGATACCCGCCGAGTATAGAGGAGCAGCTTTATACTCATATACCGCCGGAGTCAAGTTTGATTCAAATTTTATTTCTGCTAAGACGGCTTCAACCAAGGCTTGATGATGGCCTGAGAGCTAAGCAATCCTTTGTAGGATGGAGGATCCTCCTGGTACGCATTTATTTAGGGTCCGAAGTTTTGTTAGCCTCCTCTTGATTTGTAATTGAGGCAACTTGATTTTGTTGTTATCAAGGAGGTGTTTGAAGATGATTGGAACTTCTTCGCCCTTGAAAGAGTATGTCCCGTGGAATTCTCGATGAAGCTTTTGACGCTGGGTCGTTGGCGACGCTTGACTAACAAAGCAATACAGATGCCTTTCCTCTATTACGAGAGGAAAATTTACTCGAGGGGTCACCATTTTGCTCTTTCGCCTTTCTTCCTTCCGAGGAAACGCTCTACTTGTTCTCCTCGAGATTTTAGGTCTTTCCACGTGAAGTGGTGGACGAATTCCCCATGACTTCCAAAGAATTTATAGAAAGATTGTTGTGGCAAGTCTTCAATATGAACTCTTTCAGCACTGATCCCCGCATTATAGCTTTATGAATCGCTTAACGAAGGTGTCGCATTGTCCCCCACCTTTCGCTTCCTAGAGAGTTCCAATTGAGACTTCGTGTCGCCATCAAGAAGTTGCTGAGAAAGAACTTTCCATGTCCTCCCAAGAGTTAATACTCCTGCCTTGAGTCTTCGATACCAATCGGCAGCCCGCCAAGAGTACCGACGAATGACCGAACCATCGAGGCTCGCTTCCAGATTACCCCAAATGTGATTTGAAGTAAATCGTGTTGTGAAGGTGCCCTCTCCGGCCAAATGGCATGGAAGTTGATCAAATTAAATTTTAGGTAAGGAATTGAATCCCACTCTCGATACGACACGGATGCCCGCCTTTGACTTCCTCGCACGGACATCAAAGCATTGATTTTATTTTCAAGCTTTCATCCTTTCGCCATCATCCCCCTTTGTTTTGATTACTTCCATAGGAAGAATTGGACCATTTCCACCTTGAGCATCGATGAGCCTTTCTTTGAGGTTGATCACAGAATGTGTTCATCAATCTCCAATCGCCTTCACATTATGGGCGCATGGTGGGTACTCCACCTTGTTGACCGGATTCAGCCGCTGATCGACCCGTGTTGTGCAACCGCTTGGTTTGCAACTCCTCATCCGCTGCATGGCTAGCTCCATCTCTGCTCTCATTTCGCCTTAAGCTCTTCTCTTTGCTTAGCTAAGGCTTTGTAACATTTGAGCCGACATCGAGTAATGGTAAAAGCTTCTCGGGATGGGGACCAAAGACTTGACATTGTGTCATCGGAAGCTATCGCCAATTGATGTCTAAACTTGCTTCATCGATGACTCTCCTCATGCATCCTTCTATAGTCGATGCGGGGCAGCTCTCGAATTGTAACCGACATTCTTTGAGAAATCTTAGACCAACCTTTCTCCTGAGAGAAGTCGATCTCAATCCGCCGGCCCTTTCCCTTTGTTCACCATGTTGATAGTCACTTCGTGAAGTTCATCAAATCAATGGTAGATCTTCTTCTTCTTCGGGTCGCTTTGACTCGTTTTCAAATCTTCCCGCTATCGGCAGTGGAAAGCTCAATACCAAGCTCTTTGTGGTTGAGCTGCTGACTTAACAGTGCACATCCCGACAACAACGCCTTGATTAGTTGTGCACACGAGCAAGAACAATTTATTTCATCAATCGCTCTCTTCGTGTTACTACCCCCAGCCCGATGATATGGTTGGTGTGGGTTACAAATTGCACTTCCACCCCCAAGTGTAACGTTGTCCTTAATTGGAGAACATGTCTTCTTTTGGGGACGCCGACTCTTTGACTTGAGAGACAACTTCCGCCGCTTGGCTTCACATCCGAAGTTAGCTCAATAACCAGGGTCTGGTTATCTCTCGCGGATTTTTGCGAGTCACTTGCCTCAACTTCTTCTTTCTCAGCACTGTGGACCCCTTGTGGGATGCTCAAACGAGATGCAATTGGAATTCTAGAGACCTCGATATTTCAGCTTGCTCAAGACTCTTCTGAACTGGGTAATCCAAGCGTTTCTTCACTAGAACCTTGCTTTTATTTCCTGGTTGTGGACCAAGACGACTAAACACTGAAGTTGTCGGATTTCCAGACTTAAAGGTTGATACCTCATCCGGAGAAGTGGAAGAAAGGGGCGGAAAAGCCCATCTTTGTCAATGCATGAGACCGCTCGCTGTTGGCGAGGCGTTCAGCCGCTCGCTAGCGCTGAGGCGCTCGAAGCCGTCTCGCTGAAGATCTGCGTCGGCGCGCACTCTTGAGAGCTGATGTCGACGGGACCCAAGCTTTGTGATTTTGAGTCGCATTCCTTGGTTGATTTAGACTCGCGCTTGCGAACAATGGCACGATGCATGAGCAACGCTGCACGGCGCTTTGTAGCTCTTCTTTTTGTCAATCGGTCCTTTTGGCGAGAACCCATTCTTCCTTGGAGGAGTGCCGACGGATTGAGAGATTGCGTTTGTTGATGCCTTTGATCACGTGAGTTCTCGATAGTGAACTCCATCCGCCGACTCCGAGCCTGGCGAACCGACGGGCCATCTTTTGACGTCGCCTTTGGCGAAGCTCTTCGTCCGATCGGTTGAGATCTTGTTGAGAGGGGAAATCGCTCGCCGCAAGCTTAACGAAGATCGTTGCACATCAACAGAACGAACCTCCTCTTAGGGGATGAGATCCTCCGATGTTTTTGGGATGAGGAGGACTTTGATGAGGAAGAGGAGAGATATTCTTCGAATTTGGCTTGATCGAAGAAGTAGTCTATTCCATCAACCATGAGGTCGGCCTGATCGCTACAAGGCTGCGACACAACGATCTCGGGCTCGAGACCGTTGGCTCCCACTGTGGTCGCCATCAATTATCACCATAGAACACTTTTGTTAGCTTTTGCCAACATTTTGTAATTCACTTTTACATGAAATAAAATTTCTTTTATCATGTTTCATCTATTCTGTTTTGAACAAATAAACATAATTTCAATAGGATTTTTGGCAAACCCTCAGCCTTCAACGGATTTGATCGTGTTTGGGTCGAAAGTTGTTTCCATTTGTAAAACTAGAGAAAATTACACTTTTGATTCTCAGTTACAATGAAAATTAAATAACTCTCTCACAAACTTCGAACAAAAGATGCTACAAGTGTAGATCTCTTGTTTTGTGGGACTTTGCTCGCGGCCGGGACGCTAACTGTGGACCACCGAGCGATCGTCGAATCGACGGGTTTAGTTGATGCTTCAGAAAGGAAACAAGAACTTCAAAGAAATATCTTAGCAAGGTAAGATATCTACTCTTCTCAAGAATAAGGCAAGGCTTAAACTCGAGGAATCTCCGTGTGGATCGTGGTTCTGAACTCCCAGCTTGGATTGATTTTCCCTTTCTCGATGGTCAACTTCAAGTGGACGAGGAGGGTATTTATAGTCTGGGAAACGTCTCTTCAAACACAAGTGTCATAAGTGCGTGAAATTTGCGCTAGCGCCGGGCCAGCCGCCATACTAAGCCGCCTCGCTAACCGGCGAGGCAGTACGCCGCTAGCGGCAGGCAAGAGGGTCATCGCGACAAGCTTGAGCGCAATATCGTCCCTTCACCGCCGTAACGGTTTCCGCTTTTAGGCATGATTAAATGTCCTAGAATTACGCCTAGTGGCGTATCTTCGTAACCGCCATTAACGCGGTTCCCAACGCCTCTCGCTGATAAAGCAAGTGGGCCCCACCAAGATTGATTTAGACCCTTCGAGAGCTCATTTTAAGTATTCTCGGTGTCTCAGATTTGGCGCACACAGTAAGTGTTCGCTAGTCGCAGACACATCAAGGTGTCCCTGCGGCGAGACAACAACAAGTACCGCAACAATGGTGACACATCAAGGTGTCTCGCCACAGGCACACACCGAGTGTCCCGCCGCAACAGACACATCAGTGTCTCGCTAGTGGCTAGGCATTCACATAAGTGTCTCGCGACCGTAGCGAGACACAATCTTCCTCAGATTGGCTTCTTGAGATTTCGACGACGCTGTCCTTCGATCTGATTTAGTCATATTTGAGGTTCTTCAGCCAATTTTTGATGCTTACATGCACCGACGCGAAATCAACGCTGCCTAAATCCTACTCCAACTAGGATTATGAGTATAAATCGCTTTCCTAATTTGTCGAAGTTCCCACAAGAAATATTCTTAGGATAACTCGACATATGGATTGCACCGACGCTAAATCAACGCTACGCCTAATCCTACTCCAAATAGGATTACGAGTATAAACTGCTTCCTAATTTGTAGAGTTCCTAAGAATATTTCCATAAAAATATTCTAGGATAACTCGATCGCGTATCACATCGACGATCAACGCGATTGCCCAAATTCTACCCAACTAGGATTACGAGTATAAACCGCTTTCAAATTTTCAACGAGGAGTTCCCGGAGAATAAACCCATATTCTTAAGGATAACTCGATAACCCTTGATGTCCTCCTACCATAATATCCAAGAGAGGAACAACCCGACAGGCATGTAAGTCGGTTGACACCGGACGACGGTCTAGTCCCGTAGAGGAACTTCTCCCACTATGAATAATCATATCCCAACAAAGGCCAAAGGCCGTGATTCGCCGAATCAAGGCCGCCACGATGGTTGAAAGCCAAATGGTCTCTTGTTTCGACAAGGAATTCTGGAGGATATCTCCATGAAAGATTAGTCCTCCACGCTGTTGAACCAACAACACACGGATGAGGGAAGAATTAGCCAATTGAGGGTTATGAAATTCCACGTATTCGACACAACCAACGTGTAGCCAACAAGGAGTTCGCCGACATACGGAGAAATCAAAAGTCGATGGTTAGTCAAACAACAACCAACCGACACGAGTTACAAACAAAACTCACCCACCGGCTTGAATCAAGATTTTAACAAGCGGTCGGACAATAAATGCAACGCAAGTGATCTTATCGAAATCCTACAAAGAAGCTGGATGGTGCGAAAGAATCGAAGACTTGAAGCTAACTTTTGGGACCCTCTAGGCGAGGCGGGAACCATCATGTCAAAGTATTCGGGCTCGCTTATAAAGAGCGAGGCTGAAACACTTGGAGGGGTATCTGTGGCGTTAAAAATACTTACAAGATCCCGATACCAACTTCGTGGCGAAGTCGTGAATGACAACCATCGAATGATCACGGACGTCGAATAGTTGAGGCGAACTTCGGCAACAAACCAGCGGCGTCACAAACACGGTTTAAACCGGACTTGAACGAGCGATCGGTTTCAGACCGTTGAACGGCGAGAGCGAACAGAATTAGTCCGAATCAAAATGGGGCCGGAACCAAGCAGAAGGCAAGCAGGGAAAATAATAGCAGGCGCAGCAGCGGCGTACTCGGCCAAGTGGCCAGAATGGCTCAGCTCACACTTTGTAGAGCCACCTCGACCACTTAAGAGCACCTCATTAAACTTAGCAGTGACTCGACCAGGCGAGGTGGCTCGACAAGTGGTAGAACCTGACTGGGTCGTATAAATAGGGGGTCTTCTTCATGGGCGGATTCGGACGAGGGACTTCGGCGGATATTTGGGGATTTTGAGAGGCTGGGACTTGAGTGGACTTTCGATCTTCGAAGAATTCTCGCGAGATCTACTTAGTAGTCCACGACGTTCCTAACCGGCAGCACAAGTTCAGGACGCCCGATCTACAAGCGGAAGGTAGCGAATTGGTCGAACTACGATACCCTCTAGGTTAAGCTTCGTCTTAATCTCGGGGATAGCGTGATTTCTCCTAGTAGATCTCACCCGCCCCACGATCCTCTCCTTCGTGAGTGTGATCCCCGGCGATCCTCTCCTTCGTGAGTGTGATCCCTTAGGCGTTTCGCTTCCTTCGCGAAACGAGCCCCCGACGCCTCAGAAGTTCCAACCCGGTCTCTACTGGATCGAATTGCTGTGGTCCACGGACACAAAAGTCCCGACACGGGCAAAGAACCCGCATGGCGGGGACCTCGATATAACGAGATCCTCGTGTTTGTTCATACAGAAAAGTTGTAATCTTTTTTATTTTCATTGTAAGCCTTATAAAAGCGATATTTTTCTTTGAATTTGTTTCAGCGACCAAGTTTGTAAATACCAAATCAATGACAATCAAACCGACTTTTACCGCGAACAGTCCTGGCCCCGTTTTGTCTAAACAAGTTTTCTTTTAGACCAGCTCCCCCCATTAAAAAAAAAACTGGTTTAGTACTTGGGCTAAAAATATTTGGGCCAGTTCTAGTTTGGAAATTTGCCAAACAAGAAACAATTTAAAATTGGGTCAGGTTCAGTCCCACCCAATTTTACAAGGTTGTCAAACACACCCTAATACATTCACTGCATCCATCATTTAAAGAAAGATGATCAAAAAATGCATGCACTTATTACAAGGTGAATAGGTGAAGATATTTGTTCAATGCATGCGGTCGGTGCATTCTATTAAGAATGAATGATGTTAAGATTTAGAAAAGATTTGAACAATCATTTTATCAGTGTCTATGTTCAGAGCATCAGGGCATGCTTCATGCTATAAATTTGAAGGGTATCTGAGGCATTCAGTCTCATTGAGATCAATATTCGATTATGGAGAGTTCAGCCATAGGTGATGAAGGAATTGATGATGGAGGCACCGATGGTGATGAAGATCCTCAAGGATCGATCATTGTAATGATCATAGTTAATTAAGGTTTAGAATCCAATCCCATGGTTTTGATATGGTTTGAGGGGTGATCGATAAAATCACCCCTCAACATGACAGATAAGGCTCGCCAAAAAAAGCTAGAAGTGAGAGATCTCTCCCTCTTAAGTTGTGTTTTTATTTTCTTTAATTGAATTGTATGTGAACTTTGTTGCTTCTGTTAAGCAAAACTTATTTTGTAAGTATTGAATGCTGAGAGAAGAAAAACTATTATGTTTAGTATACTTCTTATGTTTTTTAACACTTCGCTAAAAAATCTCCAATAACAACTTTTTAATTTTTTAAATTTTTTTTGTGAAGATACTTATTCCATGTGCTATATTGCTCCGTGTGAAAACATCACCACAACAATTATTTCTAACTTTTCTATACTACGACTTTAATCACCTCAAAGTCCCGTCAGAATTTAGATGCTTTTGAGTTTTAGGGGAACAAGGGCAGAGATTTTTGCAATTGAGAGGCAGAATAATGGCCGAAACCTCCCTTTTATCTAATATTATAAACCATTAAGAACCATTAGATATGCATTAAATTTGTTACAATCATACATAAATATACAAAATACAATCCTTCACATTGTCAAGGACCAGGAGTCAATGTCAAGTTATCAACAATTACAATAATCACGTACATCGCTTTGTACTAAGATGAAAAAAATAAAAATAAAATCAATTCGTTATTTTACCAAAAAACTTTGTAAAGTCTCACAAAAAATAAAGTTTAATTTTATCCGAATACGGGTATGCAAGTGAAAAAAGCTCTCATTTATTAGCGCCGTATATTTGAATCCATATTTGTGATGAAGGTATCAAATCCAAACTCAATTATTTGGCATTTGTTTACATCCGTATATCAGGAAACACAACCATGCATAACACAAAATCCCCCTTTAACTGTTATATTTTAACAGAAACCCCCTTTAACTTTTATATTGAATAGAAAACCCCTTTAACTTTTAGATTTTATCACCCCTCCCCAAATTAGGGGGGTTTTCTGATAAAGTCTCAAAGTTAAAGGGTTTTTTTTGATAACCCTTAAACTTAAGGGGGTTTTCTGATATTTTGAAAGTTAAGGGGGTTTTCTTGATAATCATCAAAAGTTAAGGGAGATTTTATGATATTTAGCCAAAACAAAGATGTTTTCACTTGAACCTACACACTTGAAGAGATCCTCTTTTCTTCCTTTGATAATTCCTGCGAGAAAGTTTCAGACTCTATATTAGGTCGAAACAAGAAGTTCATTCAAACAATAATTAGAAAATAGCAGCATAGCCTGTTTCATCTAAAAAAAACTCTCATAGGAAACGTTATGTATGCTTAAGAGGGCATTTGGTAGCTTGCAACTGGAATGGTTGCAATTCGATTGCATCTGTGGATCAAATTTGTCCAGTTGTAAGCATTTATTTTATTGCAACTCACAGTTATAGTTGCAACCAGTTCACAAAACAACTCTTGGATTGCAACATATGATTCGTCCAAAAATGGCATGAAATTACAATAGCAACTTAGTTGCAAGCCCACTTAAATTTATTAAAATCAAAATCATTACTTAATATTTAAAAATAAAGAAATTCATTTAAAATTTAAAATAATCATTTAAAAATTATTACTATAATAATTTCTTCAAAAAGTTTTTAAAATATAAAGTTATTTAAAAATATCTTTACTAAAAATGTTTTTCTAAAAGTAATATCTTAAAATTATTTGAAAATACTATTATTCTAGAAAAATAAAAATATTATTCTTTTGAAAATATTATTTTCCATAAATATTTTCAAAAGTACTATTTTTAGAAATATTTTTTGAAAAATATTATATTATTAAAATATATTATTTTTCTAAAATATGTTATTTCTTAAAATAATATAAATTTTAAAATAATATTTTTATATAATATCTTATTTGATAATATATTAATTTTTTCAATAGTATAGTATTTTTAAAATAATATATTTGCATAAAATATATTATTTTATAAAATAAAATTTTAAAAGAATTAATTTTTAATGAAATTCATTTACCAAACTATATTTTTACCAAAAATCATTTTACAAAATTATTTTATTTTACAAAAATATATAATTTTTCAAATAAAATACTATCTTATGAAAAATTTTAAAAATTTTAAAAGTCAATTTACTTAATAATAAAAAGCACTATTTTTTAAATAAATATTTTAAAAGTGTGAAAAGAATTAATAATTTTAATAATTTATTAATGGTAAAAATAAGTTGCATATGTAAAGTTACAAGTAAAATCAAATAGCTACAACGCAAGTTATAAAATTTAAATTTTGAACCAAATAATTATGCTTGTATTGCATGTAAGAAGAGTTACAACGTCTCAGTTGCATGCAAGCGACACTTGCATTGCAACTATCGTTACAAGCAACCAAACGCCCTCCTAAGTAAAGAGCTCAAAAGCTAAAGTTTGGGTGACATATAGCAGGAGAATAATTTGAGATGTTCATAACACTTTTAACACTTGATTTCCTCTTTGTAATTTCAACAAACAGAATCTTACTCAGATCAACAAACAGAGTATACTGGAGAAAATTTTACAGTTCCTCAAATTCTAAATGCTGTTATTTTGAATTTTAAAGGATTCTATTTTAAAGTGATAATACATTTTCAATGAATTGTTAAGCAAACCTTGTCAAGAAATTTTAGTTGGGAATAGAAATATATGTTTCCGATGAAGATGGCAGTGGCAGGAGAGCTAGTGATTTAGTGAGGAAAATAAAACATAGTACGTCGAAGCAATAGTCACTCTCTCAATCAAATGAAACTAATTAATGCACCACCTTTCTCTACTTCATCAACTTCAGATGAGTAGAGCACTTTTCAAATCTTTTGAAATTTTCTCAAACATGATCATAAAATAAGGTAATTAACTAATTAACCGCATACACGCATATGACAAATGATTTAGTTAAGAAGAAATATTAAAGCAGCCGTAGATGCCTTTAATCTTCTTCAATTCATCGGCAATGGTCGAATTGCATCATCATCATCATCACGAGTCGTCATCGAGGCAGTCATGGACTTCAACTCGCGAATTCTCTCCTCCAACTCCTTGACCTCCTTCCTCGACGAATCCCTCTCAGAAACAACAGAGTATTCCTGTTCGTTCTTTATCCGAACAACATTCTCTTGATTCAAAAGTTCAGCCTCCTCGACCATAGCCGAGTAAGAAAAGTTGAATTCTTGGCAATCAAATTGCGGCCCATCGTCAATGCGGATGCATTTAATTAGAATCCCATGTACCAGAGAACACTTCTTCTGTTTAGTCCTCCTTGTATCTCTTGGAGCACGTAGTTTGTTATAAATTTGGACATGAAACAAAATACTGTAGTCACATTTACAAGAAAATAATCATCTGGAGAACACATCTCATCACTGAATATTAAAGTAGTCGCATTTAGAATTGAGCATTTTACTAATCAGATTTACAACTGAACCCACAAAGCACATAATAACCCAGCAACTACGATTCCAACCCAAAGACTCTCATTACTATTTACAAGCTCTAATAATAAGAAGCTTGAACAAAGGGAAATCCAACATGCTGAGGCCAAGGAAGAAGAAGAAGACGAGAAACCAACGGCAAAGGGAGTAAACTCAGTAAAGCATTCGATGAGAAAGAGAGAGTAGACGAGAGGCATTGTTGTGATTGTAATCTTCAGCAATGTAGCTAATCAGCACCCCATCCAAAAAGAAAGGCAACCAAATAGAATAATTAGCAAAACTTGATCATAACATTGAAAGATCTAGACATAAAGTTTCAAAGTTTCTCAACTTCATCTAGCCCCTAATTTAGACAACTTAGAAATGTATAATCAATAAACTCTAAACAAAAATAAAACTAAACAAGAACAATTAAAGGAGTAAGAGTATTGTATTTTAGCGAAAAATTCTCTAACTTGACATCTCTATGCTCAAACCGAACAAACCGAATCGAACCGCACCGAACCAACTGTTCGATTCGGTTCGGTTTGGTTTGACAAAAAATAGTCAAAACCGACTGAATTGACCATTTGCATACCCCTACCCAAAATGAGTATTAGGTCTAGATCCTATCTCAGCTTAATTCTAATCCTAGTGTGAAGTAAATGTGGGATTCATCTCTAATCCCAGGATATCCTAGTCTTAGGCTGAAGTAAATGCTACCTTAGGCTTTTAAACAAAGATTGTTTATTACAGGTTATTGATCATGTAACTGTAAGCAGAATACCAGGGTCCAAATACTCAGTTCAGCGAGCTACTCTTGAGACCCGCATCAAACTTTAGCAATTGTGAAAATTTATAATCTCATGTGTTCAATTATCATATGCATGCAGAACATATGAAGTTCTAAATCATTTACTTTCTAACTTCAGGCTTTACAACAATCAAAGCAAAACCTGTCCGGGTACTGAAATTTGTAGCCAAATACACCAATTCAAAGCCTGTTTGGCAAATGGTCAAAGTGGTTTATAAGCCACAAAAATGGCAAATGGTCAAAGTGGCTTATAAGCCACTTTGAGATGTTTGGCAGGTGGCTTCTTCTGGCTTAAAATCATCAAAAAATAAGCTATGATATCCTAGCTTAATTTTTAGTGGATTATCAACCATAAAAATTGACCAAGTAAAAGACACCTTATCATTTCACAAAATTCCAAGCCATATCATATCCTCCTCCAAATCCTCTGTTCTAGTCAATGGCAATCCCACTAACATCTTCCAATGCTTTAGAGGTCTCAAGCAAGGGGACCCCTTATCTCCTATGCTTTTTCTCCTAGTGGTGGTGGACGTGCTTAACAAAATGCTCTCTGAAAGCACAGACCATGGTGATTTATCTGAACTCCACCTCAAAGGCAAACTCAATGACATCAGATCCCTCCAGTTCGCTGACGACACACTTATCTTTTGCAAAGCAGATATCCCTAACATTTCATCCCTCAAATCAATCCTTTATCTCTTTGAGGCAACATCAGGTCTGGGTATCAACTTCTCTAAGTCTAACCTCTTTTACAGTGGCAAATCTGTCAATCAGGGATCTATTCTTGCCAATCTCCTCAACTGCTCCTTTGCATCCCCCCCTTCAAATACCTTGGTCTCCCTCTCAAAAGAGGTTCCCTCACCAAATCTGACTGGCAGCCACTACTAGACTCATTCCACAAAAAAACTATCTCTATGGAAAGCCAAACAGCTATCCTTTGGTGGCCGCCTAGTCCTTATCAATACAGTCCTCTCCTCTCTTCCTCTCTACTACATGTCTTTCTTCAAGCTCCCCAAATGGTTGCTCAAGGCTTTGGACAAAATCGGGCATAACTTTCTTTGGGGTCGAGGGAGTCAGAACGCTGGTGGTAAAGCCCTGGTCAAATGGGACATAGTCTGCTCCCCCAAATCTTGTGGGGGTCTGGGTATCTCTAAGCTGGAGAACTTCAACACCACTCTCCTAGCCAAATGGCTCTGAAAATACTTCACCAATAATAACCATGTGGGTCAGGTCCTACGCTCTATTTACCCTCCTAACCCCCCAGAGCACGCCTCCCCGTATCAATAGCTCTAAAGTTTGGTGGGATGTCCATTCTGCCTATCACTCCTTCGCGGCTATAGTCAAATGGAAACTAGGTAATGGTCTTAGGATTCTTTTCTGGGAGGATAAATGGACTGGCGACAATCGTCTTGCTAGCCTCTTCTCCCTGGCTTCCGGTCTTGCTCTTTCTAAGCATACCTCTGTTGAGTCTCAAGGTAGATTCTAGGGAGGCTATTGGCTCTGGAAGCTCATTCTTAGGCGTCTGATAGGTGAGCAAGAGAGACTCCAAGTCCAAGCTCTTCTTCAGTGGTTAGACTCTGCTAACCTCTCCCCATCTCCTACCCTCGACGACGCCTCTTGGCCTCTGGACTGCTCTGGAGTTTTCACGGTTAAGTCCTTCTACTCCTTCATCTCTGATGGAGGCACTCGCAGCCCCTACTGCTCTATTATCTAGCATAATGTGCTTCCTAGGGTGAAATTCTTCTTGTGGCACTATCTATGACCAAGCTCAACACCAAAGACAGACTCATCGCTAAATTTTGGTCAGGAGACCCAGCATGCTCCCTATGTTCTAGCGTTATTGAATCACACAACCACCTCTTCCTCAATTGCCAACTTGCCAAACAAGTCTGGGATGTTTTCATCCCCATTATTGGTATCCATGCTCTTCCCCTTTCTATTCACCAATGTTTTGATACTTGCTCTAACACAAATGTTGAGCCTGCAGTGAGGCTTCTATAGAGATTCGTTTTTCCTACTATATGCTGGGTTCCATGCACTGCTCGCAACAACTTCATCTTCAATGAAGTTATTCCACCTCAGCCTCAATTGGCCTCCAAGATAGCTTTACTTCCTCACTTTGTGGACATGTTTTGCCACAACAAAGAGAGGACTCAAGCTCAAGTCCATCGCTAGGGAGAAGGGGATCTCATCACTGATTGCTTCAAGTGAGGATAGCAAAGGTGGGGGGTGGGGGGCAGCCAGCCAGTAGCGCCGCTAGTCATCTTTTGTGCAGGCGGTCTTTTGGAATTGTTTAATCAAACTCTCTATTTTTACGTCGGTTATGTACAGTCCTAACTGTTTTTAGGGTTTTGGTTTTCACTCATTTTTGGATTTTACCAGGATATCTATGAGTGATTTTCTTTTGTTTCCCTCCTTGTGTAGAGTGACAACAAGGTCCGCTCCTCTACCAATTTGGGATACATTGCAAAATCACCGTTAGATATCAACACTTGTATATTCTTACTCTATTTCTATAAATATAACATGATAGTGCGACTTGCCCTATTTCTACCTCAAAAAAAATTCCAAGCCATGTCCTGGTACTGATCGAAATTCACGAACACATTGGATAAAGAAATTAAAAATCAGTCAATAACTGGAAACAAAAGCATCTCTTTCTAACAAATGTGTATGTATCAATAGAGAAACAACTATGTTCATGTGACTGACCTCTTCACACAGCTAATAACTGGGATTTGAACAAGAGAACCTCTTTTATTCCTCTGCTAATTCCTGCAGCAAAAAAAAATTTAAGCCTCTATGTTAGGTTAAAACAAGAAGCTAAATAATAATTAAAAAATAGTGGCATAGCTTGTATTAAAGATAAAAGTTTCTCATATGAACCGTTACACTCAGATTTGAGTAACAACACAAAAGCTGATATTTGACATAGCTACAAAGAAGTTGTATCTATATAGGATAATATATATCTGATATGGTTCTAGTGCACACTCATAGGATTATTGTCGGATACTTTAACTAGTGATGTCATTCCATTAAAAACTAGTGATGTGATTCATACCTAGTCCTGATATAGTATATACAACAATGTGAATACATTCTGAATGCAGTTTGGCTACCAATTAGATGTAATATTGAGTTTATAAATTAACTCTATACGATTTCATGAATAAAAGTATGTGACGAGTCTCACACTTGATTCACGATTGAATTATAATTTTTGTTAATAAATATAATAATTGTTTACTGTCATTGATGATGAATATACATCTATTATTTTTAAATTATGTGTGTTCACACATCTGTATCATATTATATTGATACTCGTACCAGTATTCGTACAACCAAGTTGCCTGTATAAAACAGGACTTCATTTAAGGATTTCCCAAGAAAGGAAATATTTGCATTCATGATTTTCAATTGATACTAACGTTGAATAAGAGATCTAATACATTCACTGCATCCATCATTTAAAGAAAGATGATTAAAAAAATACATGCACTTATTACAAGGTGAATATGTGAAGATAATTGTTCAATGCATGTAGTTGGTGCATTATAATGAGAATGAATGATGATAAGATTTAGAAAAGGTTTGAACAATCATTTTATCAGTGTCTGTGTTCAGAGCATCAGGGCGATGCTTCATGCTATAAATTTGAAAGATCTGAGGCATTCAGTCTCATTGCGATCTACATTCTATTATGAAGAGAGGTATCAACACGGACAATGCAGAGTCCGTAGGTGATGGAGGAATTGATGATGGAGGCACCAACAGCGACAAAGATCCTCAAGGATCGATTGACCAATGTAATGATCATAATTAAGGTTTAGAATCCGATCCCAAGGTTTTAGTATGGTTTGAGGGGTGATCGAGAAAATCACCCCTCAACACGACAGATAAAGGCTCGTCAAAAAAGCTAGAAGTGAGAAATCTCTCCTTCTTAAGTTATGTTTTTCTTTTCTTCAATTGAATTGTATGTGAAATTTTTTGCTTCTCTTAAAGTCAAAACTTCATTTGTAAATATTGTTTATGCATTTTATTTGTCTATACTGTTTATGTTATTTAAACGAATGAAAACACTTTGCTAAAAATATCTCCAATAACAATTTTTTTTTTTTTGCTTTCTTTGTGAAGATACTTATTCCATGTGTTATACTATTCCGTGTGAAAACATCATTGCAACAATTTGTTCCTAACTTTTCTAAACTATGACTTTTTTCACCTCAAAGTCCAATCAGAATTTGGATGCTTTTGCAGTTTAGAAGAAGAAGGGCAGAGATATCTGCAGTTGAGTGGCAGAACAATGGCCAAAACCTCTCTTTTATCTAATATAAACCATTAAGAACCATTAGAAATGCATTAACTTCAATATAATCATACATAAATATACAAAATACAATACTTCACATTGTCAAGGACTAGGATTCAATGTCAAGTTAGCAACATTTACAATAATCACATGCTTTGCTTTGTATTAAGATGAAAAGAAAACAAAATTCAATTCATTATTTTACCAAAAAGCTTTGTAAAGTCTCACAAAAATAAAGTTTAATTTCATCGAATATGGGTTCGTAAGTGGAAAAAAATACTCTCATTTATTAGGGACGGATATTAGAATTGTTAATTATACCTTGTTGTTACGAAATTTTAAGCACCTGTTTTACATTTGTTGATGTAATCTACTCTTTTTCTTCATAATGTATAAGCAGTGGGTTTCTAAGTAGAAAGAAAAGAAGCAAAGGAGACACTGTTAAGCCAGTTAAAAGCAGAGTACTGTCCTGTGTAAAAGAGTAGTGTTTTATTAATTTTAAACCCTAAATTTAAATAACTGAGAAAACCAATACTACCAATTGAACTGCAACCACTACTAATACTACAAATTGAACTGAGTATGATTCCATTATTAAAGGATGAGTCCAGGGATTGAGAAGGGAGAGAGATGTGTGTTTACTGAGATAACTCAAAATCAACCTGGCTCAAACTTCTGATCAGTAACAGACCATTAGGGGCGGAAAACCAACCAAATAAATATATAGCCCAAAATTTGTTTGTCTAATTATTCGGTTATATTTGATTCCGTTCTATTTAATAAGTAAATGATTTTCAGTACTCGGTTTATAAACGAATAGATTTACAACGTGTATTACTGCAAACATGAAATTTATATTTTTTTTTCGATGAATAAGAAAATTTTTACCTTCACTTGGATGATCCATAAGATGCCAAAGAAAATAAAATGACAAAGCTAATGGAGGAGACTACAGGACACAACCACATCATCGGAGTGGGTTTCAAGTAAGCCACAGTTTGATGCATTCTCTTGCAATCAATCCGAGCATCTCTCAGATGCTTCTTTAATTTAATCTAGCTCCTCTTCCTTCTTCCTCTATCTGATCTTCATCTCATCTCTCTCCGCAACCGCCTTCTCTAGTTTGCGAATTCTGACCTTCAACTCCTTAACCTCCTTCTTCATGCTGTCGTTCTCTTTGTTCAGAGACTCGGCCTCTTTGGACATGGCCGAGGCGAAAGCAATGCAGGTGACCTCGTGGTCGAGACTCGAAGCAATCTTCTCCATTTGTGACTTGAGCTGATCTATCTGGGCCCTTCTCTCCTCCATGGTTTCTTTGAGAATTTGCTGGTTGAGGGTTGAGGGGCGTCCATTTTCTTCTTGTTCGGATTTTGATTGGGGTTTGACTCTGTCTTGGGATTTCATGGGGATCTCAGATTAGTTTTGAGGAGGAAGTTAATAACAGAAAAGAGAAAGGTGGCACATCTTGATCTCTTCTGCCCCACTCAATTAACTAGTTTTTTCACCCATATTTTAAAATAAGTTTAATTGCACTTAAAATACCCTATAGTTTTTCCTATGTCGCACTTACATATCCTAAAGTATTTAAAACTTGCAACTAAATACCCTAAAGCTATTAAAACTAACACTTAAACAACCTAAAGTTTTTAAAATTTGCACTTAAACACCCTCGAGTTTGCATAACAAAGGGCATTTAAGTGCAAAACTTTAAAGTATTTAAGTGATAGTTTCAAAAAACTTTAGGATATTTAAGCACAAGTTTTTAAAACTTTAGGGTATATTACTACAATATGTTGTTTCATTTATATTAGTACAGTATTATGATTAGATTATTTTTTCTATATTCTTTCAAGTCTGATTATAATGCAATTTGCAACTCCGTCAAGTACTTTGAGCTATTCGTTGTAGATAAGATTCAACTCTTCTCATTTTTAACTTCTTAGGAATTTTGAATGTTCATTTTCCAATGGCGACGATTATGTACTTGAAAAAAAAAATGTTAGTTATATTGATCAAATAAACCTACCTTCTAACTCGTAGTGCAACTCGTAGTCCAGGGTTGATAGTCACATCTAATTGTAAGTAAGCTAGCCAATATCCAAATATTAGGTTCACTCAGTTAGCTACTCTTGAGACCTCATGAAATTTTAGCAACTTGGAACTCATCTCATAAAGTCAAGGTCTTCAACTATCATATATGCATGTGGAGCATCCGAGGTTCTGAAATATTTTACCTTCTTTCAGGCTTCGCAACAATTCAAGCAAAATTTGTTCTGATATTGAAATTTGTATTCACATATTCCAATTAATAGTACAAATCAGTTAATCGCTGATACAACAGAGAACAAATATATACATGTGAAAACTTCACGCTGGCTAGAACTTGGACTTGAAGAACAGACACTCTTTTCTCCCTTCGGCTATAATTTCAGACTATGTATTAGGTTCGAACCAATAAGTTTTTAAACAATAATTAGAAATTAACAGCATGTCTTGTATTATAATTAAGAAGGCACCGATGAAATCCTTATGCACATTTGGGTTAACAGCACAAAAGCTGATAGTTGGCATAGTATATTTTTCAGTATAGATGCCACATGGAGCAGTAGAGAAACCCTAGCATCTTAATCGTGAGACAATTTTAACAGAACATCAGAAATACGAGAAGGGTGCTCTGAGCCATTCACAAAGAGAGTGGTGATCTAATTCGTATCTAGTCATGATACATTTAGATATAAACAGAATGAGTCTAATTTTTATTTCACAGTTGGTTCTTGATTGAATTATAATAATTATAATATATGCCACAATAATATCATTATTACTAATAGAATATTACTTAATCTTTGCATACATGACGAATGCATATTCATTGTTGTGTCCACATATCTGTATCCTATTGTATTTGTATTGATACTCGTATGAGTATTCGTGCAACCAAGTTGCCCGCGTACAGCAGGACTTGATTACAGTTTGCCCAAGAAAGGAAATATTTCATTCATGATTTCCGATGGATACTAACATTGGATAAGAGATCTAATCCATTCACTGCATGCACTGTTTAAAGAAAGATGGTCAAATATACATGCACTTATGATGAGGTCGTGAATTGGCGAAGATAATTGTCCAATGTATGCAGTTGGTACATTCTACTGAGAATGAACAAAAGATTTGGAGAATCATTTTGTCAATGTCTATGTTCAGAGTATTAAGGAATTCTTCATGCTATATATTTGAACGATCTGAGGCATTCAGTCTCATTGAAATCTACATTCTATTATCAGGAGTGTCAACACATACAATGCAGAGTTCAGCCACAAGTGATGGAGGCATTGATGATGGAGGGGTCAACAGTAACAAAGATCCTAGTGAATCAATCAATGTAATACTCACACATAGGGTTTAGAATCCAATCCCAAATAATAGCCACTAGTTGAGGGGTGGTTGAGAAAATCACCCCTCAACATGACAGATAAAGGCTCACCAGAGAAGTTCTAAGCAAGAAAAATCCCCCATCCTCAACCCTTACGTTCGTATATTTGTTTTTTATTTTTTTAAATTGAAGTCTGTGAATTTTCTTGTTTCTGTCATACAAAGTATTTGTAACAAATGTTGAATATTGATATAAGAAACATTATTGTCCTTGGTACCTTTCTTACTTAATCCCCCCCGCGAATGAGAACATTATGTAGGAGAACATAACTCAATGATCTTTTTGGCTTTCTTTCCATTATAGCATTACTTCCAGGTAACTCTTCTATATTATGACTTTTATCACTTCAAAATCCAACCACAACTTGGATGGTTTGGAGTTTTTGGAGCAACAAGGGGAGAGATATTTATAGTTGAAAGGAAAAACAATGGCCAAAACCACTTTCTCGTCTAATACACACCATTAGAAATGCATTAAATTTGATGAGTAAGAAAATATACAAATATTAATCCTTCACACTATCAAAGAACAATGTTCCATGGCAAGCAATATATACAATTATCACATATGTTGCCTGGTATTATTATGAAAAGGAAAAATTAGATCCGTTATTATACCAAAAAATTCATAAAATCTCACAAAAATAAAGTTTAACTTTATCTAAATATGGATAGGAAAGTGAAGGCATCTTTTCATTTACTCAGATAGATCCATATTGTTGATGAAGATATCAGAATCAAACTCAATTACTTGGCATTTTTCTACATCCTTATATAAGGAAACAAAATCATAATATAAATCTTTATTACTAGAAAAACATTAAAAAGAAACTTCAGTTATAACTTGTAAGTTGTAAGAATAGAAAATTACCTGAATTTAGGACTTATCGCATACCCACCACATAAGAGTGTAGTCAATAGAGAAATAAATGTTGTACAAGTGCATCTTTCACACTTGAAGAAAAGATCCTCTTTTCTCCTTTTATAATTCCTGCAGGAAAATTTCAACCTTTTATTAGGTTCAACCAAGAAATGCATCTAAACAGTCATAGAAAATATCAGCATAGCTTGTATTATGAATAAGAAATTCTCATACGAACAGTTATTAGCATTTGAGTAAACAACACAAACACCAGCATTCAGCTGTGAGAAATTAGGACAACAGTAAATGAAATATGTGAACACTTTTTTAACATCAATTTCATATTAGTAATTTTAACAGTGTCTTATTCGAGTTTTCGAAACAAAAGAACATGAGAAACAATGTTCTGATTCCAGATTCTTTGAATCTCAAATGATTTTATTTTGAACCTATTGCTTTTTTTTTAAATGAACTGCCAAAATTTTCATTAACAAATAGAAAAGCAATTGTCTAAGAGAAATTTCTGAACAACCAAGGTCCTCTTAACAATTAATTTGAAAATCTAACGGGTTCGGAAGAAAATCTAATAAAATGCAAGCGCGCCAAAGTCAATTTCCTAGAGTATCAGTCGCAGAAGTATCCATATAGTCACATAATACAACTAACTATTCACCTAATAAAAGTTGTTGAACTGAACGATGGGTGAAGTTTTTGATGGCAAGATGAAGAGGATTCCCATTTGAAGAATAAGTTCAATACCTGATAAACAGCAACAACGCGCAATAGCTATAGTTAATCTAGTGATACATATCGTAACATGGTACACTAACTATTTACTTTATTCCCACCATTAATCTGGCAATAAATTAGTATGACTTACCAAATAGAATGCCTGATACCACATAATATTGCAGTAACAATAACTATAAAGAATCTGACATCAGAATATTCTTAATTCACTCAAATAAGATGCCTAATAATTTTTTTGGGAGAAAAAGAGATGGCTAATAATCATATTAATAGTACAACTGAAATAAATCCAGCAATCTAAAATGTGATGCAACATGGAAGCAGCATACCCTATACACTGCATAAATAAGCTGTATACCTTAGAAACTTAATACCGGGAAAATGGATGCTTTATCTTCCGAAAAAGTGTTTTAAGTCACTGCTACAGCCATCAGAGAGCTTGCTTCACTTTCTCGCAGCTAAACTTATATTGAGAATAGACAGAGATAGAAGCATGTGATGCCATGGAAACTATCAATAATTCCAAAATATTTGATTCCTTCTGTACTGCTTCTTCAAATACATCTTCACTAGCTTAGAGTAAGTCCATTCTCTTCTCTTGCTTGACTCCAAAAACACCTCCGAGCTTGAGTGGAAATCTCCCTTGCCAAACACATCAAACACCAACAAATCAGTTTCAACTACAGGAGAGCTCTCCCCATCCAATTCGTCCAAAGCAAAAGACAAGTTTCTCCCAAGCCTTCTCTCCAAATACAAATCCACAACACAACCATATGTCACAAGATCAGGAACAACCCCTTCATGTTTCATATGAACAATGCTCAAATGAAGATCCCAAAACATGCACATCCTCGAAAAAGCGAGAGCCCGCACATTAAAAGTAGTGAGATCAGGCCGAAATCCAGCCTCCACCATATTCAAAAACTCCCTCTGAAGGCTTTTCATCTTAAAATTGGCAGCATAAGAGAGCAAAAGCAAATTCCATAATAGATTCCCAGTGTTCCTCCTACCGAGACCCACATCCCTCAAGAACTCCCCCAACTTATAGAACTTCTTCTTGCTTATATAAGCACGTGCTACCGCCCTAATAGCTTCTTCTTCTATAAGAATTCTCGATCTCTTCATTCGATGATAAGCTACTTCCATCTCCTCTAAAGAACCAAACATGCTATAATACTTAACGAACGCATTCCCAATCAAAGAATCAACCTTTAATCCTCTCGAAACCATAATTTTGATTATATCCTCCATCATATTAAGCTGCCCGGATTCTCCAAAGCAAGAGACAGCCAAGGAGTAAATCCCCAGCTCAGAACCAAAATCTCTAGAGACTGATTCCTGCACAATTCTAACTACCTCATCAAATTCCCCAAATTTTGCATAAACGTCCATAAGGGCGGAAACAATTTCAATGTCGGGCTTATATGAACTAGTTATAATCTCACCCCATAAAGCTTGGGCATTGGAAAATTTTCCATTTTGGGCATAATAAAGCATCAGAGCAGAAAGAGAAGCGCAGTTGGGCCGAAAGCTCAGAGCTTTCATATCTGAGTGCACTTTCGCGAGCTGAGTGTCGTTAAAGCTTCCATTTTTAAGTCTTTGTGAGCCCTAAACTAGTGAGAAGAAATTGATCAATGAGATGTTGAATTGAGGTATAATTGGTTAGGAAGAGGGTGGTACCTTTCGATTTGAGATCCTCGGCGGTAGAGGAACCCTAGAATTCTTTGAATTGGGGGAGGGATTCAGGGAATTTGTTAGGGTTAGGGTTTCCATCTGTGTTCTTTAATTTGGTGAAGGGAGATGCAACGGTAACAGTGGATGAAGAAAAAGAGTTGTTTGTGGGTTCGGAGCTGAGTCATCTGACTGAGCTCAAAGTCTAATAAACCCCTAAGCTTTACACAATTTTTCTAGGAAGCCTTTAAACTTCTATTTCAATCAATTAAGCCTCTAATCTTTACACAATTGTTCTTTAAAGTCCTTAAACTTATAATTCTATCTATTAAGCCCCAAAAGTTTTTACTTTAATTCTATTTGGTTCCCATGGTCGTTTTAAGCTCCAAACACCATCCAAAATATTGTTTCAGTTAGGATAGAATTGAAACGTCGTAAAAAGAATCATATGACAAAGCTATTATAGTTTGAGTTTTGATATTATTGCTATTTGTTCAAAGTTTTAAATTTTTTTTACCGCTTAGTATGCAAGTCTTCGGGTGTACATAATGAAAATTCCAAGTATTGTAATATTAAACATAATCAAGATACAAGAATGTAGAAAAAATTCTGATTGGAAGAGATATAACAATCAATAAAAGTTTAGCGAGATTTTTCTTTAATCAAACCTTAAGGGACCTACAAATTCTTTTCCTTTGGTTATATGAAATCATATCCTTCTAAAAATTATGGAAGTACCAATATTTTCTTCCCTAAAAACAAATTCAATAAAACCATCATACCCTTCTATAATTATGTCGAACCACCATAGGGTCTAATAGAATGAAATTATGTAGGGGCTTAATAGATTAAAGCAAGAGTTTGAGGGCATTATAGCGTGTTGGATAAAGTTCAGGGGCTTTATAGATTGAAATAAAAGCTTGAGGGTTATAGAAAAGTTGGGGTATAGTTCGGGGGCTTATTCGACTTTGAGCTCGATCCGACTCCATTCGGGTTTGGATCCATTTATTTGGGCTCTTTATTTATTTTTATTTTTTTCTGATTTTATAAATTTATTAAAAAGGCTACCAAATAATTTTCTACACGGAAAGTATTAAAAAGTGTTATGCTATAGATTGGAGCCGCTTAGCTTATACTATATGAAAGACATGTTTAGCAACCGAAAAGTAAATAGAAAGTAGAAAGTTGAAAAAATAATACTTTTTGCACAATGTACTTTCTTTTTACTTTCTATCTGCAAATCTTGTTTGGATAATAGAAAGTGAAAAAATAGAAAGATGGCGTCAGCTAATATTGCAAGTGCTTTTATGGATAAAAATTAATTTTTTAGATGCGAGATATACATATTTTCTCTTATGACGTGAATATAAGTTTTTAAGATGTTATATCTTCGAAAATAAACTATATCTTGGCAACACGATATGGGGTTCCATACCAAGATTCTGCAATCTTTCGTCCTAAAAGGTTAAACTATATATTCATAAGATGTTGCACATATCTTATAAATTATGCTTAGGTCTTTATGCTTAACTATTTTAATAGAATATACTTCCTGAGTTGATCATGTAAGCACATCTGGTGCAACAATGATTTTTAAACATTCACAAAAAATAAGTAATTCATCATAAGTTCTTTTGTAAAAGTGGTTTAAGTTTATGTTCTTTATGGTTTTAAGGAGCCTTTTATATGTGCTGGCTCATAAGTTCTTTTGTAAAAGTGGAGGAATGCCTCACTTTTTTTTGTGCACTCTCGAAGGTATTTCCATTGAGAGGGGCTTTTGTCTATATTTTAATGAAAAAATGTGTATGGTGACTCATTTTGCTAAATAATTTGCCAGTTCATACCATATATATATATATATATATATATATATATATATATATATATATATATATATATATATATATATATATATATATAATATATATATATATATATATATATATATAGCAATTTCTTTATGAGCTTAAGTTAATAATGAATAGTGGTGCACCAACTTTTCAACACTCATCTTGCTTTGGGATCAGTGAAGATATAAAGCCACTTTGAGATTTGTGCATCACAAATCTCAAGGCAAGATGAGTGGATAAAAAGTTGGTCTTGCATTCATATGAACAAGTTCATAAAACCTTATATATATATATATATATATATATATATATATATATATATATATATATATATATATATATATATATATATATATATATATATATATATATATATATATATATATATATATATATATATGAGATTAATGGGTATCATTGACATATGAGAGGATTTTCCTCATATAAACTTAGGTGGCACAATCTCCACCAAGTGTAGGAGAGAGAATAAAGTAGGAGAGAATGCCTCTTATTTTATTCTGTCATACTTGATGGAGATTGTCTTGGCGTCAGTATATGAGAATCCTCATATGTCAATGATACCCATTAATCTCTCTCTCTATATATATATATATATATAGTATAATTAAAAAAGTAATTTATAAAGGAAAAGTCTCCAATGTTGGCTGGGACATAAGCCAGATTCAGCGACTGGATAAAAATTCTTTTTTGAAAAGCTGGTTTAGAAAATAAATAGAATAGTGAAAATAATTTAAAATTAATTTCTTTCTCTTACTCCTTTCACTTTTCACCTTCACTTTCTAATCATTTTCTAATTATTTTCCAAGTGATAAATGGGCAAAAAATAAAAAATAAAGCTACTTTCCAATTATTTGGTTCACTTTTTATTTGGTTTTCGGTTGCCATATCACGAAATCATAATTAGGCACTTGCATAACCATATTTTTTTACTGAACCCCGTTATATCTTTTGGTAATTGTTTATCAATTTTTCGTGTGGTTTCTATTATCGATCTACCGTTAGTTTTTTTGTTGTTGCTATCGTGCATCTACCAACACCGGTTGTCCATATTAAGTATAATCTAGTTGTTCACATAGAGCATGACCAAATTGTTAGATTTTTGAAAGAAAGTTTTTTAATTTAAGAAATAGCAGGGCAAGTCATCCTATTAATAAAATATATTCAAAGATAAACAAAATTTACAAGAAAACAAGAAATAAGTTCAAATCAAACTCATGAGAAATTTAAGGGATGGAAGAGGGTACCCTTTACTAATATCCTTGAGGGTGTGAGAGGACATTAGTCATTGTTCACCACATGCAAAGATACCAATATTTGCTAGTTGCTACCCTTTAAAAGTCATAAAAAAATAGAACTTCAACACAACCATCTCCAATCAAAACCCATATCCACCAAACAACCACAAAGAAGCTGTGTTTGTGTTTACGAAAGATCGAAAAACAATAAACCATTAAAAAAGGAAATTTGCTTGGAGGAACTAAAAAGTTGGGTTATGCATCCCCACCCCATAATAAGTCAACCCCTTTTAAGCACTTTGACCCAAGTTTCTAAGCAAAAACCCCAAGCCCAACATTGTATCTTGTATTTTGAAGTATTGCCCATTTTACCCTTTTAAACCCATTTGGTGGAGTGTGTAAAATAATTTGTCTTATTGGGCAACCTTCCTTCTCTTTAATTAGAAATGATATCCCAACAGAATGCTCAAGAGAAGTGACATTAATGGCTAGAATGGTTTTGGAGGAAAGCAAAAATTGGAGGAAACACACTAAGTTCCTCAAAATACTACAAGTCAATATAATATCTTCTTCCCTCTTCCCTCTTTACATTCTACTTAACAACCTTCAACAACCAAAATATTCTTCACTTTTTCCTCTTAACTTCTCCAACAACCAAAATGGAAGATTCTTAAATGTGTGTGATTTCATTTAACACAAATGCAATCCTCATTAAAGTCAATGCAACAAGTTTAGTTGATTTGAAGATGCAAGTACCTGAGAATTTAAAAGCACCGTCTGAAAGTTTGTTCATAAGCTACTCTCTTGAGAAGTTTCCCAATGTCTCGTTTGAGATTTCAAAAGATGAAGACATTCTCAACATGATAGATTATCACCGTTCAATGGGGTTAAGTACGATAACCATAGTATTCTTGAAAGAGATGAAGGATCTCACATATGCAAGGCGAAAACGAGCTTAAGTAAGTATTCAAAAGATTATTTTGAAAAGTCGGTTTAGAAAATAAATAGAATAGTGAAAATAATTTAAAATTAATTTCTTTCTCTTACTCCTTTCACTTTTCACCTTCACTTTCTAATCATTTTCTAATTATTTTCCAAGTGCTAAATGGGCAAAAAATAAAAAATAAAGCTACTTTCCAATTATTTGGTTCACTTTTTATTTGGTTTTCGGTTGCCATATCACGAAATCATAATTAGGCACTTGCATAACCATATTTTTTTACTGAACCCCGTTATATCTTTTGGTAATTGTTTATCAATTTTTCGTGTGGTTTCTATTATCGATCTACCGTTAGTTTTTTTGTTGTTGCTATCGTGCATCTACCAACACTGGTTGTCCATATTCGTATAATCTAGTTGTTCACATAGAGCATGACCAAATTGTTAGATTTTTCAGAAAGAAAGTTTTTTTTAATTTAAGAAATAGCAGGGCAAGTCATCCTATTAATAAAATATATTCAAAGATAAACAAAATTTACAAGAAAACAAGAAATAAGTTCAAATCAAACTCATGAGAAATTTAAGGGATGGAAGAGGGTACCCCTTTACTAATATCCTTGAGGGTGACGAGGACATTAGTCATTGTTCACCACATGCAAAGATACCAATATTTGCTAGTTGCTACCCTTTAAAAGTCATAAAAAAATAGAACTTCAACACAACCATCTCCAATCAAAACCCATATCCCACCAAACAACCACAAAGAACTGTGTTTGTGTTTACGAAAGATCAGAAAAAACAATAAACCATTAAAAAAAGGGAAATTTGCTTGGAGGAACTAAAAAGTTGGTTATGCATCCCCACCCCATAATAAGTCAACCCCTTTAAGCACTTTGACCCAAGTTTCTAAGCAAAAACCCCAAGCCCAACATTGTATAATCGTATTTTGAAGTATTGCCCATTTTACCCTTTTAAACCCATTTGGTGGAGTGTGTAAAATAATTTGTCTTATTGGGCAACCTTCCTTCTCTTTAATTCGAAATGATATCCCAATGAATGCTCAAGAGAAGTGACATTAATGGCTAGAATGGTTTTTGGAGGAAAGCAAAAATTGGAGGGAACACACTAAGTTCCTCCAAAATACTACCCAAGTCAATATAATATCTTCTTCCTCTTCCCTCTTTACATTCTACTTAACAACCTTCAACAACCAAAATATTCTTCACTTTTTCCTCTTAACTCTCCAACAACCAAAATGGAAGATTCTTAAATGTGTGTGATTTCATTTAACACAAATGCAATCCTCATTAAAGTCAATTCGCAACAAGTTTAGTTGATTTGAAGATGCAAGTACCTGAGAATTTAAAAGCACCGCATTGAAAGTTTGTTCATAAGCTACTCTCTTGAGAAGTTTCCCAATGTCTCGTTTGAGATTTCAAAAGATGAAGACATTCTCAACATGATAGATTATCACCGCTCAATGGGGTTAAGTACGATAACCATGGTATTCTTGAAAGAGATGAAGGATCTACGCATGCCATGTGACGTAAACGAGCTTAAGTAAGTATTCAAAAGATTATTTTCGTGTTGGATACACGTTATAATGGGAACTGTGATATTTATTCCTTATATGTGACCGAAGGCATTATGCGTGACATTTCGACTTTATTTGTGACATATCTTGGTTAACATTATTTGTAATTGTCACACGTGACTTATATGTATGTTATATTCAACTTGCGTCTTCCTAATGTAAGTTCACACTCATCGGAGAATATCGAGGAACCTAATGAGAGGATGTCAATCGAGGAATCGGCGAGGATCCCAAATGACAATCCTCAAAGAGAGCATGTGGGTGATGAACGACATAGTAAATGACTCGACAAGAATCCCAAAGATGGTGGCATGAGGCAATTCTTGGAGAAGGGTAGCAATTTGAAAGTGTAAAAGAAGTTAGAATGGCTCTCATATACTACTCTATAGCTAAGCGGTTTGCTTTTAAATATGTTAGCAATGAGCCAAAACGCATTCGCTGCTAGTTGCATGTTCAAAAGAAACACAATGCCGTGGTTATTATTCGCTTCGCCATTGAGCCATGTGTCGACCTTTGCTATAAAAATTTATTTCTCAACATACTTGTGGACAACATAACAAAGATAGCTGGTCACTCGAGCATCGAAGGTGGATTGCAAGTATGCTACAATCGATAATGAAGAGGCGTCCATATATCACCCCAACCGATATTAGAAAGGAATTGCACTCTCAATATGGTTTAAAAGTTAACTATTCTAAAGCTTGGCGTTCTAAGGAGACAAAGAAAAGACCAAATATTTGGTTGCAAGGCATTCATATGATTTACTATCCCGGTTAGTCCGTTAATTTATTGATGTGTCCTTTAGAACTTATATGTGATTTGTTAGCAGTAAATATGACATGTCGAACTCCATGTGATATATAAGCATAGCATGTGATACTTCAACGACATATGTGACACTTCAGATCTCAATGTGACTCATCGACCTTATATGGGACATTTCGATCTATATTGTGACAATTAAGTCTTACGTGTGACAAGTCTTACGTGTGACATTGAGACCTGGTTTGTGACATTAACGTATTATATGTGACTGCTAGAACTTATTCATCATTTAACAAGTTATTTGTCCTTTTAACCATCATTTAAAGGTACGAAATGAAGGTGATGGAAACAAAGTTCTGTTATACGTGACGTTATACTTTAAACTTTATATGTGACAAAGTTCTCATATAATGACGTTATACTTTAATATGTGACTATGATCTGTTATTTGTGACAGTCAACTGTTATATGTGACATAATAAATTTACATGTGATTTTTACCCGTTACATGTGATTGTTCCTTGTAGTATGTGACATTTATGTGTTGTGTGTGATACTTGAGTGTTATTTGTGATAGTTCGCTGTTACATGTGACGGTTTGCTGTATTTTGTGTGATTGTGCAGTTTGGTTTGATACATATACTATTTATTTACAGATATGGACATATCACTTCCAATGTTGCTGAATCGTTCAACAGTTGGATTCGTGTAGCAAGAACACTTCCTATTTGTGATATGATTGATCACATTCGTATACAAATTATGGAGAGGATGAATACTCGCCGCGAGATGGCGACAAAATGGAATAGCTATCTTTGTGACCAAGAGAATGAAGCGAATTGGAGTTGGTTTATTTAAGCATTGCAGTATATTTTGTACAATCGAACAGAACCATATAATCCACCCCAACCTCTAGTCATTTTTTTAGATGCCCACAAAGGAATAAAATAATCTTTGAAAAATAATTGGGCTTAATTTTGTATTTTTGGTATAATGTACGCTAAATATTGTGGCTCTATCGATTGTTTATGACCTTTAATTGTTATATGTGACAAATATATGGTATATGTGATTTTTTTTCATACATGTGATGTTTACTTGTTATATGTGATAGTTTATAGTTATTTATGATCTTTATGTGTTGGTGTGATACTTGACTTTTATTTGTGATATTTATTTATTCGTGTGATGTCTACTTGTTATATGTGATGGTTTATAGTTATATGTGACCTTTTGTATTATTTGTGATATTTACCTATTATATGTGATAGTTTATAGTTATATGTGACCTTTCGTATTGTTTGTGACACTTAACTTTTATTTGTGATATTTTCAACATTACTGCGATGGTTTCTTTGTATTTTGTGTTAGTGAAGTTTGGTTTGATACATATAATATTTATTTGAGATATGGTCATATCACTTCTATTATTGCCGATTTTGTGTTAGTGAAGTTTGGTTTGATACATATAATATTTATTTACGATATGATCATATCACTTCTATTATTGTCGAATCATTCAATAGTTGGATTCGTGTGGCAAGAATACTTCTTATTTGCGATATGATGGATCACATTAGTATGCAAATAATGGAAAGGATAAATACTGCGAGATGGCAAGAAAATGGAATAGCTATCACAAATGCCATATAATATGTCAAACAAAAGTTCATGTAGTAATCACAAGTGCATATTTTACATTTTATCACCACAGTCTCAAAATTTATAAATAATGTATAAACATCCAACATCCAACTAACGTTATACAAGTTTGTCTAATACTTTCCTCAATCAATGGTACATCATTACTCTTAAAATTTAAGTTATATTATTTAACATTTCATCATTAAAAATCACAAGTCTCAAAATTAACCCCAAGATACAAAGATATTCAGGATCGTCTACATCTTATTTGAGACTCGGCTTCTTCAATTATCGGCCTTCACATATAATTTGAGCACAAGCCATGCCCTTAATATTTCGGACTCCTTTGTAAAACTTCAATGTCCATGACCTCCTTTCTTTCTAGGATCGCTTTGATGTATAAATATCGTGTATGCCATAAATCGTACCTAAATAAAAAGAGGTGAAGTAATAGTCATATGCAAGAATAAATAAGATTATATATCATATTGAATGTGTAAAATTCACGAGTGATACAAAAACATCAGATAATATCTAACGATAACGTAAAATGATAAATTATCATAAATAATGAGTATAAGTCACACGTAATGTATAAATATCACATAACACTAGCATATGTCACCGATAGGGATTATATGCCACACAAAATGTATAAATATCACATGAGAAATGTATATGTCACCGACAAAACGTATATGTCACACAAACTATATAAATGTCTCATAACACTAGTATTTATTGTAAAAATAGAGTGCTATTGATGGTGGAGTTATTATAAACGAAAATTACAAAATGAGATAGGAGAATACTTAAAACATATTAGTCTTGCAAATTTATCCAATATAAAGAGTGAATAAGATCATCCAAACCCTTTATAGCATCCCCAAAGTCTGCTAAAGCAAGCATGGGACTCTATTAAAACATAATAAATACACCAAAGAAAAACACTTAATAAACAATTAAAACAACAAGCATGGAAAATTTTCTACATGTACCAAAGACAAGTAAACCTAAAAATCTAATCATTCAACCTTACCCAATTAAGCACCCTAATCACAAAATCCCTAAATTTAAGCCCAAAACTCCCTAGAATTCCATCATCCAAATTAGACGAAATTTTGACCCGTACCCATTTCCCAAAATGGGATTTTTAGCAAAATAATCGAGGCAAACTAAAAAAATTACACCAAGAATCGAAGTGGGCTCGTCTGAAAACTCCAAAAGGGCATCTCAACAACCAGAGAATCGACCAAAAAATGAAATTGAGAGCTGAAATTGAGATGGGTTTCTAGTTTTCTTACCTTTTAGAGGAGCGAGGAGATGCAGGGGCAAAATCGAGAGGAGAGAGAAGGAGGAGAGAGAGAGGGGAAAGATTCGGAGTTCGGAGTCCGGGTTCTCGTCGGCGGCGGTGGAAGAATGAGATCTTGAGAGGAAGAGGGTGGTGAGAAAATTGGTTGCAGGAGGAAGAGGGTGATGGAGTTGCAGAGATTCATTTTTAAATGGGAAGGGTATTTTCGGAATGACCTTATTGGGAGTGGGATTGTACAGTATTATGGGGGGTAGTTGCACTAAACTTTATGTATAAGAGTTTGGGAGAATGAGCTTTTTGGCTGGGGTGGGGGGTGCATAGCCTAACTTTTTTTGGTTCCTCTATGCAAATTTCCCTTAAAAAAAACCTCCTCAAGTAGCATCCGAAACTAGATAGTTCTCGCTTCAGCTTCATCTCATTCTTCTGTCTCCATCACAGAAAGAGGGAAACTTCTGAGTAGTCCCAAGGAAATTATCTCTATTCATTGTTTTCAGTCGGTACTAAGGTTGAACAAGAACCCGAAACGTTCATTTTACGCTCCATTTACAGAAAGATGCCCAGAAAGTACATCCATCTGTTATACAATGATCAAGTGAATGTACTTGTTCAATGTATGCATGTTTCGTTATGTGTAGAGTGAATGAATCAGGATACATAAAAAGATTTGGACAATCATTTTGCAAATGTCCATGTTCAAAGTATTAAAACATGCTTCATGCTATAAATTTGAGCATGAATATGAAGGTGACTGTGGTGTCGAAGATCATAGTAGAGTAACAGAGGTAACTCTCATAAATGAGGTTTAGAATCCGATCCCAAGGTAAAACTTTTGTGAAGAAAGGACTGCCATCACTGATGATACAGAGTTCAGGCTCAAATTCCCCTTCATTATGCTTACCAAGTCCCAAACAATGTATTCAATTTTCGTTTTCTTCCTCTTCATTAATGAACTCCTAGACGGAGCCTTAGTTGAGTGTTATTTGAACTTTCTTGTGATGCTAAGCAAAAATTATCGTGTAACAAATATTGAGCGTTGAGATGTCAAAATATCAAAAGTTATCTCATTTTTAGGAATTATCTCATATTAATAATCGTCCCAGTTCTAGCAAAAATGCACTGCTTGACTAACCCACTCTTAGGGGTGTTTTGTTAATAAGAGTACAGGGAAGACTTCATAATTAATTCAGAATTGAATTATAATCTATAATAGACATGTAACAAAATATTATTTGGTTATCATTTTCATTATGTACCTATGTTCGTAACTTTGTAAGATTGTATGTACACGCATGTATGCGTCATATATGATACTTGTGTATCCAGATTAGTATGAGCTAGTATTTTAAAGTTTGCCCAAAAAGAAATATATTTATTATTATTATTATTTTCATTTGGGGAACATTGAAAAAGCCCGGTACATTCACCCCATGCACCATCTAAAGAAAGACAATAAAAAATTATATGTGTTTATTGCAAGTTGATTAGGTTGATATATTCGTTCAATGTATCCATGGCACATTATCTTATAGGGTGAATGAATCAGGATTCAGTAAGGCACCGTTTGGCAACCAGGGCGTTTTTAGCATTTCCGTTTTTTTTTCTCTGAAAAAAACTGAAATGTGTTTGGCATATGTGGTGTTTTTTTGGACTGACCCATCAAAAAGCCCACAAATAATCGGTTTTCTCAAAACACCAAAAAGGTGTTTTGAGTTCCCCGTTGTCATTTTTTTTCCTCAGGCCGATCCCTTTCTTCCCCAAAACCCCGAACCCCATGACTCCCCTTCCACCTCAAGTCATTTGCCACCTCCTTGCATTTGCCGCCTCGAGTCCGCCACCTCCTCCCATTTTCGCCTCCGAGTCTCATTTGCGCCTTGAGTCATCACTGCCGCCTTCGAGTCGTCGCCGCCTCCGCCTCATCGCCACCGCCTCATCGCTGGTGCCGCCTCCGAATCGCCGCCGCCTCCAAATCTGGTCAAGGTATCTTCTCATAGGCTTTCATCTGCCCTAATTTATGTTAATTTTTTGCCCTAATTTGTGTCAATTTCATCTTTGCCCCAATTTTATCCTCATCTTTGGTAAAAACCATTATCATCATCATGATCATAATTATCATAAAACAATCCATGAACCCTAGGAAAAAAATTTGCATAAAGATTGCAAAGAGAAAAAGAGAGACTCAAAATGGTGTTTTCAAAACACTTTTGAAAAAAAAACACCATGGCATGGTGTTTTCCTACAAAAACACAACAAAAAAATCACCTTGATTGCCAAACACACCCTAAAATATTTGTACAACCGTTTTACTATGTCCATGTTCAAATAGTGGGACATGCTTCATGTTATAAATTTGAAGGATCGACGACATTCAAGCTCATCGAGATCTTATACCCCTTAATGGGAAAAGGTTCTGTCAACATTTCACAGGCAATGGGAGTATTCGACGATGGAGGTGATTGTGATGTTGAAGATCCTAGTAGAATGACGAAGATAATTACTTTCGTAATAAAGTTTAGAATCCGATCCCAACCCTTCTTAACCATCAAATTTCCTCGATCATGCTTACCGTCTCTTAAGCAACATATTATATCTCTTTTCTTAATTCCCTCCCCTCTGCTTCCTTTCCTTTCATTCGTATACTCCCAAACAGGGGAATGTTATTTAAACTTTCCAATAATAACATTATATCGTAATAAATATTTAATATTGAAATATATATAAATATCAAATATCGTTGTATCTGTTATGCCCATTATATATTCTTTTATAATGTTGATAATGACTAAAAACATCCAGCATAATTTTTTTTTTCTTTTGCTTTCATCATGAATATATTTATTTAGTCAACAAATTATTATTGATCTTAGAGGGCCACAACATTAGTTACAATTATCAAAGACAACATGAATTTGCGTCACTTTCAAATGAATAAACCAACGACAGAAAGATATGAAGAGTGACCTGGATTTGATTCATGAAGCACGCAAATTTATTCGTCGAATAGTTCTCTCCGAATTAAACCGAATATTTAAACCCTCTTCTTTTCCCTTTTTCCCCCCTCAAAACCCTAACCCTAACCCAAAGGAGGGAGAAAGGGATCCAAACCCTAACCCTCCATGGCCACAGATTCTCCATTCCGATCGCCTCTCTCCTACCTCGAGAACCCCTCCCCTCCCTCCGCGGCTTCCGGCGTCATCCCCGCCGCCGTCGATCGTCACGTGGTTCTCATGCCGATCCCCGCCGCTGGAGTCAGCATCGAGGGAGGCAGAGGCTTCGTCGGAGGCGGCGGCGGGGGATCGAGGACGGTGGAGTCGATACTGAGGAGGATCGGGCGGTGGCGGCCGTGAAGACGGCGGCGATCGCCGTTAGGGTTTCAGCAGCGGTGCTGTGCTTGATCTCGTTCTCGGTGATGGCCGCTGATAAGAACCGGGGTGGACGCTTGATTCCTTTGATCGGTATAATGAGTACAGGTACGATACTGGACGGAGGTTGTTTTGCAACTAAATTATTTGTCAGGGTTGTTATGGAAGAGTTCTATTTTAAGGGTTTCCCTCTATAGCCCCAATTATATTAGTTGCAGTTTTATACCCAAATCTACAAGTAAGTTAGATTTGGAGGGTATCTAACAGAAAGCCCAAAATTGTTTCTGGGTGTTTATGAAAGAGTTTTCCTATATTTACATATATGACCTCGTATGTTTGATTGTTTTGTTTGCGAGCAATTAATGAGAAACTATTAACATTTTTTTAATAAATATTTGTGAGGCGTGATTATATGCAGGCTCATCCATGCAAAACTATGTCAACATGCAAATCTTTACAATTTATAGGCTCCCAACTTTAACCAAGTGCTATGGATATGCAACATGTTATAAATTTGAAGGATCGGCGACATTCAAGCTCATCGAGATCTTATACCCTTAATGGGAAAAGGTTACATCAACATTTCACAGGCAATGGGAGTATTCGACGATGGAGGTGATTGTGATGTTGAAGATCCTAGTAGAATGATCGAAGATAATTACTTTCGTAATAAAGTTTAGAATCCGATCCCAACCCTTCTTAACCATCAAATTTCCTCGATCATGCTTACCGTCTCTTAAGCAACATATTATATCTCTTTTCTTAATTCCCTCCCTCTGCTTCCTTTCCTTTCATTCGTATACTCCCAAACAGGGAATGTTATTTAAACTTTCCAATAATAACATTATATCGTAATAAATATTTAATATTGAAATATATATAAATATCAAATATCGTTGTATCTGTTATGCCCATTATATATTCTTTTATAATGTTGATAATGACTAAAAACATCCAGCATAATTTTTTTTCTTTTGCTTTCATCATGAATATATTTATTTAGTCAACAAATTATTATTGATCTTAGAGGGCCACAACATTAGTTACAATTATCAAAGACAACATGAATTTGCGTCACTTTCAAATGAATAAACCAACGACAGAAAGATATGAAGAGTGACCTGGATTTGATTCATGAAGCACGCAAATTTATTCGTCGAATAGTTCTCTCCGAATTAAACCGAATATTTAAACCCTCTTCTTTTTCCCTTTTTCCCCTCAAAACCCTAACCCTAACCCAAAGGAGGGAGAAAGGGATCCAAACCCTAACCCTCCATGGCCACAGATTCTCCATTCCGATCGCCTCTCTCCTACCTCGAGAACCCCTCCCCCTCCCCTCCGCGGCTTCCGGCGTCATCCCCGCCGCCGTCGATCGTCACGTGGTTCTCACATGCCGATCCCCCGCCGCTGGAGTCAGCATCGAGGGAGGCAGAGGCTTCGTCGGAGGCGGCGGCGGGGGGATCGAGGACGGTGGAGTCGATACTGAGGAGGGATCGGGCGGTGGCGGCCGTGAAGACGGCGGCGATCGCCGTTAGGGTTTCAGCAGCGGTGCTGTGCTTGATCTCGTTCTCGGTGATGGCCGCTGATAAGAACCGGGGGTGGACGCTTGATTCCTTTGATCGGTATAATGAGTACAGGTACGATACTGGACGGAGGTTGTTTTGCAACTAAATTATTTGTCAGGGTTGTTATGGAAGAGTTCTATTTTAAGGGTTTTTTTCCCTCTATAGCCCCCAATTATATTAGTTGCAGTTTTATACCCAAATCTACAAGTAAGTTAGATTTGGAGGGTATCTAACAGAAAGCCCAAAATTGTTTCTGGGTGTTTATGAAAGAGTTTTTCCTATATTTACATATATGACCTCGTATGTTTGATTGTTTTGTTTGCGAGCAATTAATGAGAAACTATTAACATTTTTTTTTAATAAATATTTGTGAGGCGTGATTATATGCAGGCTCATCCATGCAAAACTATGTCAACATGCAAATCTTTACAATTTATAGGCTCCCAACTTTAACCAAGTGCTATGGATATGCAACAATAATTAATAGTAATTGTGTTAAAAAATTGGAAAGTTAAAATGAATGATAGTTTTGTCTTAAAATATCTTCCACTACACTATTATACTACTTTGAAGTTGGTGAAGATTTAGGGTTATAGAATCTACTGTAGCATGTTTATTTAGGGGGGCGGTGTAAGATCTTTAATAAGACTTGATTACCTCAAAGAGATTGATAAAAAACTAAAGCGGAATTATACGAATCCATGGTTTGGATCTTGAGTGGATTGATGGATCTTCTAATCTTAGGGCTTCTTCTCTTCCTTAGATCTCTTTTTAGATGGGGATAAAAGAGATCGAGAATTCTTATGTTAACCCTAGATTAGGGACCATAACCCCATATATATAGGTGTTGCACTTTTACAATTTGGCCCTCATCAAATTGTAATTACAACTGGTATCGCACATTTAGCCCATGACAATATATAAATGCAGATAACCCAACTTAATTGATCACTTTAGTGGGTTTCCTTAAGTGATAGATTTACACATTAATTTAACATATGTGCCCACAAATAGATTTAATTAGATTTAAATCTAACAATCTCCCACTTGGGCACCATATGTATCCTTAAAATGTGTATTACCTTATGAGCTCAAAATCTCTATCACATACAAGGGTATTTCCAAACAATCTCGATCCATTGACCATATCAATATAGGATCAAAGCGGTTTTCGTCACATTTATCGTGACTAAACCCATCAATGGTCACATATACTAGTACTGACCAAATGACATAGATCAATCATGGATGTCTGACATGAAAATTACATGCAATGTGATGCGTGCATGCCTATTTTCAACCGGTCCTACCGAAAACTTTAGTGAGGTCAACTTTAATCATAATGTAGCAGTGGTTAGCGAATACTTTATTACGTCGGAAAAATAACCAAAGCACGAATAGGTCCAAAATACTCATAAAGCAATAAAATCACAAACTCCCACTAAAACATGATATCCTCAAATATTACCACCCCATATGAGCGGTGTGCTCTTGAAAAATTTTGGGTGGTAATCCTTTAATAAGAGGATCTGCTATCATGGAGTTTGTCCCAATATGCTCTATGGATATCTGTCCACTCTGTACTCTTTCTTTCACAACTAGGAACTTAATGTCAATATGTTTTGACTTAGTTGAGCTACATTGTTGTTGGAATACATATTTGGTTTATTGTCACAAAATAACTTTAGTGGTCTTTCAATATTTTCGAATCTGTGAGACCGGTGATAAAATTTGACCATATTCCATGATTGGATGCCTCATGACAAGCTATAAATTCTGGCCGTAGTGGAGGAAGCTACAAGTGTCTGTTTGACACTTTTTCATGATATAGCTCCTCCGCTAACATATAAATGTAGCACGAAGTAGACTTTCTGTTGTCTTGGCATCGACAAAATCGAATCGAGTACCCAATGACCTCCAACGATCGATTTCACGTATGTGAGCATATAATCTTTTGTTTTACGAAGATACCGCATAACCCTTTTGATGCGATCGATGATCCATCCGGGGTTGCTTAAGTATCGCCTAACATCCCAACAATGTCGCAATATCCGGACGGCGTACATACACGAGCATACATTAGACTCCCTACGGTGAAGCATAGGGAATCTTACGCATTTCTGAATTTCAAGGTTACCTTTAGGGCATTGATTGAGACTAAACTTGTCTCCTTTAGAAGCAGGGGTATCACAGTGCGCAATTTTGCATGCCAAACCTTATGAGTACTTTATTGATATAGCTCTTTTGTGATAATCCAGTATACCTCGAGAGCGATCTCGATGTATCACGGATTCCTAATATAAAGAGGCGTCCCCAAGATCTTTCATCTCAAAATTCTTTGATAGGAATCTCTTGATTTCATGCAACAGGCCTATATCATTAGTGGCAAGCAAAATATCATCCACATCTGAGAACGAGAAAAATATACTTACTCCCATGAATTTTTGATATACACAATCATCAACAATATTCATCTCAAAACCAAGCGAGATAATTATTTGTTGAAATTTGTGGTACCATTGACGAGGAGCTTGCTTGAGTCCATAAATGGATTTCCTTAGTTTACAAACCATATTCTTTGGGTCTCGACACAAAGTTTTACGGTTGTACCATATAGATCATCTCATCAATGTCTCCATTGAAATGCGATCTTAACATCCATTTGATGTAACTCAAGATTGAAATGAGCAACAAGTGCCATGATAGTCACGAAAGAGTCTTTCGATGAAACCGGAGAGAAAGTCTACGTATAGTCAATGCCTTCCTTCGAGTATAGCCTTTAGCTACAAGGCGTGCTTTATACTTTTCCACATTACCATTTGCATCGGCTTGGTTTTAAATATCCATTTACAACCAATTGGTTTTGCACCTTCGGCAATGGGACAAGTTCCCAAACCTTATTGTCTTGCATAGACTTGTACTCTTCATTCATGGCATCAATCCACTTTTGAGAGTTAGAACTTTTCATGGCACGAAGGAAGTTGATTGGATCATCTTCCATCATTCCATTACTTTCCTCATGTTCTTGAAGAAATACAATATAATCATCCGGAATAGCATTTCTCCTTTCTCGTGGATCTCCTTAATGCTTGGTTCTTGAGGTTGTTGAGTTTGTTCTTACGGAGCAGGGAGTTGTTCAATATTACCTTCTTGAGGTTCGGGATTCATTTCTTGAACAATAGGTATAGGTACTTGAATATTGTCGAAATGGTATGGATTGGATTTAAAGCCAATTCCTCCTCAAAGACAATGTCTCTAACCTTATTTCTCCCCAAACTCAACATCTTCAAAGAATGTTCTTGTGCAGTCTCAAAAATATTCACGAGTGTGGGATCATAAAACTTATAGCCCTGGATCGTTCGAATACCCGATAAAGTAGGCTGCTAGCTGTTTTGGAGTCCAATTTCTTTTCATTTGGCCTATAAGGCCTTGCCTCATTGGACATCCCCAAATATGTAAGTGCTTTAGGCTGGGCTTTCGACCAGTCCAAAGCTCATAAGGTGTTTTAGCAAGCTGCTTTACTTGGTACTCTGTTAAGAATGTAGGCTGCGGTCTTTAGTGCTTCTCCCGAGTGACTCGGTAAAGAAGAATGAGCAATCATACTTCTTACCATATCCTTAAGAGTCTGTTTAGTCTTTCGGCTACACCATTCATGCTAGGTGATCACGGCATGGTGTCTGTGGGGCGATACCGAATTCCTCTAGGTATCTAGCAAATGGTCACGGGCGTTGTTCACGAACCATCATATCTGCCGTAGTACTCACCACGCGTCGGATCTAGCGGTTTTAATCTTTTATTGAGTTGGTTCTCAACTTGACCTTAAAAGATTTGAATCGTCGAGACTCGATTTTTCTTTAATGAGATATAGGTACCCATGCGTGAGTAATCGTCATGAATGATATAAAATATTGTTGACCATTCCGGGATGCCGTAGGGAATGGCCCACAAATATCTGTATGTATCAATTCTAAGGCGTCGAAGATCTGTTGGCACCTAATCTCTTAACTTTAGTCTGTTTTCCCTTGATCTGATCAATGCATACATCAAAGTCGTAAAATCAAGGGAATCCAAAATACCATCGGACACAAGGCGCTCAACTCTACCTTTTGAGATATGACCCAAGCGCTTGTGCCATAATGATCTTGAATTTTCCTTATTTAATTTACGTTTAGTACCACGTGATTCCACGTTCGGGGTTTCATTATAAGAAGCAAGCGTATCAAGCAAATATAGGTTATCAAAAGTACTCAAGAAACCGGTTCCACAATATTTGAATTTAAAGATAAGCTAGCACGGTTATTTCCAAATGAACAATAATAACTGATTTGTCCAATAAAGGAATAGAAACCAAATTCGTCTAAAGGCGGGACTACAAAAGTATCTTTCAAATCCAAATAGGAACCAGTTCTAACAATAACCTAAAGTGCCCAATTGCTTCCACATCTACCGATTGTCCATCGCCCACAAAGATGTGTCTTTCACCATCATTTGGCTTTCGGTAGCTCGGGCAACCTGCATAGAAACACTTATGTGAGTAGTAGAAGCGAATCTAACCACCAAGTGTTTCTAGATGCTGAGACTAAATTAACCTCGAGCGGACCAAAGTAAGGAGCGTACCCTTTTGACACGCCCGGTGATATTTGGTACAATCCTTCTTTGCGTGTCCATCCTTATGACAAAAGAAACAACCACGATTATCCTTATGTTGTTTCTTTTGAACTGACCCTTAGCGACTTCCTTATCATTCTTTCTTTTCTTGCCCTTATCCTTATGGGCGAAGCCAAATGAGCACTACGTCTTATCTTGCTTCAATCTGTCTTCTTCTTGCACGGATTATGAAATGAGCTCATTCGAGTCCATTTCTCCTTCAGCGATTATAAGCGACCTTAAATTGATTAAAGTGTGCGGGAAGAGCGGCAACACCGAATGCACGATAACTCATCACATAGATCGAGTTTGATTGCCTTAAGTTTTGAAGCAATATGAGACATTTCCATAATGTATTCCCTTATATTTCCTTTGCCTTTATACTTCATTGAAATCAAAGCTAATAGCGTGCTTGTTTCTATATCGTTTTAGCAAAGCGTTTCTCAATTCGGCGAAATCTTTGGCTTTAGTAATCCCTTCGGATTACGTGCCCTAAAGGCTTCGGAATGCAGCTTGATGATCATGAGACTCATGCGATTTGAGCGCTCCGCCTCTCATACTCCTTCTTTGCATCGAGTGCTTTCGCGATGAGAGGTTGAGGTTGTTCGATTCTTAATGCAAGGTCTAGATCCATGCGACCAAGAACAATTAAAATGTTCTCTTTCAAACCTTGAAATTAGTCCCATTTAGCATGGGAATTGAGTTGATGTTAGCGAAATTGATCACGTGATGCATTAGTGAAATAAACAAAGATTTCACATTAATAAGCGTAATTATTAATCAATAAAATTCAAATAATGACATATCCCCATCCAAGATATCTTGTACAACATTAATATCAAGTCTTTGGGCGGTAATATTAGCGCAAGTGATATCTTGTTGCAATGATCAAACGACAATAACACATGTCAAACAACAAACCCATCTTTGGATTGATTTGTTATCCACATGTAACCTTATAATTGTCAGCGTTTATCATCATGAATCATATCTGATCTAAATAAATATTAATCTTCCTTTGGGCGATTAAATATCTACTCGAAAAAGTATACACACAACCATCTAACATCCTTCATGAACAATCTACACAAGAGAGGTTACTTTGGCAACATCTTGCTTCAATTAATCATTTAGAATGAGAGACCAACTTAATTCCTTAGTGTCATAATACTTGAATGAAATAATTGATTAACACCGAAATTTAATTGAGTTTGCACGAATTGAGCACGAGGCTCGCGAGTTTGAATGCGAGGTTCGACTTGAGTTCGAGCGGCGAGGTTCGACTTGAGTTGACTGCGAGGTTCGACTTGAGTTCGAGCGAGGTTCGACTTGAGTTGACTGCGAGGTTCGACTTGAGTTCGAACTACGAGGTTCGACTTGAGTTGACTGCGAGGTTCGACTTGAGTTCGAGCGGCGAGTTCGACTTGAGTTCGAACTACGAGGTTCGACTTGAGTTCGAACTACGAGGTTCGACTTGAGTTCGAACTACGAGGTTCGACTTGAGTTCGAACTACGAGGTTCGACTTGAGTTCGAACTACGAGGTTCGACTTGAGTTCGAACTACGAGGTTCGACTTGAGTTCGAACTACGAGGTTCGACTTGAGTTCGAACTACGAGGTTCGACTTGAGTTCGAACTACGAGGTTCGACTTGAGTTCGAGCGGCGAGTTCGACTTGAGTTCGAACTACGAGGTTCGACTTGAGTTCGAGCGGCGAGTTCGACTTGAGTTCGAGCGGCGAGTTCGACTTGAGTTCGAACTACGAGGTTCGACTTGAGTTGACTGCGAGGTTCGACTTGAGTTCGAGCGGCGAGGTTCGACTTGAGTTCGAACTACGAGTTCGACTTGAGTTCGAGCGGCGAGGTTCGACTTGAGTTGACTGCGAGGTTCGACTTGAGTTCGAGCGGCGAGGTTCGACTTGAGTTGACTGCGAGGTTCGACTTGAGTTCGAGCGGCGAGTTCGACTTGAGTTGAACTACGAGGTTCGACTTGAGTTGAGCGGCGAGGTTCGACTTGAGTTCGAGCGGCGAGTTCGACTTGAGTTCGAACTACGAGGTTCGACTTGAGTTGACTGCGAGGTTCGACTTGAGTTCGAACTACGAGGTTCGACTTGAGTTCGAACTACGAGGTTCGACTTGAGTTCGAACTACGAGGTTCGACTTGAGTTTGAATGCGAGGTTCGCCAAAGTCGCGAGTTCGCCAAAAGCGAGGTTCGCCAAAAGCGAGGTTCGCCAAAAGCGAGGTTCGCCAAAATGAACCGAGGTTCGCCAAAGATGAGGTTCGCCAAAAGCGAGGTTCGCCAAAGTCGCGAGTTCGCCAAAAGCGAGGTTCGCCAAAAGCGAGGTTCGCCAAAAGCGAGGTTCGCCAAAAGCGAGGTTCGCCAAAAGCGAGGTTCGCCAAAATGAACCGAGGTTCGCCAAAAGCGAGGTTCGCCAAAATGAACCGAGGTTCGCCAAAGATGAGGTTCGCCAAAAGCGAGGTTCGCCAAAATGAACCGAGGTTCGCCAAAATGAACGAGGTTCGCCAAAAGCGAGGTTCGCCAAAATGAACCTCGAACCTCGTCTGAACTCTGAGGAACCCCTTAGGGTTTAGATCACGAGCCGTCAAAGCCGCTTAGGCTTTTGAACCCATTAGGGTTTATTAAGTGATGGTCGCCGTCCAAAACCAAAATTTTTTTTCTTTCTTAAAACTCAATCCGGATCCAAACCTTATATTAATTTTCTAAAATCATAGAAAATTCAACAAAAACGAAAAATTCTTGTTCATCGCTGAAGTATTTCTTTTCTTGTTCATCAGAACATAAATTCTTGTTCATCCGAGATCAAACCTTCTTGTTCATCAGAAAAAGGAAAACTTTCTTGTTCATCGGCCAAAAACCATTTCTTGTTCATCAGAACCCAAAAATCCGAAAAAGATTTGATCTTTATTCATAAATCCACCCAAAAAAAAACCATAGAAACTCAAAAAAAAATCTCTAAGAGTTAATCAAGAGGCTCTGATACCACTTGTTAGATCCGAAGGATCTTAAACATGATTAATCCAAAGAGATAAACATCATAAGTCTTGAGCAATACACGAATCCATGGTTTGGATCTTGAGTGGATTGATGGATCTTCTAATCTTAGGGCTTCTTCTCTTCCTTAGATCTCTTTTTAGATGGGGATAAAAGAGATGAGAATTCTTATGTTAACCCTAGATTAGGGACCATAACCCCATATATATAGGTATTGCACTTTTACAATTTGGCCCCTCATCAAATTGTAATTACAACCTGGTATCTGCACATTTAGCCCATGACAATATATAAATACCGATAACCCAACTTAATTGATCACTTTAGTGGGTTTCCTTAAGTGATAGATTTACACATTAATTTAACATATGTGCCCACAAATAGATTTAATTAGATTTAAATCTAACAATCTCCCACTTGGGCACCATATGTATCCTTAAAATGTGTATTACCTTATGAGCTCAAAATCTCTATCACATACAAGGGTATTTCCAAGCAGACGGCACTTTTATTGACCAAAAATAGGCCTTTTCAAGCATTGATATTTCTTAGAGAGTAAATTTCACAAAACCAATATGAACTATTAGGATTTTTGCACAAAAAGACTATTTTTTTTCTGAGAAAAATATCATAAGCTTTTAATGATCAAAATAACACTAGAAACTTTCAGAAAAGTACAGATAAATTAAATACCATGAACTTTTATCTATGTTTACAAAACTATCATGAATTCCAGATAATAAACTACCATGAACTTTGTCTAGACTTTAAGGTATTGTCATCAAACTACCATATAATTTTCTGATAGTATGTGGTATTTTCTGTTGATTTGAATGTTTATAATTTTATTATAAAGACAGTTTATCATAAGCAAAATCTCAAATAATTCATGGTAGTTTTGTGGAATTTATTATTTCTAAATTCTCTTTTAAATATATGATTTGATAAAATTTGCGTCTTGATTATTTTGATACCAAGTTCAAATCCCAGTCAATGCACCCACTTCAGAGTTATGATGAGGTTTGCAATTTTATACTAATTTGATTTTGATGGTTTCAATTTTCACTAATTATTGGTGAAAGGAGCTCATGTATGAGAATATGAAAAGGCGAAAGCAATATCTTTAACTTTTTTTTTTAAAGAAAGAAAAAGAAGCCTCACGGGTCTTATATCTTAATTTTCCCTTCCCTTCTGCAGGTATTGCTTGTCAGTGAATGTGATTGGATTCTTATATGCTGGGTTCCAAGCTTTTGCAGAGCTGCATCATAGGGTTAATAAGAGGCTTATTATCAACAAGCCCCTTGGGTTTTATTTTGATTTTGCGATGGATCAGGTGAGAGCTCTTATTTGGTCACATTTCATTCATATTCTTTTTGTGAACACATTTTAATATTGTTGTAATATCGGAATTATAAACTCGCTACACGGTTGCAAAAGAGTTACTTGCACAATCTAATAGAACTGGGTACTGTTGCATAACCATCGATGTCGAGAATTTTTTTTTTTTAAAACAATTTATCCTATATTTATCAACTGATTTTTAAGGAAAATTTTATACAGTGGAAGTTCTAGTTTTATAAAATGAGAGCATCCTACGTAGGATTTAGGCCTTAGGGACAATGTGAACCAATGGCAAACGCTTCCATATGAGTCTCAGTGAATTTGCAGGATTATTCTCTTTGGACATTGAACTTTAAATACTCCCTAATCCTTTAACCTTTAGAATGAATTCATGAAAAAGTTTGAGTTGTGGGTATATGATACTGTAAAGTTGGCCATTGTCCATGCTTGAGTTTAATCAATCTAAGGGCCTTAATTTATTTCTTGCTGAAGCTTGAAGTTCTAGTTCAGGGTGACTTAGATGTTTAGAAGTAAAATTTCCACCTTAAAGCAGAAGCTCTAACAAATTTATCAATGGTGGATGATTATTACGAAATATTCGTATGTTAACATCCATTCAAATTTACGATGCTTCTGGCCTTTTACAATGCATAAAGGCAGCAAACTCTGAATTGAAACATGGATTGTTCAAGATACTTTGAGTTTGTATATACAATTATAAACGTCAACCTTTTTCATAACTTTAGATTTTTGATGCCGTAGAAAGAACTTTAGGAGAAAACAAACTTTGGTTACAGTTTATGCACATAACGTTCATGTTTATTTGATTTTGATATGGTTCTCTCTTTTGTTTCGGGTGATTGCATAGATCCTAGCATACCTTCTGATATCTGCATCGTCATCTGCAACCTCTCGCACTGATTACTGGGTTACCAACTGGGGCAACGATCCATTCCCCAGCATGATCAGCGGCTCAGTCGCCATGTCTTTCTTGGCTTTCATGGCATTTGCTGTAAGCTCTCTCATCTCTGCTTACAACCTCTTCTCCTCTCGAAATCTTTAACCATGTATGCATATTTTATGCTGAAAAGTGATTTTTATGGAATTTGCAATGTGGTAAACATCATAGCTGTTTTCACGGTATAAACAGGAAAAGATATTGGAAAGAGTTGTAAAATTTGTAATTAGTTCTTGTGGTTTTTCTTTCATGGCATTTGTTGTAAGCTCTCTCATCTCTGAGTACAACGTCTTCTCCTCTCGAAGTTTTAAGCCCATATTTATAATTTTTACGTTTAAATTTGATTTTATGTACCAAGTGATTTTTATGGAGTTTGCATTGTTGTAAACGTTGTAGCAGGTTTTCACGATGTAAACTGGAAAAAGAAAATATTGCATAGTGTTGTAAGATTTATAATTAGTTTTGAAATGATTTGTTTTGTTATGCCTTAGTGGGTTGTTTCTGATTTTCTTTCTAGTTTTATTTTTGTACTTCTAATGCGTGTGTTCACCATTGAGTCCTCATATTGTTTTTAATTAAGTTGTATTTATGTACATAAAAATTGAAGTGTTGTACAAGCCTAAAGGCAAAAGTGATATATATGTACATAAAAATTGCTCAGAGGATGCTATTAGTTCAAGCAAGAATAAGCTAGCTGTAAAGAATTCTCAGCTCATGCATTGGATTTATTAAGTTATAAGTATAACTAAATTTATGTATATTAGCATATGATTAGCTGTCATAAAACATAATAAGAATTTTAAATTTACAAAAGTTACTGGGTGTATCTGCAATCAAGTTTAAACATAATTTCTTTTGGGCATCAGGATTTAGGCGTCTAAATAAGCATATGATAAGGACAAATTTTCAATTTAGACCCTTTTAAGAATTTATTTTAAATTTCGACCTATTTCAGATATTTATTTTGACCGCCAAACACCGGTTAAACTGGTCGAATTTGTAAAGAGTCCGAACTTCACGGAAATGAATTCGTGAAGTTTTAAGCAAAACTTCACGGAAATGAATTCGTGAAGTTTTAAGCAAAACTTCACGGAAATGAATTCGTGAAGTTTTAAGCAAAACTTCACGGAAATGAATTCGTGAAGTTTTAAGCAAAACTTCACGGAAATGAATTCGTGAAGTTTTAAGCAAAACTTCACGGAAATGAATTCGTGAAGTTTTAAGCAAAACTTCACGGAAATGAATTCGTGAAGTTTTAAGCCCATATTTATAATTTTTACGTTTAAATTTGATTTTATGTACCAAGTGATTTTTATGGAGTTTGCATTGTTGTAAACGTTGTAGCAGGTTTTCACGATGTAAACTGGAAAAAGAAAATATTGCATAGTGTTGTAAGATTTATAATTAGTTTTGAAATGATTTGTTTTGTTATGCCTTAGTGGGTTGTTTCTGATTTTCTTTCTAGTTTTATTTTTGTACTTCTAATGCGTGTGTTCACCATTGAGTCCTCATATTGTTTTTAATTAAGTTGTATTTATGTACATAAAAATTGAAGTGTTGTACAAGCCTAAAGGCAAAAAGTGATATATATGTACATAAAAATTGCTCAGAGGATGCTATTAGTTCAAGCAAGAATAAGCTAGCTGTAAAGAATTCTCAGCTCATGCATTGGATTTATTAAGTTATAAGTATAACTAAATTTATGTATATTAGCATATGATTAGCTGTCATAAAACATAATAAAATTTTAAATTTACAAAAGTTACTGGGTGTATCTGCAATCAAGTTTAAACATAATTTCTTTTGGGCATCAGGATTTAGGCGTCTAAATAAGCATATGATAAGGACAAATTTTCAATTTAGACCCTTTTAAGAATTTATTTTAAATTTCGACCTATTTCAGATATTTATTTTGACCGCCAAACACCGGTTAAACTGGTCGAATTTGTAAAGAAGTCCGAACTTCACGGAAATGAATTCGTGAAGTTTTAAGCAAAACTTCACGGAAATGAATTCGTGAAGTTTTAAGCAAAACTTCACGGAAATGAATTCGTAAAGTTTTAAGCAAAACTTCACGGAAATGAATTCGTGAAGTTTTAAGCAAAACTTCACGGAAATGAATTCGTGAAGTTTTAAGCAAAACTTCACGGAAATGAATTCGTGAAGTTTTAAGCAAAACTTCACGGAAATGAATTCGTGAAGTTTTAAGCAAAACTTCACGGAAATGAATTCGTGAAGTTTTAAGCAAAACTTCACGGAAATGAATTCGTGAAGTTTTAAGCAAAACTTCACGGAAATGAATTCGTGAAGTTTTAAGCAAAACTTCACGGAAATGAATTCGTGAAGTTTTAAGCAAAACTTCACGGAAATGAATTCGTAAAGTTTTGAAGTTTTTTGATTTTAGTTTATTTGAGGTGGTAAAGCTGATTAATAAAAAACTCAATGGGGTCGTTTTTAAAAATAAAACCCAAAAGGGTCTAAATCAAGAATTTGTCCATAATATGATAATATGAAGCTAACATTTGAAAATACAGGTAATGTCTTAATTAAGCCTGTATAAACATAGCCGATGTGATGATCTTTAGATCTTTTAGAGACCAAGAAATATAATATAACCAAGCTGCAAACAAATATTTTACAGAGCCTGGCACTATAAATTCATAAATAAATACACAAAAATAGCAAATACTCTGATTCAAAGAGTAGTCCTTGGCCAGCCCAACAACATTAGAGAATAAATACATAACGTTAGAGATTTAAATATTACAAAAAGGCATTTATTAATTTTTCTTACAGAGGCAATGTGCTTATGCTTGGAATGTACAAGAAAAAGTATTATCAAAACTTCATAAAGCTAGTTAGCAACTCAATCTACTTGCTTCCAACCTGACAAATGAGAAGATAAAATTGACATTATTGTTAAGAGAAGCCAATTGTGTTCACCAAGTGGCTTCTGATGAGAACACAATTAAAAATACATAAATTTAGTTAAAAGAAATTCAATTTTATGTTATTTTTAAAACCATAGACCTTTTCTCTTTTTTCTTCATTTAACTTTCATTTCGAGGATTAATACACAACATAGAAAGAAGGGTTCGTATCATAGAATGAGATCATATATATAAACTTACTCATACCTTCTTGTTGCCCATATCTTCCAAAGCTCGCATCACCATGAATCCATGATCTTATTTCCAATTAGCATCTTCATGATGAAAATTTTGCCATAGTTTTAAGCAGCTGATAAGACTCATATCTGATTCAGTCTGTTGAACCAAATCGAATGCAGTATCATATGAAATATATCATATTTCACGGGTACCGGATGCCAAAGAAAATGCCTCTTCAACCTCCTCACATTCTCATGCATAGAAACATACTTCCTACGAGAAACTTTCAACAGTATATCCTTCAAATTAGGTATATCTTTCTCTGCTACAACAATCGAAAACACGCTCCAATCCAGCACTTCATCAAAAGGGAGTATAAAATTATCGGCTATTATTACTGGAACACACTCATAATATATAGCCTCAACGATCCTCGGGCTATTCACTTCATACCCCATAGGACAAATGCAAAACTTGCTCGATTTCATGTGCTGAATATATGAAAACTTTTTGGAGATTTGAGATGGGAGAGGGCCGTAAATTTTCATATCTTCATCCTTTCCCTGCCAGTGACTGAGAAGCACGGGTCTGACACGCCCATGCATCTGCCCAGCGAAGAATGCCAGGATTGATCGCTTGGAGACGGGTTTTCCTCCCAGGTCTTTTAAGGGTTTCTTGGGGTTTTTGATGTATGTTTCTGGGAGAGAGACATCTTTTCCTCTGATGAATCCTTCGGAGAGATCAGCGTTGCATAGAGCTTTGATGGTGTTTTTGCTCAGCTCTGTGTGTAGTCTCGTTTCATAAGGTCCCTGGATATATTGAAGAAAGAAAGACATGAAACAGTATTACCGTCTTAACATGGATGAACTGATGTCTCAACCATTATAGGTCGTTGAAGAACCCAAATCCTTCTCTTTAATGTTAATTTCTTTGCAACATGCAATACTAAGAGTACACATGATATAGATTTATGGATATTGGCTTTTAAATTAAACACTAGTATGAAAATAATCCATACTTAGAATTCTCACAAGGTCTCTTAACTTTTAAATGCTTCATTAATCAAGTGATGTGCTCCACAATCCACTGACAGTTTAGCATTGTATTACATTAACTGGTGTTACCATATATCAATTTCCATCCGTGCATAAACAAGCAGAAATTATCATGATATATAAAATTTTCCATTATATAAAACCCACTGCACCAAGATTCCGCAAGGTAAGGTAAAAATTGAGGTACTTTTTTCCGAAGAAAGTAGTTTCAGATGCGTGTCAGGTGAGATTTAGATTTTATCTGATACTACCCTAGAGTCCACTTCACTACACGAAAATTCTAAACCTTTGGCTAATGTCAAGTGTTACAAGTTTATAATCTATCAAAAATTTCGTGTGCCAGTTTACAAAAGTATTCAGAGATATCAAATTTATATTTGATAAGACCGGAATGAAAGAAAAAGACACATACCCAATCATGACAAGCAACTAGAAAGTGATCTGCTCCTCTCGTCCGATTCCAGAATGGATATTTCACCGATATCCAATCCACATACTCCTTCAAGAAGATCGCTAAAGGTCTCAAACTATGCGAGCCGGGTTTATAGAGAGTAGCTTCTAACTGGCGAGAATTATACGGTAGGTAGAATAAATGGGCCTTGTTTGGGTCCTTCACAACAAATTGTGTGTTTCCGTCCAGTTGTTTCATAAACCATCCTTCGGAAGCATAAATACCTTTAAGCACAGGTGTGTGGAAAATGGGTCTTCGTCCATCTCGATAGATGTAGATCTTAAGTATTCTTTCCATCAGCTCGTAGCTCCTGAATACAATGCAGTAACCACTATTAGGGATCTCACCAATTGAGACACCAACTAAAAGGACCAGGCAACCAGAGGAAATAGATGCAGAATATACGTGAAGAGTGATGAAAAGAGAGAATACAGTAGGAGGTAAGGGGAAAGATTAGAAGACAAAATACAAATATAGTTTTCTGATTAGAAGACGATAATATAGTTTCCTGAATCAACGTGATTCTCCATTATATAGCGTGCTAAGAAGGCTCATAGACATTTAATAACTATATATTGGAGTAGGAAAGATCCATAATGAAATTATTAAATCATTAAACACTCTGTTATATGGAAAAACTCTGCATATCCTTACTCAAATCATAAAACAAAATAATCATTCACATCAAAGAATAGCAACACAACAAGAACAAAATAATAGGGGGGACACAAGGAAGGCATATTTATCTGTCTTACCTCTTAAAAACCGAAATATTTCGAAACAGTGGAGCATAAAGATCAGGGTCATCTGAAACCATTGGGGCATGACTGATCTCTTTCTTTGCATACATAAGTTGCCTGTCTGCTTCAGTCAGGCTTATATGTTCCTAAGCAAATCAAGAACATTTGAAATTCTTATGAGGAAAAAACTATATCCAAAAAATCTCCCAAATCAAGAAATAAAAGATATAGAAATCAATTTTTTCCCTTCAAGAGATTATAAATTACTCCCAATCGACAGTGAACTCATGGAGTAAACATTTACCTCACTCTTACTAGATGTCCCAGTGGAAGCTGGATCGACGAGGGGCGGAGAAACTATAGCAATAGACATAACAGGTACCTACATAAGCAAAATATGCATTAAAGTCCATTTCTTGGAGCAACTGATATTTCACCAAATCAAGTAACATAGACTCATTAAGCATTTAAATTATCTAGATCATAAACGTTAATTTTCAATGGGTGTCTACGATAGAGATCTCACTAAAAGGACATCCAGGAATTAAACAATCCACCAAAGTTATTTCCTGACTAAATTATGTTTTGTTTCATAGAGATGAAAATTTTGATAGTCATACCTCTTGTTGTTTGGGCAGATTCCTTAGATCATCATCACTAGATTTCACCTGATTACTCGAAAAATTCACAGTGGGAGAGAGTAGAGAAGTTTTACTAGTAAAATTGATGGTTACCTAAAAATGTGAAGAAAAATTTATTAACTTCATGAACTTGAAGTTAAACTTGAAAATAATAATTCAAGAATAGCTTTTATACCATTACAACTACATTTCACATCAAATTTGAACTAAAAGAACAATCTTAAATGAACTTACCCCAGTTGCATCAACAATTGTATGGGAAACAGAGAACTTCCACAAATATACAAATTAAACCAAAAGACTAAAAAAAAGAAGACTCAATAATTCCAAAAATAAAAAATAAAAAAAAAGGGTCAGACTATTGACCTTCGCATCTAAAGGCCGGGCAGCTAACTCGTCACTACTAGAATTTTCTCCATTTTCATCGCCAGCAACAATCAGCTCCTAAAAAGCCAACAATATCCAATGAAATGAGAAGTTTTATATTTCCATAAAATGTTATATTTTGACAATAATACCTCTTGTAGTTTGGGCAAGTTCTCCAGATCACCATCACTAGAATTCATTTGATTGTTCAAAAAAATCTCAGAGCCAGATATTAGAGAAGTTGCACTAGTAGAATTAATGGATACCTACAAAATTGGGGGAAAAAAATAATTAAATTCATTTCAAAGCCTCTAAGTAAAAGAGAAAAGAGAACTTTAAAAGATGACCACCTAAATGTGAGATTTTTATGCTATTACAACTAGATTTCACCTCAATTTTGAGATAAAAGAACAATCTCCAGAAGAAAATTTCAAAAATTACCTCAGTGGCATTCGAATTTTCATGAGAATTAGATAACTCCTACGGAAAATAAGATTAATAAAAAAACTAATAATTTCTCACCAAAAAAACTACCTAGAAATAATTATCTCCCAAAAAACCAAAAAATTACGAACCTTCAAATCTAAAGGAAGCGCCTTTGACTCTTCACTTCTTACTGAAGAAGATTCCTACAAACATCAAACAAACAAGTTGCTAAATTTTCAAACAAAATAAAAAGGTTTGCAAAAATGTCACCTTTAGCTCATCACCAGCAAAACCCACCGAAACCCTAGGGCTCAGAGTCTCATCACCGCCAGCGGAGAAGAATAACCTTCCGGTGACCGGACTCGACGCCGAGAACGAGAAAACAACGGCGGCGGCGATCAGTACTGTGACGGCGACGACGCAGCCTCTCCTACTCGATGCTGCCGTCAAAAGATCGAGCGCTTCAGCCTTCATCGTCGGCGGTGACTGTATCGCCAGAACGGCGGTGACCGGACCGCGAGAGGACCGTTTAAATCCTGGTAAGGAGAGGGCGGGGATTGGTGACTAAAGCGGCACAATTGTTAATTTACAGAAATACCCCTCTCCAGCTTGAAAAATATGGGGGAAGTGGGCTTAATATTGGGGGTATTATGGGTATTTAATGATTTTTTGCTTTGATGGTAGGACATGTGTCGTTAAGGGTTCATAGAATAAAATGGGAAATCATCACACGTGGATCGAAAATTTATTTATGGGAATTTTGGCGAATAAATGAATCCCATGGTTTTAGCCTTTTAGGAGATTAAAAAAAATAATTAATAGGGATTTTTACTTCTATTTTTAAAGTGGTTATTCTACTTATTTTGGAGGTAATTGATTTGGAAATGATTGGGGATGAACATGGAATGTCATGGCAAATATAGCTGGCAATATAGAAGAGGATTACAAGTTTATAACTGGTTATGGCCGTTTGGTTTGCTACATAGATAAATGGGTAAACTAAACAAAACTCTCAAAACCCTGGCCCATTTTTAAGGGGATTTGGTAACACTTTCAAATATTATGGGATTATTACAAAATGGACCAAATTGTGTGGCAAAATAAATTATAGTAAATATTGCGTTAATAAATTAATTTCATCACAGAAAGAGTAGAGATAACTACACTACTATAATTTTATGATGCTTCTACACTAGGAAAGAAAATGTGATTTTTTCACAAAAAAATAAAAAGTTTAGTAGAGGTCCATGATGTATTAACCAAATATCATTCGGGTTCAATAACGTTCGGAAGTCATGAGCAGGAGTTTCCAACATTACTTCCATCATTAGCTTACTTTTTTTACAAACTTTTTATTAAAATCTTGTTGACGTGATGGTGACGCGGTCTTGCCATGTCACTATCTCATCAGCAAAAAACTATGTGAAAGTCCAAGTTTGTCCCCCATATCAACAAGAAAACTTTGTGAAATTATAAGTTTGTTTTGCCATGTCATTGACACGTTAGCAAGATTAAATAACAGTTTGCAAAAGGGACTTTGGCTAATGATGGAGATAACGTTAAAAACCCCCAGTGATTATTTCTAAGCATTAAAAACTCAAATGATAGTTGGTCAATACATTAGGAAAATCCATTGAATCTTTGCATGTATAGCAAATAGACCCCCATGATAAAAGAGTTAAAATAAAATTTAACCTAGAGGGTCCATTTGCAACAACAAAGCTAGAGGGTAGTAAATTTAAAATAGAACCCCGCGAACTTTTAGCATTTTGCAATAAACCCCCAATAACCTCTAAAATCCCACTGAACCTCCAATAACTATTGGAATTGCATAACATCTTCCATAAGTTTTAAAATCTTCAATAAGTTTTCTTATTTTACAGATGACCCCCGTGACAATATCAATCCACATTTGGGATCTAAATGTGTCTCCAACACAAAATGTGGACTGAGACGTCATGGTTATCTGCAAAACACATAAACTTATTGGTGATTTTCTGCAATTCCAATAATTATTGGGGGTTTAGTGCGACTTTAGAAGTTGTTGGGGGTGTGCTGCAAATGAAAGTTCCTGTGGGTTAAGTGTAATTTACCCTTCAGAATAATAATACGGCGCCTATCCGCGATTAACCCCAAAAAGATCACTTTTTTTTTACCCCTGTTTCTCTTTATTTTCCCCCATTTTTACGATTAAAGAAGAAAAATCCAACCTCTAATCAAATCCTAAATCTCCCGCCTCCTCTTCCTCAGTTCTGAGACGGCGGTGGAGGCGGTTAGGGCTGACGTGGAGGCAGACTCCGTGCGGCCTACAGGCGACGATGATGGCAGCGGTGTGGTATAATTTTGTTTTGCATGTGATCCAATTCTTTAGATTTCTTGAATTGAAACCATAAAATTGGAATTTTGGTGTTCATTTTTTTTAGTTTCTGAATAGGAAAGAATCTGAATGGGATGAAATTCACAGATAACTACTGACATTTTGAGTCATTAACGTATGCTAGTGGACAAGGCTGTGAATTATCTTATGGCATTTTCTATTCATAACAATTTTTTCTTAATTTTACGTATAATTACTCGATAAACTTCATTCATGTATGATCGTAAATTTCTGTTGATTGGACATTTATGGTTATAATTACCCGAAATTTTTGTGATGCTTAAAGATCTTGCCACTACACCAAAACACAGAAGTTATAGTGAGGGCTAAGGGTTATATTTTTATATTCTAACATGCACACACGGGTTGAGCGCCCTTTTTATGGACCGAAACTTGGACTCATGCAGCGGTGTCAAGTTTTATAAAATCTGCTTTAAATTCGTGGCCAGTCGGATTTGAACCTGGGGTTGCTCTGATACCATCTTAAAAGACCCTGCCACAGTCACACCATGTCAAAGTCCCTAACCAATTGCTCCAAAACTTTGAAGTTGTGGTGAGGGTTGAGGTTCATATTTTATATTCTAACAGTGATGTATTTAGTTCTCTATCATAATCAGCAAAGTCTTTTGTTATTAAGGATATTGTTTCTCTTTTGTTCACAAAAATTCTGCTTAAGTTTGTTAGGTTGCACTTGGAGATGATAGTAACTCAAAAGAAGACCATTACAATCGGGAAAGCAAGCTCAGAAGCTAGCGAGTGATTTTTATACCCACTTAATAATGCTTGCGATCATCAGAACAATTCATGGAGTTTGCCAGACTGTACTCGAGCTGCTCATCCCATAGAACTAATGCCAGGACCCTTCTGCCATTGATTTTTCATTGGTAAAGGAACAATGACTTTTCCCTGTTTAATGTTTTGTGCAAATTATGTATTTATGATTTCTTAGTTCTTACAATTTCATAGATCTGTCGATATCACATCTATGTATAATTGTATTTTTTTTTTTTTGGAAGTACTACACTTATCTCTCCAATTCTATATAGTATTGTTCACGTGCTTGTCTTGTTTTGACCTCTACCGTGCTTTGTTTATGCAAACAAATTTTTAACTGCTTATCATTTTGGTTTTCGAGCAGGATTCTTCATCTTCTCATGTAGTTATCTTGTTCCAGTAGTTTGCATGTACACAAATATTGAACAATTACACTCGGCTTATTTGATGGATGACAAAAAAAAAAGGCAAGGTATGGATGTAATTCATAGATTTTGACGTTATGATTCAGTGACTTGGAGAACTATAAATATTATTCAAACGGCAATCCATAATAACTTTTATTCATAAGCATGAAAACATTTAATGCAAACTACACAATCAAGCCACACAACATACATTATACCACCACTGTAATGCTGCATTAACTATTAGAATATAACCACAAGCCTATGCTGCTCTTATTATATTGATTATATGGGCCACTTTTTCTGTAGTTTATCTAAGAGTCCAAGCACCAACAGTAGTAATCAGATCCAGAAATCTCCAGCAAAGCCTCTGGACTCATGCTCTCAAGCTCCCTCTGCCTCCATGTTGGAAAGTTATTCCGGGTTTGAGCTTCACCTGACCCCGAGGTGAAGTCACGTGGATGAGCCAATGACCGCATTCTGACATAAAGCCTCATGGCAGCCACACAGTCGTCATATGGATCTTGTATTCCATTCTGAATCTCATATCTATGCATTTGAACATTTGAATAAGAGCAGGTTCAATTGAATATTTGAGGAACAATATGACACATACAACAACAAGAAGAAGAACAACGCTTTTCCCAAGTTTTTGTGATCGGCTACAGGAATCCTACTCTTCTACTCAGTTATGGTGAGAGCTATCTCCTCCACCTAGTTAATCATTATCATATCCTTTTAACAGCTTATAACCAAGTTTTCTCAGGCCTACCTCTAGTCCTTCTTTCTCCATTGATTGCAATCTAATCATTTCTCCTAATTATTGCATTTAATGGCCTCCACTGCACATGATAAAACATCTCAAAGGATCATCTCTCATTTAATCATTATCATATTCTTCTTAAAAATATAAATGTGGTTATCTATGTAGAAAGAGAATTATAAATGTGTTTCAAGATGGATGAACCAATTCGGACGAAGTAGGTAGTGAGTTTTAGCTTTTAGTTATATAGGGATGCATTTGTGAAGGAAGTAGTTTTCTTTGACAAAAATGCTATGATGCACGTAGCTATTCTTTTTTGGCATTAGATTGACACGTACATGATATATTTGTCATGATAGAGATATACAAAATCCAGTAGTAGTAGTGGTGGTCAGCTATAGGAAAGGTAACTGATGGTCCTACAACCATGGACCCTAGGAGTGAGGAAAAAGACTGGTTGAGGAAAAATTATCACTTAATAGTATCCCTTGTAAGTTTTTCTCCCTCTTCAAAGCATAATGCCAGGACCACTTCCTATGCTCTGTCCAGCTATTGGGTAAAATTACAAGTAAAAAGGTGCTCTATAAGTGGATGATATGTGTTCGATATTTTGCTTGTGAATCTGTGAAGACCCCTAGGTTGATATGTCATCGGAATGTTGGCCATGCCAACTTTCAAGAGCAGGACTTGTTGTCAAAAACAGTAAAGAGTTTAGATAAGAAAGAAAATTATTGTACTTACCCAACATAGGCCTGTGTTAGATACTTAAGTGAGTTGCTAAGTTTGCTTGTCTTCATTAATGGGGGATATTTGGCAGTGTCCCTGTGAGCAAGCAACAATGTAAAATCAAAACTGAAAGCTCTCAGAATATAGCTTTTGAGACTCTTTAATTTAAACCTAACAGTCATAATCACCTGATAAGTAATGAAGGGTATTCGATTCCAAGACGTTCAAGGTCGTGATCTAATCCATGTCCCACCGAATCCTCGCCCTTCCTCCCCTTGATCGGATCTTCCATATTGCTTCTCCATTGCATAAGTAATCTTGAATCTTCCTTTGAGCTTGCTTCAATTGCATTGCATCCCTTAAGTGTTCGGTCTTATTCGGTTGTTTCATACCTAAGGAATAATTTAAGAATTTTCTTTTGTTACCTATAGTTTGTGACTGCTATCTGTGGTTTGATGTAAGTATGGAAGATGATGTTTTCCGCTTCATCGATGAGGCAAACCCTAGCGCAGATATCTAGTGTCCCATCACTTCCTCCTCCAACCATTTTGCACCCCAGTGCGACTACTTTGGCTCCTTGAGCTCTGGCATCAAAATCCAATGAGCTTTGCAAGCCCAACCTTGACATGCGACTCATGAGACCCTGCAAGAGAAGGTTTTGAAACATTATATCTAATCTCCATCTGTTGTAGTTGATGATTGCCGGAAAATTTATGAGAAAGTATAGCACATACATTGAGTCAACCCATACTATTTTCTAAAGTCTTACGGCATTCCTTTCTGCCTGGTCTTATGTTTATCAAAGTAATTGAACTTTTTTGGACAAAATTATCACCAGTTAAACTTTACTTACAGAAGTAGCACGGGACATTTGGCAATATCCCCGATGATATCTTAAAGCAGACTGGCTATCAAAAAATTTCAAACACAAGTTGCACCCTCGAGCACTGAATACCTTTGAACACTCTAGTTTTGGCAATGGACCTTAACAAAAGGAAGAATCAAGTTATATCATCAAGCTGTAATGGAACTTAAACTGATGTAACTCGTTGTATGTTGTCCTTTGGGGTTCTTACTGACCTATTAGATGTTCCCTTAGTGATTCAAATGATCTGCAGTGTTTCTGACAAACACCACACTTGGGTTCATGGACTGAGTGGAATGAGACCCTCATGTGCTCCACCAAGTGTTCCTTCTTGTTGTATTGTTTATAGCAAGCTGCGCATTTATTCCTAATAGAGTAAAACAATAGGCAAGTTAAAATGGGTGATGATTATGGACAGCATCATGAATATTGTATAATTTAAACTTCTCTAGAAAAAGTATATCAACCCTTGATATGCATGCTGTAACAACTAGAAGTGAGATCAATATTTATATGAAGTTAGAGGGCCTTTAGTTCTTTCATGTCATTGCCTTTAGGCATGATATATCGTAGGAGATCTATGGAAGTTCACCTATGTTCTGGGTATCCGGAACCCCTATTTTTTGCATTTTATTAAAAAACATACCTATAAGTGTAATGAAAGTTGAAAATGAGTTGATTTTTCATCTTTTAAGTTCCTCAATGCTAATGAATCTAGTCTCCACAATCAATTAACACGAGCTTTATAAGTTGGAAATTTACTGAATATATAGGAAGTTGCATTATCTAGTAAGAGTTAGTTTGCTCAACACTTCCTTTAACATTCTGTTTCCTTATCTGTGGACTAAAGAAGGCAAAGAACTGTTGAAACATTGACCTCGCGAGGTCAGATGAATTGCATCAAAGGGCCCTGAATGCTCTTTGAAAATTAAGATTCACATGAGTTATGAATACATAGTTCTTACAATTTCATAGATCTGTCGATATCACATCTATGTATAATTGTATTTTTTTTGGAAGTACTACACTTATCTCTCCAATTCTATATAGTATTGTTCACGTGCTTGTCTTGTTTTGACCTCTACCGTGCTTTGTTTATGCAAACAAATTTTTAACTGCTTATCATTTTGGTTTTCGAGCAGGATTCTTCATCTTCTCATGTAGTTATCTTGTTCCAGTAGTTTGCATGTACACAAATATTGAACAATTACACTCGGCTTATTTGATGGATGACAAAAAAAGGCAAGGTATGGATGTAATTCATAGATTTTGACGTTATGATTCAGTGACTTGGAGAACTATAAATATTATTCAAACGGCAATCCATAATAACTTTTATTCATAAGCATGAAAACATTTAATGCAAACTACACAATCAAGCCACACAACATACATTATACCACCACTGTAATGCTGCATTAACTATTAGAATATAACCACAAGCCTATGCTGCTCTTATTATATTGATTATATGGGCCACTTTTTCTGTAGTTTATCTAAGAGTCCAAGCACCAACAGTAGTAATCAGATCCAGAAATCTCCAGCAAAGCCTCTGGACTCATGCTCTCAAGCTCCCTCTGCCTCCATGTTGGAAAGTTATTCCGGGTTTGAGCTTCACCTGACCCCGAGGTGAAGTCACGTGGATGAGCCAATGACCGCATTCTGACATAAAGCCTCATGGCAGCCACACAGTCGTCATATGGATCTTGTATTCCATTCTGAATCTCATATCTATGCATTTGAACATTTGAATAAGAGCAGGTTCAATTGAATATTTGAGGAACAATATGACACATACAACAACAAGAAGAAGAACAACGCCTTTTCCCAAGTTTTTGTGATCGGCTACAGGAATCCTACTCTTCTACTCAGTTATGGTGAGAGCTATCTCCTCCACCTAGTTAATCATTATCATATCCTTTTAACAGCTTATAACCAAGTTTTCTCAGGCCTACCTCTAGTCCTTCTTTCTCCATTGATTGCAATCTAATCATTTCTCCTAATTATTGCATTTAATGGCCTCCACTGCACATGATAAAAACATCTCAAAGGATCATCTCTCATTTAATCATTATCATATTCTTCTTAAAAATATAAATGTGGTTATCTATGTAGAAAGAGAATTATAAATGTGTTTCAAGATGGATGAACCAATTCGGACGAAGTAGGTAGTGAGTTTTAGCTTTTAGTTATATAGGGATGCATTTGTGAAGGAAGTAGTTTTCTTTGACAAAAATGCTATGATGCACGTAGCTATTCTTTTTTGGCATTAGATTGACACGTACATGATATATTTGTCATGATAGAGATATACAAAATCCAGTAGTAGTAGTGGTGGTCAGCTATAGGAAAGGTAACTGATGGTCCTACAACCATGGACCCTAGGAGTGAGGAAAAAGACTGGTTGAGGAAAAATTATCACTTAATAGTATCCCTTGTAAGTTTTTCTCCCTCTTCAAAGCATAATGCCAGGACCACTTCCTATGCTCTGTCCAGCTATTGGGTAAAATTACAAGTAAAAAGGTGCTCTATAAGTGGATGATATGTGTTCGATATTTTGCTTGTGAATCTGTGAAGACCCCTAGGTTGATATGTCATCGGAATGTTGGCCATGCCAACTTTCAAGAGCAGGACTTGTTGTCAAAAACAGTAAAGAGTTTAGATAAGAAAGAAAATTATTGTACTTACCCAACATAGGCCTGTGTTAGATACTTAAGTGAGTTGCTAAGTTTGCTTGTCTTCATTAATGGGGGATATTTGGCAGTGTCCCTGTGAGCAAGCAACAATGTAAAATCAAAACTGAAAGCTCTCAGAATATAGCTTTTGAGACTCTTTAATTTAAACCTAACAGTCATAATCACCTGATAAGTAATGAAGGGTATTCGATTCCAAGACGTTCAAGGTCGTGATCTAATCCATGTCCCACCAGAATCCTCGCCCTTCCTCCCCTTGATCGGATCTTCCATATTGCTTCTCCATTGCATAAGTAATCTTGAATCTTCCTTTGAGCTTGCTTCAATTGCATTGCATCCCTTAAGTGTTCGGGTCTTATTCCGGTTGTTTCATACCTAAGGAATAATTTGAAATTTCATAGCACTCGCTTCAAGTAGCTTTTCGCTTCAAGTAAGTAAGGAATAATTTAAGAATTTTCTTTTGTTACCTATAGTTTGTGACTGCTATCTGTGGTTTGATGTAAGTATGGAAGATGATGTTTTCCGCTTCATCGATGAGGCAAACCCTAGCGCAGATATCTAGTGTCCCATCACTTCCTCCTCCAACCATTTTGCACCCCAGTGCGACTACTTTGGCTCCTTGAGCTCTGGCATCAAAATCCAATGAGCTTTGCAAGCCCAACCTTGACATGCGACTCATGAGACCCTGCAAGAGAAGGTTTTGAAACATTATATCTAATCTCCATCTGTTGTAGTTGATGATTGCCGGAAAATTTATGAGAAAGTATAGCACATACATTGAGTCAACCCATACTATTTTCTAAAGTCTTACGGCATTCCTTTCTGCCTGGTCTTATGTTTATCAAAGTAATTGAACTTTTTGGACAAAATTATCACCAGTTAAACTTTACTTACAGAAGTAGCAGGGACATTTGGCAATATCCCGATGATATCTTAAAGCAGACTGGCTATCAAAAATTTCAAACACAAGTTGCACCCTCGAGCACTGAATACCTTTGAACACTCTAGTTTTGGCAATGGACCTTAACAAAAGGAAGAATCAAGTTATATCATCAAGCTGTAATGGAACTTAAACTGATGTAACTCGTTGTATGTTGTCCTTTGGGGTTCTTACTGACCTATTAGATGTTCCCTTAGTGATTCAAATGATCTGCAGTGTTTCTGACAAACACCACACTTGGGTTCATGGACTGAGTGGAATGAGACCCTCATGTGCTCCACCAAGTGTTCCTTCTTGTTGTATTGTTTATAGCAAGCTGCATTTATTCCTAATAGAGTAAAACAATAGGCAAGTTAAAATGGGTGATGATTATGGACAGCATCATGAATATTGTATAATTTAAACTTCTCTAGAAAAAGTATATCAACCCTTGATATGCATGCTGTAACAACTAGAAGTGAGATCAATATTTATATGAAGTTAGAGGGCCTTTAGTTCTTTCATGTCATTGCCTTTAGGCATGATATATCGTAGGAGATCTATGGAAGTTCACCTATGTTCTGGGTATCCGGAACCCCTATTTTTGCATTTTATTAAAAACATACCTATAAGTGTAATGAAAGTTGAAAATGAGTTGATTTTTCATCTTTTAAGTTCCTCAATGCTAATGAATCTAGTCTCCACAATCAATTAACACGAGCTTTATAAGTTGGAAATTTACTGAATATATAGGAAGTTGCACGTATCTAGTAAGAGTTAGTTTGCTCAACACTTCCTTTAACATTCTGTTTCCTTATCTGTGGACTAAAGAAGGCAAAGAACTGTTGAAACATTGACCTCGCGAGGTCAGATGAATTGCATCAAAGGGCCCTGAATGCTCTTTGAAAATTAAGATTCACATGAGTTATGAATACATAATGTATCAATAAAAGATTTATGAACTGGTGGAACACATCATGTGCGAAGACTGAGATGAAGATTTTAGAAGATGCATGAAAAACAATTCATAGCAAAGGACAGGAAGCTTACCTCAAAGTTTCAGAACTGTTATCCATTGTAGCTGACTGTTATTGGCCTATTGGATATCAGGTTATAGGAGTGAGATTTGAGGTTGGTGAACGAGAGGAGCTATAGGTCGTATTTATATGCGAGCATTGGTTGTAAAGCCTTCGTGCTTTATGACCTAGAGTTATGACCTCCACGAGTTCTGTCATACTAGATTAAGGTGATTAATGGTTTGAATTTAGTCACAGTTTCAAGAAATTAGACAGAGCAGGTTGTAGATTGTGTTATCTTCTTTAGTTTAAGATGGTTTAAGCTTTTTCTTTTTCAATAAAAGAGATCTTAAGTGTCCTCTGATGGTTATTCTTTCCAAGGTATCTCATATGTTGGATTATGAGTAGCAGGCTAATGACTGAGAGACTTACGATATTGCTTGCATATATCCTCTTATCGAAAATCTTGTGAATCTGAGCCTCGAGGGGAAAGGGGTTTGACTTTGAGCATATATCTTTTCTTTAGGATTTAAACTTTTGACCATTTTCTGTCTCTGGTCCCCTTTTTGACTCCACGGGATTCTCGTCTTTGAAAGATACCCGGTCAAAAGGAAGTGGAAGATAAATGATGGGAGAAAAAAATATTCCATGTCAACAGGATACTACCTTACAACACTGAATTCTTCTGAATGGAACGTCGAAGAGAAAAGTTTTGTCGCCATGAACACATTTACCTTCCAAAATGGAAAAAATAATTGTTCTCGGGCCTTCCAGGAGTCTCTCCTTAATGCTGCATCTGAATGAGATTACGTGTTAATTATCGTTTTAAATGATCATATAAGATTATCAGCCAATTTAATATGAATAAGAATGAAGAAGAGATGCACTTCATATTGGAGTAATTTTATTGTGTGAATATATACTCTGAGCTTAAGAGTTTAAGCTACTTCCTATTCCCATTGTTTTAGTCTCCTTTTTCGCATTTTAGTTATTTAGAAAAACACATGAACCTTGTCAAGTGGTTATAAACTGTTTGTCAGTGTGTCTACTTACCTATAAATTGTCTCTATTGTATTCCTCCTGTTTTCATGCTTGATATATTTTTCTTTTAGTTTCTGGATTTCATATTACTGATTTATTATGAGAGTAACAGGTTGCTTGATTGTTTATGCCAAATTCCCTTGGCGTCCATTCAGAGATGATAATTCATGTTAGATCCTTGATGTTATAGTACTAAATCATGCTAGATTATTTAAAAGAAACATGGGATAGAAAATATACCTTTCCTTCAGATTCTGATCCTTTAGTATAAAGTGGTAGAATAGTGTAGTCATCAAGGTTTTGGTCGATTGACTGCTAGTATGCATCTTGTTAGAGTATATAACTCTCATACCTCACCATAAATTCAGAGTTCTGATGTAATGGAAGGACCTTTGACATGGTATCGAGCTTGCTCTTGTCTGACTTAAATTCCTTTCGAACGAAACTCCAAAGTTGAAGTGAGTATTGAGGGTTATTTTATACTCTAACATGCACCGTAGGCTGAATGCTTTTTCATGGGTTGAAACTTGAAGTCGTGCTAATATCTTTTTCTTTTTAAATTAGCTTTTAAATCGCGTGGTGGGTCGAACCTAGGTTGCTCAATACCATGTTAAAGATCCGTTTCACGAGTTTGGTGCCATTGGAAAGACCTTTAACGATCTGAAATGCCAGTAAAGTCCAAAATGGAGGAATGTGAAATGAGCATTACCACCAAACAAGATTTTTTTTTTTTTTTCCTTTCTTTCAGTAAGGAGATTAGTGTAACAAGGCATCTTGCTCTGATTCTGGTCGGTCATGCGTTTTAGCTGTAATTTCAGAGTTTGTATGATTCGTGTTTCAGAGTGAAGGTCCATACAATCTTTAGATATTTTTTTCCTTCAAAATTTATTAGTAATCAGGGAAATAAGTGAACAGAGAAATACTAAAGTTTTCAGGATCCCGTCACCTCTAAAGTTGGAATATCTCTTTTAATTCAATTGGAAAGAAAAAGCACAAAAGTAAAGTTTATATTCCTAGGTAAAGTATGGAGGGGGCTTGGTATGACCCCATGAAGACTTGAAGCCATGTGAAAATAAAGATTTGTGGGCTGATGCTTTGTTTTGAGGTATCTGCCTTTATTCACCGTGATCTTTCCTTCCCGCCAAACTCCACACTTGGGTTCATGGACTGAGTGGAATGAGACCCTCATGTGCTCCACCAAGTGTTCCTTCTTGTTGTATTGTTTATAGCAAGCTGCATTTATTCCTAATAGAGTAAAACAATAGGCAAGTTAAAATGGGTGATGATTATGGACAGCATCATGAATATTGTATAATTTAAACTTCTCTAGAAAAAGTATATCAACCCTTGATATGCATGCTGTAACAACTAGAAGTGAGATCAATATTTATATGAAGTTAGAGGGCCTTTAGTTCTTTCATGTCATTGCCTTTAGGCATGATATATCGTAGGAGATCTATGGAAGTTCACCTATGTTCTGGGTATCCGGAACCCCTATTTTTGCATTTTATTAAAAACATACCTATAAGTGTAATGAAAGTTGAAAATGAGTTGATTTTTCATCTTTTAAGTTCCTCAATGCTAATGAATCTAGTCTCCACAATCAATTAACACGAGCTTTATAAGTTGGAAATTTACTGAATATATAGGAAGTTGCACGTATCTAGTAAGAGTTAGTTTGCTCAACACTTCCTTTAACATTCTGTTTCCTTATCTGTGGACTAAAGAAGGCAAAGAACTGTTGAAACATTGACCTCGCGAGGTCAGATGAATTGCATCAAAGGGCCCTGAATGCTCTTTGAAAATTAAGATTCACATGAGTTATGAATACATAATGTATCAATAAAAGATTTATGAACTGGTGGAACACATCATGTGCGAAGACTGAGATGAAGATTTTAGAAGATGCATGAAAAACAATTCATAGCAAAGGACAGGAAGCTTACCTCAAAGTTTCAGAACTGTTATCCATTGTAGCTGACTGTTATTGGCCTATTGGATATCAGGTTATAGGAGTGAGATTTGAGGTTGGTGAACGAGAGGAGCTATAGGTCGTATTTATATGCGAGCATTGGTTGTAAAGCCTTCGTGCTTTATGACCTAGAGTTATGACCTCCACGAGTTCTGTCATACTAGATTAAGGTGATTAATGGTTTGAATTTAGTCACAGTTTCAAGAAATTAGACAGAGCAGGTTGTAGATTGTGTTATCTTCTTTAGTTTAAGATGGTTTAAGCTTTTTTCTTTTTTCAATAAAAGAGATCTTAAGTGTCCTCTGATGGTTATTCTTTCCAAGGTATCTCATATGTTGGATTATGAGTAGCAGGCTAATGACTGAGAGACTTACGTATATTGCTTGCATATATCCTCTTATCGAAAATCTTGTGAATCTGAGCCTCGAGGGGAAAGGGGTTTGACTTTGAGCATATATCTTTTCTTTAGGATTTAAACTTTTGACCATTTTCTGTCTCTGGTCCCCTTTTTGACTCCACGGGATTCTCGTCTTTGAAAGATACCGGTCAAAAGGAAGTGGAAGATAAATGATGGGAGAAAAAATATTCCATGTCAACAGGATACTACCTTACAACACTGAATTCTTCTGAATGGAACGTCGAAGAGAAAAGTTTTGTCGCCATGAACACATTTACCTTCCAAAAATGGAAAAAAATAATTGTTCTCGGGCCTTCCAGGAGTCTCTCCCCTTAATGCTGCATCTGAATGAGATTACGTGTTAATTATCGTTTTAAATGATCATATAAGATTATCAGCCAATTTAATATGAATAAGAATGAAGAAGAGATGCACTTCATATTGGAGTAATTTTATTGTGTGAATATATACTCTGAGCTTAAGAGTTTAAGCTACTTCCTATTCCCATTGTTTTAGTCTCCTTTTTCGCATTTTAGTTATTTAGAAAACACATGAACCTTGTCAAGTGGTTATAAACTGTTTGTCAGTGTGTCTACTTACCTATAAATTGTCTCTATTGTATTCCTCCTGTTTTCATGCTTGATATATTTTTCTTTTTGTTTCTGGATTTCATATTACTGATTTATTATGAGAGTAACAGGTTGCTTGATTGTTTATGCCAAATTCCCTTGACGTCCATTCAGAGATGATAATTCATGTTAGATCCTTGATGTTATAGTACTAAATCATGCTAGATTATTTAAAAGAAACGCATGGGATAGAAAATATACCTTTCCTTCAGATTCTGAATCCTTTAGTATAAAGTGGTAGAATATTGTAGTCATCAAGGTTTTCAGGTCGTTTGACTGCTAGTATGCATCTTGTTAGAGTATATAACTCTCATACCTCACCATAAATTCAGAGTTCTGATGTAGTGGAAGGACCTTTGACATGGTATCAGAGCTTGCTCTTGTACTGACTTAAATTCCCTTTCACTGAACCGAAACTCCAAAGTTGAAGTGAGTATTGAGGGTTATTTTTATACTCTAACATGCACCGTAGGCTGAATGCTTTTTTCACGGGTTGAAACTTGAAGTCGTGCTAATATCTTTTTCTTTTTAAATTAGCTTTTAAATACGTGGTGGTGGGTCGAACCTAGGTTGCTCCAATACCATGTTAAAGATCCGTTTCACGAGTTTTGGTGCCATTGGAAAGACCTTTAGCATCTGAAATGCCAGTAAAGTCCAAAATGGATGAATGTGAAATGAGCATTACCACCAAACAAGATTTTTTTTTTTTCAATAAAAGAGATCTTAAGTGTCCTCTGATGGTTATTCTTTCCAAGGTATCTCATATGTTGGATTATGAGTAGCAGGCTAATGACTGAGAGACTTACGTATATTGCTTGCATATATCCTCTTATCGAAAATCTTGTGAATCTGAGCCTCGAGGGGAAAGGGGTTTGACTTTGAGCATATATCTTTTCTTTAGGATTTAAACTTTTGACCATTTTCTGTCTCTGGTCCCCTTTTTGACTCCACGGGATTCTCGTCTTTGAAAGATACCCGGTCAAAAGGAAGTGGAAGATAAATGATGGGAGAAAAAAATATTCCATGTCAACAGGATACTACCTTACAACACTGAATTCTTCTGAATGGAACGTCGAAGAGAAAAAGTTTTGTCGCCATGAACACATTTACCTTCCAAAAATGGAAAAAAATAATTGTTCTCGGGCCTTCCAGGAGTCTCTCCCCTTAATGCTGCATCTGAATGAGATTACGTGTTAATTATCGTTTTAAATGATCATATAAGATTATCAGCCAATTTAATATGAATAAGAATGAAGAAGAGATGCACTTCATATTGTTATCTGTTTGTGAGAGCAGATACAGGAGGAGATCTAAGGTTGGTGAACGAGAGGAGCTATAGGTCGTATTTATATGCGAGCATTGGTTGTAAAGCCTTCGTGCTTTATGACCTAGAGTTATGACCTCCACGAGTTCTGTCATACTAGATTAAGGTGATTAATGGTTTGAATTTAGTCACAGTTTCAAGAAATTAGACAGAGCAGGTTGTAGATTGTGTTATCTTCTTTAGTTTAAGATGGTTTAAGCTTTTTCTTTTTCAATAAAAGAGATCTTAAGTGTCCTCTGATGGTTATTCTTTCCAAGGTATCTCATATGTTGGATTATGAGTAGCAGGCTAATGACTGAGAGACTTACGTATATTGCTTGCATATATCCTCTTATCGAAAATCTTGTGAATCTGAGCCTCGAGGGAAAGGGGTTTGACTTTGAGCATATATCTTTTCTTTAGGATTTAAACTTTTGACCATTTTCTGTCTCTGGTCCCCTTTTTGACTCCACGGGATTCTCGTCTTTGAAAGATACCCGGTCAAAAGGAAGTGGAAGATAAATGATGGGAGAAAAAAATATTCCATGTCAACAGGATACTACCTTACAACACTGAATTCTTCTGAATGGAACGTCGAAGAGAAAAAGTTTTGTCGCCATGAACACATTTACCTTCCAAAAATGGAAAAAAATAATTGTTCTCGGGCCTTCCAGGAGTCTCTCCCCTTAATGCTGCATCTGAATGAGATTACGTGTTAATTATCGTTTTAAATGATCATATAAGATTATCAGCCAATTTAATATGAATAAGAATGAAGAAGAGATGCACTTCATATTGGAGTAATTTTATTGTGTGAATATATACTCTGAGCTTAAGAGTTTAAGCTACTTCCTATTCCCATTGTTTTAGTCTCCTTTTTCGCATTTTAGTTATTTAGAAAAACACATGAACCTTGTCAAGTGGTTATAAACTGTTTGTCAGTGTGTCTACTTACCTATAAATTGTCTCTATTGTATTCCTCCTGTTTTCATGCTTGATATATTTTTCTTTTGTTTCTGGATTTCATATTACTGATTTATTATGAGAGTAACAGGTTGCTTGATTGTTTATGCCAAATTCCCTTGGCGTCCATTCAGAGATGATAATTCATGTTAGATCCTTGATGTTATAGTACTAAATCACGCTAGATTATTTAAAAGAAACGCATGGGATAGAAAATATACCTTTCCTTCAGATTCTGAATCCTTTAGTATAAAGTGGTAGAATAGTGTAGTCGTCAAGGTTTTCAGGTCGGTGGACTGCTAGTATGCATCTTGTTAGAGTATATAACTCTCATACCTCACCATAAATTCAGAGTTCTGATGTAATGGAAGGACCTTTGACATGGTATCAGAGCTTGCTCTTGTACTGACTTAAATTCCCTTTCACTGAACCGAAACTCCAAAGTTGAAGTGAGTATTGAGGGTTATTTTTATACTCTAACATGCACCGTAGGCTGAATGCTTTTTTCATGGGTTGAAACTTGAAGTCGTGCTAATATCTTTTTCTTTTTTAAATTAGCTTTTTAAATACGTGGCGGGTGGGTCTGAACCTAGGTTGCTCCAATACCATGTTAAAGATCCGTTTCACTGAGTTTTGGTGCCATTGGAAAGACCTTTAACGCATCTGAAATGCCAGTAAAGTCCAAAATGGATGAATGTGAAATGAGCATTACCACCAAACAAGATTTTTTTTTTTTTTTCTTTTCTTTCAGTAAGGAGATTAGTGTAACAAGGCATCTTGCTCTGATTCTGGTCGGTCATGCGTTTTAGCTGTAATTTCAGAGTTTGTATGATTCGTGTTTCAGAGTGAAGGTCCATACAATCTTTAGATATTTTTTTCCTTCAAAATTTATTAGTAATCAGGGAAATAAGTGAACAGAGAAATACTAAAGTTTTCAGGATCCCGTCACCTCTAAAGTTGGAATATCTCTTTTAATTCAATTGGAAAGAAAAAGCACAAAAGTAAAGTTTATATTCCTAGGTAAAGTATGGAGGGGGCTTGGTATGACCCCATGAAGACTTGAAGCCATGTGAAAATAAAGATTTGTGGGCTGATGCTTTGTTTTTGAGGTATCTGCCTTTATTCACCGTGATCTTTCCTTCCCGCCAAACTCTTGTGCACTGCATGGCTGCATATTGGGGAATATATCTTGTACGTGCATTAGGTGTCTAGGCCTGAGTAAGGCTCATTCTGACCAATATACCTATGGATAAGTATTGACCAGATCATATCGAATTTTAAGCATGTTGATAATATCAAACAAATTTGACCGATACCCCAATATCGGCAAATGATTACTCCATGTTGTTATCTGTTTGTGAGAGCAGATACAGGAGGAGATCTAAGGTTTGAGTTACCAACATTTGGTTTGATACTGGTATGTTAACGAAAAGTCGACAAATAAAAGCTTATGTTTGAGCTCTGATCTATTCTATTTATATGTAATATCGATCTACTGAAACTGAAGAAACTCCCAACGCTGATGCCGTAAGGACAAATTGAAAACCGAGACCAGTGCTGACATCTCAAACCTTGTCTGCAAGTAGTAGAAACTCGAGTTTTACCAAAGTCTAGTGGTGAATTTTAGTTTGTTGTCTAAGGAAACATTTGAAGTATCGTTCAGAACAAAACAGTAGCAGCTCGCTCTCCCTAATGAATACTATGGATGCTGAAGTTGCTTTTAGATCTATGATATCCTCGGTTTGGTGTTCATCCTGTTTATATATACAACTTGTACTGTAAGAAAGGGTCCTTCTTTTTCCTTTTTTTTTATTATTATTTATAAATGTTATGTCTGATACAGATGAATAAACATGTACATTACTGTAAATCTCATCACATGACTGTTTAAATATATAAGATTCAATATAATTTTGTTATTTATTCTCCGCATTAGTTAGTGAAACAGATTTAACTTTATTAACCTATTTTCATGTGTACTTGTGAGAATCTGTACAGCATTTGAGAAGTTCTTGTCAATTATTAGCCTTCTGAATTAGAAAGTTACAGTTTGAAGCAGTAATGTTACTGATGTTAGATGGTATCTTAGTTAAGGTAATAAATAAACTGAAGTTAGGAAATAATGTATATGAGGTGGCGGCTCATTTTGCTAAATGAGCTACCAAGAGATAGCCATGTGGACCTCATCATTCTATCTCTCGGTAGCTCATTTAGCAAAATGATGCTAAATGAGCCGCCACATCATATACACCATTCCCCTGAAGTTATCACTTAGCATATTTCTGTCCATTGTCAAGTTCTGTATTATAGGTTTCCATGAAAAATTAAACTTATCAGGTAGTTAGGGTTGAAAGGTATTGTCGTGGAGACAAGAGGACGAATGGAATTAAAAGGGTAGTTTTTTGAGTTTTTCAAGTTTACCCTTTTTATTGTTTTTAAACTATGAGAATAGTGAGGACAGTTGTCGAATATTTTGAAATCTTGACTCAAATGGGAGTAGAGCTAAATGTTATCACTAACAATGGGTTGAATAGTGATAACTACAAAAGCATGAGTGTTCTTAAATAATAGTATAGATCGATTCATATCCAGATTCATATCAAGAACTTAAGTGCATGGAATAGGAAGAGAGAGCCCTTAATAGGAAGAGAAAAGCCCATTAGTAGGTCCAATTAGCTTTTATATGAGCCTCTGGTTTCTGAAGGGTTATGGGCTTGAGTTTCTTTACTGGGCTAGGACGAATTACAATCTAGCTAAATGAGTTAAATAATAATTTTGATTGAGGGCTTTTACTAATTATGGTTGTACGATATAGATTGTCACATTGTTAGCTAATTAGTAGAAATAGTCCAAATGAAGTTCGATTAGCATGTTACTAAGAGCAATACCTAGAAGATTAATGATGCAAGCTTTGTCTTGTATCAACTCCACATAAAATTCAGTTTTCAAGTGATTTATTCCCTTGAAAACCTTATTTATGTATCTATATGCCGTAAACAGTAACAAAATTATCCAATTTTGAGTTTTCACTTCCTGATTTTCCACCTAATTAATATGAAATTCTTTATCTTTGGAAAATATAGTATCTGAATATTGTAGAATGCTAAGATATACTCAATACCCACTATGCTCTCAGGATTTCGGTTTTGGATGTTATTCGTTTAGGATAGGATATAGATTTAAATTTAAATTTTAAAGTGTCATTGATTTAGGATTAGAATTAGGATTTAAAATTAAGATGTTATGGTTGTCTAGGACTGAGATTAGGACTAGGGTCACAAAATCCAGATTCAATCCTACTAGTAAGTAGAAGTCCTAAAAAGTTTCAAGCCGAAATCTGAGGATTGTGGTCTCCCTCGTGTAGGATTCCTCTGTATCCTTCTGTTCAACAATTCTTATTGTTATCAAATGATCTGTTGCTTCCTTTTTATCTGAACATACTATCTTAAGTTGGTTTATGACAATGTATGTCTCCTCCCAAACCTACATGAAGTTTGGTAAAAACAATGGAGATAATACTGATTGTGACTACTCTTTCAAGAATAGCCAAAAATATTGATGTTCTTAGTAACAGATCTAGTATCAAGCCTATTATGTTTGTTGATATCTTGGTCTTTGTTCTTTGCTCTCAATTATCTTGTGCATGCAATGTTTTTGCCAACAATATCACTTCTTCATGTGTCATCAACAAATATATGCATGAAAGATTTGCATCAAGATTTTAAAGAACATGACATCTATGATTATGACATATAAATAGATACGCTTCTTGCTTTTTGAATACTTTAAAGGATATGAATGACACTACATCACTCATACATCAATATTGCAAGTCAACAGTGTTATGATAACATGATTCATATATGTTGATTCATGTACATGTATCTCAAGTAGTATAGATTATGATTGTCTATATTTGTTTGGGTTGGCATAAGACAATGTATTCAATAAAGATTTGAGGCATTTTAAGTGACATGGTACATATCTCAACCTCCCTTTCTATATATGGATTGGTAGTTGATAATATCTTTTCAAGTGCCTTAAAGCTTTGTCAAGTAATTTTATGGTTATGACATATAAATAGAAAGACTTGTCCATTATTTGAATACTTTAAAGGATATGCATGATACTACGTCACCCATGCATCAATATTGCAAGTCAATAGGGTTATTATAACATGATTCATGTACCCACTTGATTTAAGTTAATGACTTTATGTCTAATTCATGGTTTTATGTCTATTTTTATCTCAACTAGTGTAGATTATAATTGTCTATATCTGTTTGGATTGGTACAAAACCTACATATCCAATAAAGTTTTGGGGCCCTAGATAACAATTTGAGTGAGATGATCCAAATGAATTTTCTGGCTTCTTATAGGATTCTGAGTCAATAATATCTTTTGAAGTGCTTTTAGAATTTGTCATGTTCTTATTATTTTCATACGATGTCATTTCATCTTCTTATTTTCGTGGATTCTATATATCTTTTGGTTGCACTCATAACCGTTGTTTTCTTTTGAATAGTTCTGAGTTCTGACGATATATCTTGATCAACATGATATAGATGGTAGGGCTGTAATATAGATAGCATAAAGTTCTCGATCTTTTGTATAAACATATTGTGCACTTGCCTTATTAAATTAAAAAGAGGTAAATTGCACGTAACTTCTATGTACTTCTAGGAGTACCTAACCCCCCTCAACTAATTTGCTAGCACTTAACACCATTGAATTCCATCTTTAGAAGCATAAAATAAAGATATCACCCCTCTCCCTCATGCATTAAAGAGTGCTAGCCGTTAATGAACTAGTTGAAGGGCACTATAGATCCTATCAGAACCCCCCCACCACGTAGGGTTTCTTAGCCATACAGTGATGCTGAGAAATACCAAAAATGCCCCTTGTTTATCAGCTCAAGGGCTGAGAACCTTCCGCACCATGCGGCAGGTTCTGATAGGATCCGGACTCGTTGAAGGGTATCAAGTGCTAACTAGAGGTACGAGGGGGTTATTTTGCAGTCTATCCAATAAAAAATCTAGCATAACTTTTTATTAGTTTAATCATTATCATAAGCAGTCATAATATCATGCTTGGCTCATCAATTGTCTAAATTGCATAAAGGATTAGACTTGTTCCTATTTTAAGGTAGTACTGTCAGTAAATCAAGTTTATACTAATTTTGTGCTGACTACAAAAAAGTGCACAATAGTTATTATACTATTTTTCTCCTTACTATAACTCCACCATACAAATCTTTTCATTTCATTGGGATGGCTGAACCTGAACAAGAGAACCACCTCGTTATCCAAATAATAAGAAAACCTTTTCCTTTATACTGTCATCCACTTGCATTGTAATGTTATCTATAGCGATGCTACTCTCTATGCAAAATGTAGCAACTGTATGTGAGGTGTAAAGAGAAACCATAAGAAATGACGTGGGCCCATTTTTGGTGTGGGGTTCTGTAGGCATTATGAGAATTTGGGTTTTGGGGGGGGATCCGGATCCTCTGTAGAAAAAAGATATGGGGAGTAACCCCGTCAAGTATTCAGAAAAGATTTTTAAGATGACCCTGATAAAATATTCTGATTATGCTGATATAGTATTGTTAATTTCATTGACGCAATATTTGATTGCATTTATCGTTACTGTATTGATATCATATATTGAATGTGCCATTTAAACTTGGCAGGATAGACATATCATAATCTAATTCCACTCTATATAGTTTTCAAGAGAAAGCTCTCTATAGAAAAAAAAAAATTTCCTTGAGATGACTTAAAATTTTGATTTAGAATTGATAACTTAGAACATTTCACAGTTTGATTCTTGCATATGTAGTTTTCTATTCTATACAAAGTTACTCTATGGAATGTTTATGTTTTTGCTTTGAAGCATGGGTGACTTGAAAAGTTGACTTCTAGTGTTGTTATATGAGTCACCAGCACTGGCAAGAAAACAAGTGGCATGTGGGTTTGCCAGTTTGCTCTCTTTGGAGGTATTCAGTTTGGTAATGAAAACATTTTGTGGGTGATTGGATCAAGCTACCGTCCTCATGTCCCTTCAATGCTTCCGTAACTCTTCTTTAATGATGCTATCACTCCCTATTTCAGTGAATCATTGATGCAACTATAGATATATCTTTTTGTTTCTTTTATTTTGACTTGCATTGATTTCAAAGAAAGTATATATTGTGGTATCTATTCAGGTTTTAACCATTGGCGATTAGTGAAAATGAAGATCGCTAATGTGTTGAAATGGTTTAAATGTTTGGGTATTTATTCATCAATAGCGTGAAAAGTTTAAAAGTTAGAATATTTATTCATCAACTAGTTTTCTGGCCTACTTATTAGAATCGTGAAATTTCTCTTGAAATAGAGAAACAAAACCTATTATGCTCTCAAATGATTATGTAATATTGATTTTATGAATACCATGAGGCTGATACATGTAGAGGGTGAAATTCCTGGCTAAATATCATATATTCATAATAGATCCTCAAGACTCTTTAAAAACGTATTTTGAGCTGCCTATAAGTAGGCTTGATATACATTTGTTAATTTTGAGTGCAATGTATTATTCATGTTAAATCCCAGAACAAAATAAAATACAACTAGTTTTGTCCGAGAAACTTCTTTTCAAATCACAAAAGTAAAATGATGAAAAAATAAAAATTTATTACTAATCATTCACTTGATGAGAAATGATAAAAATATCAATTGATAGACATATCTTTCACATGTATTTTCTCGATGTAATGGACATAGTTAAATTAGTAAAGTTAACTTATACTATCACGATCAAGTGGCTTATAAGTATATCACCACTAAACTAGATATATTATGAATAAAATCCTTTTAAAGAAGAGAATGGTTTTCCAAGAAATCAATTTTAAAATAGGGCCACTATCTGAAATCATATTTAAATGCTAATTAATATATAAATCTTTTTAAAGGGGATTTAATTTAAATGTTAATTAATATATAAATCATCTTTAAAGGGGATTTTTGTTGCAGTCAACCACTTCCCGGTAAATTTTTGAGTGAATCCAATAATTCACTTGAAAACTCATATTAAAGACATGACTCATTTAATTACTCTCTATGTCCAATTAGAATACAAGTAACATGTCTTGAACGCAAGTTTTTTAAAGATATTTTCACTTTTATACTGGAAATTTTGACTTGAAGATGGCTAAATGCATCAAAAACCCAGTTTAAGGGCTATCTCTGTATTAATCAACATTTAAAAGTGCTTTCAACTATTTTTAAGTTGGTTTCTTGAGGGAAAAAAAAAACCCATAAAAGAGAATATGAGAGTATTGATTATAAAATCAAGGTGTGGTAAAATCAAATTGTACGTCTCCGTTAACGGCTTCTACACAAAACAGTAGTTAAAGAGGGCCGTATACGCAAAGCCCACACACGGTCGTCTCCAAACAAGAGTGTCTCCGAAACAGGCCATGACCCATGACTTTATATGGGCCCCACTTCTTCTCTTCTATGAAAATCCTTGCTAACGTCCTGTCAACCTTTTCGAGTCCCCAAACATAGTTACCCCTCCCCTTCTTGGTTAATAACGAGACTGCCATTCACTCGACACCTATCCTACCGTCAAAAACTATTTAAGTTTTCATTTGCACTATTGGCGGTGTGTTGGGTTTTATCGCTAATGGTCCCATAAATCATTAATATTTTTAAATTAGTCCCCCGAATTGTATTAGTTATTGCAAAATAGTTAATCTCTTGGTTAATATGTCTAAATGGCCAACTCAGATTGGATTAATTGCCAATCAAACATGATGAATTGGGCTTTGGATTTTGAGTAACTTAAACCGAGGAGCATAACTGCAAATCTATGAAAAACTAAATTAATTAAAATATTCCTTCAAAATCAATTGACAGTAAAAAAATATAATCTATTGAACCATCTTTGCAATGATTAGGCATGTTAAAATTGTCAATACTTGATGCATGTCATCATACATTTACTTTGATTAATAGAATTTAAGCATTCACACAAGTTAAAGAATATTGATAAGATTTGAGAAGATCACCTAGTTAATATAGTCAATACAAATTTGCACGACATAGATGGAAAAGATCACCCTCCGTTAGTTAAGTTAGTTTCACTGAGCAAATGATTTTACAATTTAGTGTCGATTAGATCAAGATTGGTAGTCTTGATGACTAGTTAATGCAGTTATTTTATCCTTGAGTATTCAATGCATCTGCATTATCTTTTTCTTTCAATTATACATGACAATTCTTCTAATAATATTTGATACTCCAAAACCAACCATTAATTTGTAGTTCCCACAGTTTCAATGATGACATCTTAAACTTAAAGAATGTTCAACATTCCGCATAGCCTATAAATATTGAATAAAAATAAATCTTATATTTAAAGTAAATTTCAATTAATATTGGATATGCATCTGCATTATTTTCATTATAATTATAATGATAAATTTTCTAGTTATATATATTTGATAATGAAAAAAGATGTAATACTATATGTTTTGTTGAGACTTCTATTGTTGTTGTCGCCTTTAAAGAATGGTCAATAAGTCTTAAAGAATGGTTAATAAGTTCTACATACCCAATAAATTGTATTTATTGAAATAATGAAATCAATTTAAAAATAAACTTCAATTAATGGATAAGAAAAGGGTTACATCCTAGTACCCATTCTTTTTAGATAGGAGCACTTGTATAAATTTTATTTATTTCATCTATTTTTCTCCCTAACAATTCAATACCATTAAATTAGGATGTTGTGTTACCAACTGTTCTCCAATTACAAAGCGAGTTATATATATATATATGAATGTAAATTGTATAAGAACAAATCATCTTAGAACTATTGACTACATATGAGCTGACAGTTCTTTGCCATTTACGGGGTGGTAAAAGTTTCCAAATTAACCCCACTGCTCCCAAATGAAATAGAACTACATGCTTACGTGCAGATTGTTCTGATGCGGTTCTTTCTTAAATTACAATTGCTACCTTCTGAACGTAAGAGACGATATGAGATACAAACCTCATTGTTAACGAACATCTAACATCAATCCAAAGAAGCTTTGAAATTATATAACAATTGTAAATTGTAAAATTTTGGAGATGTATTAAATAACTACAGTTACAACTTTAAAGTGGCAATAATCAGTACCCACAGTATATATATAACTGAGGTTTGCATCGAATTACAGTTTTAACGAACAAAAGAATACATGACTCCCTAAACAGCAGTTGAGTATTTTTGTGCAGGATTAAATAAGCAAACTATTAATTAAGCTCAATGGCATATAAGTAATAATCTCCAACGCCAAGGTCATTTATCCGCTCTGCTCCACTGTCCTTGTCCCCTGAGCTCGTCATCCTCCCATGTTCTTCCATTAACCGCCACCTCTTCTCTCTCTCTCTCTCTCAAAAACCCTGACCCAACTCTGAGATTTCACTGTAAACTTGAGATTTTTTCCAAAATTTTCAATGATTTTTGGTTCCTGATGGCTTCTACGTTCCGATCTGAGGATTTACCAGCTATTTTCGAGATTTTTTGCAGTTATATACTGATGCTTCGAAATGTAGGCAAAATGGGCATGTGGGTATCTCTGATTTCGAGCTCTCTGCTCGTTTTGGCGTTCAAATTTTGATTTTGATTTGAATTTTTTAGTTTCGAAAGATTGAATCTTGATGGGTTTTCCCCTCTAAGAAGATGAAGAGCTATCTTGCACTAAGCAGAGATTGAGCTGTGAAGGAACTTAGAGATTTGCTTCAAAATTCGATTTTTATTGAAAATTTTACTTCAAGCATTGGCCTTGAGCTCAAAGGAGTGATAAAGATTAAAACTTGATTATTTTTTCTTCAAGAAAATGAAGAGCTTGGCTTGCATTAAGAATAGATTCAGTCGTGGAGGCAAGACAGTTAGGGCTCAACGGAGCCTCTCCCTCGGAGACTACAAAAAGGCAGTATCGTGGTCAAAGTACTTAGTTTCTTCGGGTGGAGAGATCAGAGAAGGAGGCGAAGAGGAATGGAGCGCCGATATGTCACAGTTATTGATAGGGAATAAGTTTGCGGCGGGGAGGCATAGCAGGGTTTATCATGGGGTTTATAGGGAGAGCGAGGTGGCGGTTAAGTTGATCAGCCAGCCGGAGGAGGACGCTACCTTGGCTGCTTTGCTCGAGCAGCAGTTCAATTCGGAGGTTGCGTTGTTGCTTCGGTTAAGACATCCGAATATTATTAGGGTGAGATTTCTCAGCTCTTTGTGATTTTGTTGAAAATTGTGGTGAGGTAGGTAGAATAGATGAGACTATAGTGTGTTGCTGACGTGAGACATATCCAAACTTATAGTGATCAAGATCATTAGCGTATCCGGATCATTTGGTTATGTGCCAACTTAGCAACACACCAGCACCCATTTACTCAATAGTTATATTGATCCATATTTTATCCTTGTTATCCTAGATGTTTTGGGATTTTTACTTGTCATGATTGGTCATGGGAATGTCGTGGGAGAATTTAATGTTGATGTAACCTGTTGTGCTTGCTTAAGCTTTTTCATAATGAACTAACATGAGTGCAAGATTCATGAACATTGATATTCCAATTTTTGTGTGTACATGAGCCTATTAATATGAAACTTGTCTTCCTTTTGTGCCACACTCCTTGTATATAGACAGACATTAATGCTAAGCACCTGATCTAAGCCACTATGATTTGTATAGTTGCATAAAAATGTAAGAAAGATGGTTCAATTATGAATTGTTTGATTTGTTGGAATTTGCGGTGAGATAGCGGTGTGATGCATTATAACTTTATCCATATTGTTCTTTATGTCATAAAAATTTCATTGGTCATAATTGGTTACGGGGGATGTCATAGAATAGTTTAATGGTGATGCAACTTGTAAGTTTGTTTTAGCCTTTCCAAATATAACATGAGTTCAAGATTCATGAACCTTGACATTCTCATAGTTACATGTACATTGGTCATGGGATAGTTTAATGGTGATGCAACTTATGTGCTTGTTATATTACTCCTCCATTTCCTCTTCTTCAAGGTATGTTTTTATACAATTTCTCAATTTTTTTGCAAGTTTACGGTTATGGTTTGCTTTTATATGAATTTTGGTTTATTTTTTCCTTATGGTACTCCTTTTGGTTTATTTTTTCCTCAAAGATGAACTGATATGATTGTGAAGGATGTTATTGAAATCGCGCTGAAAATTCAAAAAACCCTCAAACCAGAATGTTTATATTTCTTTGTGGTCATATCTTCAATTAACACCTTACATAAGAAGTTTTTTGTTTCCTGGGTCATTACATTTGCTTTATTATCCTAATATAATTAGAGTTGTCTATTATGACTGTATAGCATAAAAATGGAAAAATATATTTCACTTAAGTGTAGTTTTTTTCTCCCTTATAACCTTATCCATAAGGTCCTAGATGTATTAGGATTTTCCTTAGTCGCAACTGGTCATGGGAACATCATGGGATACTTCAATGGTGATGCAACTTGCTTGCAAGCTTAACTTTTTTGTATGTAACTATGATGACTTCAGCATTCATGAACCGCATCATTCTCATTGTTGCATGTACATAGGCCTTTTTTTTTCTTGTGATGATGAAGCTTGTTTTCCTTTTTGTGCTCATATAAGCATATAATCCTGTACTTTTGATTGTTAAATCAATTTATATTTGCCATCATGTGTGTGTGTGTGTGTTCATTTAAACTTTCTTGTTTGTGTGTGTGTGTGTGTGTGTGTGTGTGTCATTTAAACTTTCTTGTTTGTGGACTTCCTTTAATGTTTTGGTTTATAGCTATCATGACTTCAGCATTCATGAACCTCGGCATTCTCATTGCTGCTTATACATAAGCCTCTTTTTGTTTCTCATGGTGATGAAGCTAGTTTTCTTTTATGTGTGCATGTAAGCACCTAATCTTGTACTTTTGGTTGTCAAATCAGTATGAGTGTTGAGAGTTGGTGACTGCATCCTCTAGTTATTTCATCATCAACAAACTATACTGCATTTTCTTCAGCTATTTGGTTAAAGCTAAAACTGCCAGAACTTCAAATAGAACTTTATGATTACTCCACGAGGCCAGATTATAATAAAGCTATTGCAGGTTCCAGACTTCATTAGCATACAAACATGGACCTGAGTCCTCGAATGTAATATACCCTTAGATGTGTCCATTTATGTAACATATTGTTGTTTCACCTTTGCATCTTATACAGTTACTTCTGGCCTATTATAGTCTTATCCTTCATATAAATATATGTGCTCATCTCATCAATTATGACTGTATGTCTTTCTAAAGTTGGCCCCTATTTAGTGCTGCATTTGTCAACCCATTTCAGTAACATTTTAACTGTTATCATTTTTCTTAAGAGAAGTGTATTGTAAAATGCATGAGGGGTGTAGCTGTGGAGAAAAGATTTACAAGTGGCTCCTGATTTTTCATTACCTTTTCTTTCTCTCTCCAATAAGCATTTGACACAGTTTAGTAAGATGTGGAGAAACAACTTCATGGATGTTATGGCGTGTGTGTATTATTTATCTCAGATTCTAGCCTTTTGCTTGTATCTTATTTTTGTATCAATAAGTTTTATTAAGAATTTGCCAACTTGGTTATATCTGAACTAAAGTGCTTTTTTTCTTTGTAGTTTGTTGCAGCTTGTAAAAAACCTCCAGTCTTCTGCATCATTACTGAATACATGGAAGGAGGTTCACTAAGAAAATATCTCCATAAACAAGAGCCTCACTCTCTTCCTCTCAAACTAGTCCTCAAGTTGTCTCTTGAAATTGCTCATGGCATGACTTATCTTCACTCCGAAGGAATACTTCACCGAGACCTAAAATCAGAAAATATACTGCTTGGTGAAGATTTATCGGTAAAGTTAGCGGATTTTGGGATCTCATGCTTAGAATCTCAGTGTGGAAGTGGAAAGGGATTCACAAGCACTTATCGGTGGATGGCGCCAGAAATGATCAAGGAAAAGCATCATACGAGAAAAGTTGATGTATATAGCTTTGGAATTGTTCTATGGGAATTGCTTACGGCGTTGATCCCTTTTCATGACATGACTCCTGAACAAGCTGCCTTTGCTGTAGCCCAGAAGGTATATAGATATTAGATGTCATGTTCAATATTTTGTTTACTATATTTTGGGTTAATTGTGGATAGACCCCCCTTACCATCACTGAATTCCGGATAGTCCCCGTGTAGTTCTATTGTTGCAGATAGACCCCCAGAAGTTTTTTTTTTTTTTTTTTGCTTTTACTGTTTTACCCTAAGGAGGTCTATTTTTCAATAAAAAGAAAATTTCTCTCGGAGGGTAAAAGAGTGGGGGTCTATCTGGAAAAGTTTTGCTACAAGGGATCTATCCGCCGTTGGTGATAGATAGTACAAGGGGTCTATCTGCAAGTAAACCTTATACTTTTTCTGGCAAATAAATTACCAACTTAGTAAACATATTGTCTGATGATATATTTCCTATTTTTACATCCTTGGTGTGGCAAATCACATTACCTGAGATTTGACTGCTGATATGTTGGCACTTTTATATTTCTTAGAAAACAGGACCTTTGTTTTGGAACTTGTATGGTTCATTGTGTGGATGCAATTAGGTGGCATACTGGGCATATTCTCCAAATGCATGGGTTGCGTATCAAAAAAGTCAAAACGTTTAGGGATTTTAATAGGATTTTTACATGTTAATGTTAACATATTTATCCTTCTGAACTGTGAACCCTCAAATTCATGCTTGCAAGCGACATGTTTTCCTTTTGATTAGGTTATGTTAAATATCTTTGTTCTTGTTGAAGTATGAACCATTGGATAAGTACTCTTGATGCTAACATGGAAATTTGATTGCTAGAATTCAACCCGATTACAATCTTTTTGACAAAGATTCATCAAAAGGGAATCACATACACAACTTCTATACAGAGCATTCACATATCAGTAGTGTATAAGCACAGTTTTTGAGTGTTAGGAAGTGGTACATGCAAATGAGAACTTGGATTGTTCTCATAAGTTCGATCCATATTTATCTCTCCAAATAGCTTGGCTATCGTTACCGGGTTTATGAATAGCAGTAACATTTTAATCAAATTACTTCAAATCATATATCCTATACTTAACATGAAACTGAACCTTCTAAAATTCGAAGTTTTCTGTACATTTCATTTATTTTTTGCAGAATGCTAGACCACCTCTCCCCGCATCTTGCCCTAAGGCATTTACGCATCTCATCAATCTCTGTTGGTCAACAAATCCAGATAAAAGACCACAATTTGAAGATATAGTTTCTATACTTGAAAGCTACAAGGAATCATTTGAAGAGGATCCTTCGTTCTTTTCGTGGTACAAACGGTTCAGAATCATTACCTTGTTCGATGCCTCCCAAGGTGTATAAGCATTAGCGGTTCTGCATCTCTTGAAGGATAACATTACTGTTATTCTTCATGTTTGTATACAATGTGGTATGTAATTTTTATCACGCCCGTTGCTTTATGTGTATGCCAGCCTTCCTCAAATTGGTTAAAGGCTCGGTTTTAATCTAGATTTTAAGGATTTTAATCGGATTTTTACATGTTAATGTTAACATATTTATCCTTCTGAACTGTGAACCCTCAAATTCATGCTTGCAAGCGACATGTTTTCCTTTTGATTAGGTTATGTTAAATATCTTTGTTCTTGTTGAAGTATGAACCATTGGATAAGTACTCTTGATGCTAACATGGAAATTTGATTGCTAGAATTCAACCCGATTACAATCTTTTGACAAAGATTCATCAAAGGAATCACATACACAACTTCTATACAGAGCATTCACATATCAGTAGTGTATAAGCACAGTTTTTGAGTGTTAGGAAGTGGTACATGCAAATGAGAACTTGGATTGTTCTCATAAGTTCGATCCATATTTATCTCTCCAAATAGCTTGGCTATCGTTACCGGGTTTATGAATAGCAGTAACATTTTAATCAAATTACTTCAAATCATATATCCTATACTTAACATGAAACTGAACCTTCTAAAATTCGAAGTTTTCTGTACATTTCATTTATTTTTTGCAGAATGCTAGACCACCTCTCCCCGCATCTTGCCCTAAGGCATTTACGCATCTCATCAATCTCTGTTGGTCAACAAATCCAGATAAAAGACCACAATTTGAAGATATAGTTTCTATACTTGAAAGCTACAAGGAATCATTTGAAGAGGATCCTTCGTTCTTTTCGTGGTACAAACCGGTTCAGAATCATTACCTTGTTCGATGCCTCCCAAGGTGTATAAGCATTCGCGGTTCTGCATCTCTTGAAGGATAACATTACTGTTATTCTTCATGTTTGTATACAATGTGGTATGTAATTTTTTATCACGCCCGTTGCTTTATGTGTATGCCAGCCTTCCTCAAATTGGTTAAAGGCTCGGTTTTAATCTAGATTTTTAAGGATTTTAATCGGTTTAGTTTTAGAATTTGAATTGGTTTTTGTTTCTTTTGCTGAATTTGAATTGGGGTATGTTTGGTCTGCTATTGGTTTTTTCAAGGTAAGCAGATGCATTTAAACCCATAACATACAAATGTGGGCAGCTGGAGTGATACTAAAGAGTCAATTATATGAATCTGAGCTCTGATGGAGTATTTGTAAACTCAAATGGATGAAAAATGATGCAGATTGGAAATTTGAAAGATAAAATGGAATTATGTAATATCAGAGGATTATGCATGGTGTTTTTGAGCAACTGACAATACTGAGACAGTCAATCATTGAGAAAGTAAGTCATGCAAATAAGTTTTAGGTTAATGTATATTTTCACATATTTGTTATAATAATGCTTATTATGAAGAGAATTAATTATGGGAGGTGAATTTTGGTTGAATATGGTTGTATCCTATTATCGAGCCTCATTAGACGCTTCAAGTTGCTTTACTGCAAGTTTTGGTATGTGCCGTGTAGAATTATTAACTGCATAGGTGGAGTATTTGCTACTGATTAGGTAGAGTATCATGATTGTATTTCATTTGCAAAAGGCGGTTCCAGTATTTCTATTGGATTAGTTGCAATTACACTCCCTGCTTACTCTCTAAACTATTGTATTTGCATTTAGCCATTTACACACCTTGAACTCTAGACGATATTTTTTCTTTTTTTCTTTTTTTTTTTCTTCTTTTTGGTTTGGCCAGGGATTTACCCCATGATCTTTCGGACCACGGGTATCAAACCGATACCCCCGGGCGTGGCTAAGGGCCCCCAACGCACGTCCTTGAGTATTCTATGAAATTAAATTCGTGTGGGTGTTTCCCAGGAGAGTCGAATATGAGAACTTAAATATTACTCATAGGCAGTTTACCAACTTGGCTAGACTCTCTTACTAACTTGGCTAGACTCTCTTGGGTCTAGGTGATATTATTGCAAACAAGGATTTACACACCCCGAATTCTAGATATATTATTTCCCTCAGGTTCAGATGTCACATGGTCACATGATGATTTATCATTTATGACGATCATTTATCTTGTCTTCAGGCTAACTGAAAAAAACTCTATATTATGGGCAAAAATAATTTGGTGAGAGTTGTAGGGGTTTAAGTGCTAATAAAATGATTTAATTAGGAGGCATAATCGGTTATACCTATATAGTACATTGCAACAGATGTCTATGCAAATTAAACCATTTTTATTTCGGTTGATTGATAGAGAACATGTGGGGTTAGCAAGAGAAGTTGGGGATACAATTTGTTGTAGTTTGTTTGCTTATTGTATATGAGCCAAGGCAGAGAAGATTGATCTCGTGTATATTATTGAGCTACTAACTTTGATGGACAGTATTTCTTGTATGATTGAGCTACCCACTTTCATTGATAATGATTCCGTATCTTTTGGGAAAAAGAATCTATCTTATAGAGAATCCTTTATAGAGAATAATATAGAGAGTAAGGGATCCTGACAAGCTTTCAATATATATTTTCACATATTTGTTATAATAATGCTTATTATGAAGAGAATTAATTATGGGAGGTGAATTTTGGTTGAATATGGTTGTATCCTATTATCGAGCCTCATTAGACGCTTCAAGTTGCTTTACTGCAAGTTTTGGTATGTGCCGTGTAGAATTATTAACTGCATAGGTGGAGTATTTGCTACTGATTAGGTAGAGTATCATGATTGTATTTCATTTGCAAAAGGCGGTTCCAGTATTTCTATTGGATTAGTTGCAATTACACTCCCTGCTTACTCTCTAAACTATTGTATTTGCATTTAGCCATTTACACACCTTGAACTCTAGACGATATTTTTCTTTTTTTCCTTTTTTTTTTCTTCTTTTGGTTTGGCCAGGGATTTACCCCATGATCTTCGGACCACGGTATCAAACCGATACCCCCGGGCGTGGCTAAGGGCCCCCAACGCACGTCCTTGAGTATTCTATGAAATTAAATTCGTGTGGGTGTTTCCCAGGAGAGTCGAATATGAGAACTTAAATATTACTCATAGGCAGTTTACCAACTTGGCTAGACTCTCTTGGGTCTAGGTGATATTATTGCAAACAAGGATTTACACACCCCGAATTCTAGATATATTATTTCCCTCAGGTTCAGATGTCACATGGTCACATGATGATTTATCATTTATGACGATCATTTATCTTGTCTTCAGGCTAACTGAAAAAAAAACTCTATATTATGGGCAAAAATAATTTGGTGAGAGTTGTAGAGGGGTTTTATCATTTATGACGATCATTTATCTTGTCTTCAGGCTAACTGAAAAAACACTCTCTATATTATGGGCAAAAATAACTTGGTGAGAGTTGTAGGGGGGTTTAAGTGCTAATAAAATGATTTAATTAGGAGGCATAATCGGTTATACCTATATAGTACATTGCAACAGATGTCTATGCAAATTAAACCATTTTTATTTCGGTTGATTGATAGAGAACATGTGGGGGTTAGCAAGAGAAGTTGGGGATACAATTTGTTGTAGTTTGTTTGCTTATTGTATATGAGCCAAGGCAGAGAAGATTGATCTCGTGTATATTATTGAGCTACTAACTTTGATGGACAGTATTTCTTGTATGATTGAGCTACCCACTTTCATTGATAATGATTCCGTATCTTTTGGGAAAAAGAATCTATCTTATAGAGAATCCTTTATAGAGAATAATATAGAGAGTAAGGGATCCTGACAAGCTTTCAATATATATTTTAAAATTGGTGATTATATATATTGTATTGATCACGTAGATAAATGATGGATTGATATTGTATATTGATTGCATTAGATTGAAAGAAAGACACTGGTAACTAGGGGTGCATTCGGTCCGGATACGGCTCGGATATGATGCTTACCATACCCATATCCGCTTACCCATCTCGGATACGGATACGGATATACCTCGGTACGGAAAATTCATAACAATATCTGCTAAAATTGGATACGGTTACGGATATACATGCGGATATATAAGCGGATACGCATGTGGATACAAAACGAATATGAGAAAACTAGATAATATTGAGAAAAACATAGTTCATGTGATAAGAAAGAGTTTGATAATATGTTCATTATAACTAAAAAGCTAAGATTAGACATCTTGATCATCAAAATTAACCACAAATCCATAATCTAAGAATTAAAACTATCGTAAGAGTATGACTAATATGTATTCGGATATTTCGGATACGGATACGGATATTTCACTATAAAACCATATCCGTAACAATATCCTATCGGTTATAGATTTGAGTAACCATACTCGTATCCTAACGGATACGGTTACGGATATTTTCTCGGATACGGATACGGTTTAACACCCTTACTGGTAACCATCTCCATCATCCCCCTATCAATAGACAGCTCTTTGGTTCATTACAGCGGCGGAGTTTGTAATTATAGTTGTATGCAACTGAGGTATTGTAGACCAATTGTAATTGCATTTCACTGCAACTACCAAATAGGGTTCCACTTGTAGTTACAAAAAGGGTTCTAGTTACAACCGGTAGATTTGGGTGTAATAGGCAGTTACTACCCTTTTAAGCTGCAATCTTGCAAATGAGGTTTAAACATAACTCGGATTATAATCAATCACCAACAAAAGCCTGGTATTCCAAAACAAACACCTTTAACCATGACTGAAGCTATAAATTGTAAAATCTTAAATTCAGGATCAATTGCACATAGACCCCTATACTATCGCGTTTTGCTACTTAACACACTTTAAGTTTGATATTGACAGATAGATTCCTAGATATATAAACTAGATGTTGTCATTTGCCTCCTCTCCATTTCGACGCGTGTTTCCAATGAGGTTTGTGGCGAATATATGGACTGGAGGGAGGGTGAGGAAGGGAGGACGGAATGTGATAGTACAAAGGGTTTATCTTTTCAAGTGCTCTATCTACCGGAGGGTGAGGAGGGGAGGGCAACAAGTGAATAATAATAATAGTAAGGTAGCGCAACACCGTAGTACATGGGGTTAGCCCTTATAATTTAACCGAAACTTTAAAATAAATGAAAATATAGAGCATAAAGGATATTTGATATATGATAAAATTATGGGGGGCAAAACATAAGAACATTTGTCCCTGGACTTTCTCAAAACTTTCATTTCCTCAATTTCTCTTTTCACGCTAGTGTAATCTAGTGATTCTGGGTATGGTAGATGATTTTGTGTTTAGCATGTCAAAGCGTAGAGTTCAAATGCCTACAAATCTTCATCGACATAAAGTTGAATTGTTCAACACATATATAGATTTTTATCTTAAGAGCTAAACGATCATTTTAGTGGTCATAATAAGGGGTTGCTTTCTTATGTGACGTCTCTTGAATTAAGTAAATTTATTCTCTTTGCTTGATAAACAAAACATGATTCAATTAATTGAGTTTTATCCTTTAAAAAATTCTGCAGCATATTATATGGCGGCGCTTAGTGATTAACTGTGAACTACATTTATAATGTAGCCGCTCATCATGAATTTTTGAATTTCAAGGGATTGATAAACTTGCTAAGAAGCTGGTGAAATGAAAGATGGATAGTTTATATCTCAAAGTTGACACTAATCTTGTCCGTCGCAATGGAAAGGATTGAAAGCATTTTCAAAATGAAAATTAGTAATGAACTTCCAAACGGAATAGGGAACGAGTACATGAATAATTGTTTGGTGGATTATATTAAAAATGTCATGAGAAAGTTTTAAGAAACGAAAGCAAGATGAATGTTATCGTAAACACAATATTTGAATTTGGAATTTGATTTCAAAGTATTGTTATATAATGAAATTAAATACTAATCAAGCAGGCAAAACCCCCTTTTACAAAACTTCTAGCTCCACCACTCACTACATGCAATGCGAGTTGGAAGTGGTTGATACTTGTATTGCACTTACAACTGCAGCAAATTGAAGTGCTCTCCGACTCTTCACGAACTGTTGCTAGGTTTTATTGTATGGTAAACCTTATAATCGAATAAACTCGTATAAACTCGCCAACTCTCACATAGAAGAGATGCAGCTAAAATCTCTCTGTAATATAGATATTAATATTAATTAATTAAATTATAATCTCCAAGAGACAGTTTGGCCGAGTGGTCTAAGGCGCCAGATTTAGGCTCTGGTCCGAAAGGGCGTGGGTTCAAATCCCACAGCTGTCAACTTATATATTTTTAGTTTTTGAAAACTATTTTGCTTAAATAATTAAGTGTTTTCTATCCTTATTTCACTATCTTATATTATTTTATGTTTTAATAAGTATTATTCTTCTTTATTTATTACAAAATGAAAGGTGAGAATTTTTGAAACTTCTGGTCTATGTTATTTTGTAACTTATACTATATTTTAGCGTATGACCAGTATTGCAGGAGAGTTTAGTTAGTTTACAAGATATTTGCATATATGCTTTTATTATTAATACAAATTCTGTTTAAGTCCTAGATTGCTAGATTGAGCCAGTGCTTACTAAACAACTTATAAGCTAAGCTTCGTAAATATACGCATTTCTCAATATATAGATAGATTAATGCATGACAAGACCAAGGAGTCAAATAGGCCACTTACTTATTTTGACTCTTGATTACTATATATGAAATCAAAATAACCACTGAAATATATATCAAGCATAATTACAATATTCTAAGTTAATCCTTCTTTAAAACTTTATAAAGCATATTCCATAGGCATTTTGCCCGCAAGATTCCAACTTTCTATTAACTATTAAATAATTGTTTGGTCCACAAATTCCTTTTTCCATGAATAGAAGCTGTTCAAGGCTTCAAGCATTAAACTACTGAACATTACACAAGGATTAGTGGTTCAACAACTCCATTATCACGATCAACTTATATTACTTAAATATCACACACTAAGGGCAACATTTTTTTTTCTTTTGCTAATTGGAATTCGACACGCGTTGGCTCCTTTTTTTTTTTTGCTAATTGTTTGTATCATGTAAACAGTATACAACAGAGTAGTAAACATAGAAACAATTAATTATGCATATCAAAGAATCATAACAATCCCACTCATGAAAAAGATAACATCACTCATTTAAAGCTGATATTGACAACTTAATCTTGCAAGATAGGAATCACCGACCAGATTGAACTAAAATCTAATTATCAGGTGGGCATATAATACCCACTCAGAAGGAGATGATCAAACCTAAACTCTTTTCCTTATTTGGTTGACTTGTGCGTAGAGGCATGACGTTGAACAAGAACTCCTGGTTTGTGCAGAAAAAGTAGTTATAACAGTACTGTAAGTGCTATGCTACTCTTGTATTATTAGACACAAAAAAGTAAAGCTCTTTCTTGTAAACTGTAAGGGCCCGTTTGGTTGTTGTTTTTTTCACATGAAAGTTACTGTAGAATCGGCGACCACGGTAACTTCGCTAAGCAGCTTCTTTAAGAAGCGTAAGGGCGTTGGGGGTGAAGTTACCGTATGGGCTGACGCATGTTAACTTTCACGGAAAAACACCAACCAAACGGGCCCTAAGAGAAATCGCGAGTTATTATGAACTTTATCTTTTCATCTAGTAACAAAATAATAGTATAATGACGGCAGTGTAGTTATCATTTGTCTTGCATATATATACTTGGAATTAAACGGTTGCCTTTATTTCTGGTTAATTAGATTCTTGGTCACTATATTTATCTCTTAATTGGGCGCTCATACCTATGCTTTGACTGCTTGGATGATCAGTTGTGTAATTAAATACTAATTGGATTGTTAGTCACTTCTAACGGTTTTTGTCAATTTAAGTTATATAATTTCATTCATTTTTAAATAAAAGAATTTACTAAGTATGTCACGTGATGGTATTTTCTAAAATAAAATGTCAAATGCAATGTAATTACCTAATACCGGTTTAGATATGTCATAAATTTTCATTTCGATAATGATCAAGATATTACACATAGAAATAATCTATTATATCAAATGATGAAGACTTTTTTTATTTCACATCACTAAATTTCATTATGTTAATTGATGAAAAGCATTAGAAATGATTAACAACCCATCTAGTATTTAATTATGAGGATGTTTGGGAGTGCTTATTTTAGGAGCTTAGAAGTCATCTTTGGTTTTGATGGATTTTAACTTCTATGATAAAATTCTTATAAAAGTTGTATGGATAGAAGGGTCATGTACTTGGTCACTCCTGGCTTATTTATATGAGCTTATAAGTTAATTTTCAGAAGTTAGGAAATCGAATTTTTTTAAAAGAACTTATAAGCCAGCTTATTTGTGACTTACCAAACAGTTATATATGAAAAAGCTGCCTTAAAGACTAGTTTGACCGACGTAAGCCCTCCCAAACACTCTCTGTATGATCAGTTATCCAAATAATTAAAACATAGATATAAGAGTCCTGTTAGGAAATAAATACATCGATAAATAATCCAATTAACCCTTCTTTCTTTATCTATAAATTCATTGATTGATTGACGGGTACTTGACTTATTCCTTCCGGGAAGTCCGTGCTGCACCATCGTTATTTTCCTCCAGATAATTATGGGAAAAAAAGAAGAAGAAGAAAGAAACATGGAGGAATTTAGGTTATAATAGCCTCAAAATTCCGAATTTGCCCATGTGACAAGTATTGTGACATTCTACCGCCCAGTGGTTTTTCCGTCACCAAAAAATTGATGGCCTGTCTTACTGTGGGTCCCAACTCTCCAGCTGTTCCACCTTGCGACGGGCCCCACACTAGAATATCCCTAACTAGATTATTGAAAACCTATTTTTGTCTTTTCTAATTAATATATTTTTACTTATAAACAGTAAGGTATTTGTCGTCTGAGGGGATGTTTGGTTCACATGTTTTAGGAAAAGTTTTTGAGAAATGACAGTTTTGTAAATAAAATATTTTCTATAATTGCAATTTCATGTGTTTGGTTCATTTTAGATTTATAGAAAATATTTCTTAAAAAATCTGAGAAAAGAGGAAAATAACTTCCTAGCAAAAGAGAGAATGCGGAAAGCGTAATCTTATTAAAAAAATAATAGCCCGTCTTTTTACTTGTTTTAAACCAAACAACTTCTGAAAAGAAAACTTGATATTTCTATAAAGTACCAGACCTATTTTCTTGTTTTGAACCAAACAAAAGAAAAGAAAAATTTATACTTTTTACTTCTCAAAACTTTTCTTTATCTCAACAAGAAAATCTATATTTGGATGGAAAATATTTTCTCTAATTTCAAGAAAATAAACCAAACACCCGGTGATTGTATTAAGAACCGCACGCGTGAATCCTATAATCACTAAAATACACTCGTTTAGTTAGTTATTTACCATTGAGTGCACGAACATTGATGCAATTTGAGTCCAGGCTGGGTGTGATTAGGTCCAGTCTGGGCTCGAGCTTAAAGCATGCGCTGGATGTTTAAAGGGATTTGCCAGCGCATAATGCTGGCCTATTTTCATTTTTTTTTCTATAAAATGCAAATTCTTTCAGAATTATCCGCATGTGAGTGAACTGTTCAAAACCGCTAAAGATGATAATGAAATTCTTAAATTAACCTTGTTGAGCCCCTTGAATGGCGTAGAACTACCAGCTCACATATAGATAGTTCTGATAAAATTCAGATTTCTTTCCTATATGGTTTTATAATATTTTCTTTCTATTTTAAACTCCTCTCGACCATCCCATACTGAAAATTATATACATGTTCTATATCAACTCTTAATCAGCACAAAACATAATAAAAATAAATATAAAAATAAAAACTCTAGAATCATTTTGAGATAACAACATTTTCCAAGTCCGCTCGAGTTTCACTTTGAGACCCCATCTCTTTTTTTTTTTTCTTCTTTTGGTTTGGCCAGGATTTACCCCATGATCTTTCGGACCACGGTATCAAACCGATACCCCCGTGGCTAAGGGCCCCAACGACGCCCCGAGTATTCTATGAAATTAAATTAACCTTGTTGAGCCTTGAATGGCATAGAACTACCAGCTCACATATAGATAGTTACGATAAAATTGATTTCTTTCCTATATGGTTTTATAATATTTTCTTTCTATTTTAAAGTATTGTTATATAATGAAATTAAATACTAATCAAGCAGGCAAAACCCCTTTACAAAACTTCTAGCTCCACCACTCACTACATGCAATGCGAGTTGGAAGTGGTTGATACTTGTATTGCACTTACAACTGCAACAAATTGAAGTGCTCTCCTACTCTTCACGAACTGTTGCTAGGTTTTATTGTATGGTAAACCTTATAATCGAATAAACTCGTATAAACTCGCCAACTCTCACATAGAAGAGATGCAGCTAAAATCTCTCTGTAATACAGATATTAATATTAATTAATTAAATTATAATCACCAAGAGACAGTTTGGCCGAGTGGTCTAAGGCGCCAGATTTAGGCTCTGGTCCGAAAGGGCGTGGGTTCAAATCCCACAGCTGTCAACTTATATATTTTTAGTTTTTTGAAAAACTATTTTGCTTAAATAATTAAGTGTTTTCTATCCTTATTTCACTATCTTATATTATTTTATGTTTTAATAAGTATTATTCTTCTTTATTTATTACAAAATGAAAGGTGAGAATTTTTGAAACTTCTGGTCTATGTTATTTTGTAACTTATACTATATTTTAGCGTATGACCAGTATTGCAGGAGAGTTTAGTTAGTTTACAAGATATTTGCATATATGCTTTTATTATTAATACAAATTCTGTTTAAGTCCTAGATTGCTAGATTGAGCCAGTGCTTACTAAACAACTTATAAGCTAAGCTTCGTAAATATACGCATTTCTCAATATATAGATAGATTAATGCATGACAAGACCAAGGAGTCAAATAGGCCACTTACTTATTTTGACTCTTGATTACTATATATGAAATCAAAATAACCACTGAAATATATATCAAGCATAATTACAATATTCTAAGTTAATCCTTCTTTAAAACTTTATAAAGCATATTCCATAGGCATTTTGCCCGCAAGATTCCAACTTTCTATTAACTATTAAATAATTGTTTGGTCCACAAATTCCTTTTTCCATGAATAGAAGCTGTTCAAGGCTTCAAGCATTAAACTACTGAACATTACACAAGGATTAGTGGTTCAACAACTCCATTATCACGATCAACTTATATTACTTAAATATCACACACTAAGGGCAACATTTTTTTTCTTTTGCTAATTGGAATTCGACACGCGTTGGCTCCTTTTTTTTTGCTAATTGTTTGTATCATGTAAACAGTATACAACAGAGTAGTAAACATAGAAACAATTACTTATGCATATCAAAGAATCATAACAATCCCACTCATGAAAAAGATAACATCACTCATTTAAAGCTGATATTGACAACTTAATCTTGCAAGATAGGAATCACCGACCAGATTGAACTAAAATCTAATTATCAGGTGGGCATATAATACCCACTCAGAAGGAGATGATCAAACCTAAACTCTTTTCCTTATTTGGTTGACTTGTGCGTAGAGGCATGACGTTGAACAAGAACTGGTTTGTGCAGAAAAAGTAGTTATAACAGTACTGTAAGTGCTATGCTACTCTTGTATTATTAGACACAAAAAGTAAAGCTCTTTCTTGTAAGCTGTAAGGCCCGTTTGGTTGTTGTTTTTCACATGAAAGTTCTTGTAGAATCGACAGTACCGATGCTTTCGCTAAGCAGCTTCTTTAAGAAGCGTAAGGGCGTTTGGGGTGAAAGTTCGCGTGGTACTGTCGATTCTCGATGCTTTCGATGACAACCAATAGCGAACTAAATCAGCGAGTTATTATGAACTTTATCTTTTCATCTAGTAACAAAATAATAGTATAATGACGGCAAGTAGTTATCATTTGTCTTGCATATATATACTTGGAATTAAGCGGTTGCCTTTATTTACGGTTAATTAGATTCTTGGTCACTATATTTATCTCTTAATTGGACGCTCATACCTATGCTTTGGTGCTTGGATGATCGGTTGTGTAATTAAATACTAATTGGATTGTTAGTCACTTCTAACGGTTTTGTCAATTTAAGTTATATAATTTCATTCATTTTAAATAAAAGAATTTACTAAGTATGTCACGTGATGGTATTTTCTAAAATAAAATGTCAAATGCAATGTAATTACCTAATACCAGTTCGATATGTCATAAATTTTCATTTCGATAATGATCAAGATATTACACATAGAAATAATCTATTATATCAAATGATGAAGACTTTTTTATTTCACATCACTAAATTTCATTATGTTAATTGATGAAAAGCATTAGAAATGATTAACAACCCATCTAGTATTTAATTATGAGGATGTTTGGGAGTGCTTATTTTAGGAGCTTAGAAGTCATGCTGGTTTTTGATGGATTTTAACTTCTATGATAAAATTCTTATAAAAGTTGTATGGATAGAAGGGTCATGTACTTGGTCACTCTTGGCTTACTTATATGAGCTTATAAGTTAATTTTCAGAAGTTAGGAAATCGAATTTTTTTTAAAAGAACTTATAAGCCAGCTTATTTGTGACTTACCAAACAGTTATATATGAAAAAGCTGACTTAAAGACTAGTTTGACCGACGTAAGCCCTCCCAAACGCTCTCTGCATGATCAGTTATCCAAGTAATTAAAACATAGATATAAGAGTCCTATTAGAAAATAAATACATCGATAAATAATCCAATTAACCCTTCTTTCTTTGGGGGTGTTTGGTTCATCACTTTTAGGAAAAATTTTTGAGAAATGGCAATTTAAGTAAATAAAGTTTTCCTATAATTCAGCCATGTGTTTGGTTCACCAACTTTATGGAAAACATTTCTTAAAAGTACAATATTGTAGGAAAACAACTTCCTCCCATTTTGAGAAAAAGTAAACTACAATTATAAAACTATTAACCCCGCATCCAATTCCATTTTCCCAACCTCGCACCCATTTCCTCTAAACTTTTGCTGAAAACCTAGGCTATCCATTCTCTCTCGGCCGATCTCCGCCATATCCCAAGCCTCGGCGGCCATAATACATTCTCCACTTCATTTCTCTCCAACGCCACCACAAACCCAGTTAAAGCTCCTCTTCTCTCCCAACCTCCTGCCACCGGAACCCTGATCCGGGAGAACCCTGGAACTCTGCCTTCTCTCCCTCCAACCTTCTCCCTCTCTCATGCAGGCATGGTTCGGCTCCTCCTCCAGGCTAAGGCTCGACAAGAAGACCAACAACTTCCACTGTCGAGATATGAGTGGTCTGAGGTTGATGCATGTGAATGCTGAGAAGAAGTCAGTAGGATGGAAGCAATGAGGAGAGTCGGAAGTCGGGCGGATGATTTCTTGAAGAAGAAGCTAAGGAGGTGAAGAAGGAAGGGAAGGATGAGGTTGAGAAGTACTTGGAGAAGTATACAGGATTTGGAGAAGTGTATGGAGGCGTGGAGGAGAGCGTGAGGTCGCTACAGTGTCGAAAGGAAGAGGAAGGTTCTCATTGCCTGGAGGATCGGGTCTCGAGGATGAAGATATGGTGAGTTTTATATGAATTTTGTTGGTTTTGATTTTTTATTAAATTTGGTCGCTTTCCTTGACTGAAATGTGGGATTTAATGTTAATTCTCTGGATATTGAATTCGTTTGTGTAGAATGAGACAACTGAAATATGTGAAATCCAATCATGTTATCAATTTCTAGTTCTGTAGGATTTTCAATTCTTATCTAGGTGCGATTCATTTTCTATTAAACAATCAAACATTGTGATAATGCGGATTTAATGCTAATTGTTGTTGCTAATTTTTCTTGTTGGCTATTTGTGGGTTTTGAGCTTGTTTAGCTCCATATTGTGATTATTGGTATCCCGATTTTGGGCTTGTTTAGCTCTATATTGTGTGGGTTTGGTTCTACAATGAGCTCGGTTTGAGCTTCCGCAATGATGATGGTCAATTTGTAGGATAGTTGAGGATGGATTGATTTTGTAGGATTTGATCATGTCAAACTACCCGTTAATATATCCATTGTAAAGTCATAAAAAGGTTGTTGGCAATTTTCTTAAAAGTTGTCATATGAACCAAACAAAAGAAAAGGAAAACGATATTTTAAAAGATAACGCTTCATTTTCTTGTTTTGAACCAAACACAAGAAAAATAAAATTTGTACTTTTTAACTTCTCAATATTTTATTTGGGTGGAAACATTTCCATCAAAATAGGTGGAAAACATTTCCTATAGTTGAGTTTTCTATGAACCAAACACCCCTTTATCTATAAATTCATTGATTGATTGACGGGTACTTCGCTTATTCCTTCCGGGAAGTCCGTGCTGCACCATCGTTATTTTCCTCCAGATAATGATGGGAAAAAAAAAAGAAGAAGAAAGAAACATGGAGGAATTTAGGTTATAATAGCCTCAAAATTCGAATTTGCCCATGTGACAAGTATTGTGACATTCTACCGCCCAGTGGTTTTCCGTCACCATTTGCTTGTATTTATTTTCCACTAGTATCTGGGACACGCGATGCGGCATAACAAAAATGTGAGGGCATTTTGAATGATTTTTGCGAGAATGGAAGTATTTGTGTTGATTCTCAAGTGTTAAGTATTTTAATTATCTTTTGCTAGTATAAATGTATTTCTTTTACTTTTTAAAGTGCCAGGATATTTTGGCATTTCTAAAAAAATTGACACACAAACCAAAAAGATGGCTTTTCTTAAATATATAGTATTGATGAGAGCTTGACTAGGGTAGGTAAAATAAAATACTGTTCATAATCCCAATATGCAATTTGCAATTGGAAGTGGAGTAATATGAAAATAAATAATTAAACAGTAGGTACCAAGCGCTAGTCTGTTATTTTCCGATGTCGGCGTTTTGCCGGCCCTCGACCTCGACGTCCCGCCGAATTTTTTGTTAAACCTCCCCTCTCCCCTGTTCCCGTCACCGCCCGGTAACCCCAAATCCCACAGGGGCAAAATCGTCCACCAACTTTAAACCTCCAGTAGATCCCAATTAACTAGCGTAAAAATAAAATTTGGCGGCTGCCATCGGTCGAAAAGTCCCTACCAACAAAATTCCCTTCTCTTTTTCAAACTGAACTTACCATTTTACCCTTGCACTCAACTGCAGCGGAGTGTTGTATAAATAACTGGCTAAAATAACCCTCTTTCTCTATTCCTTCTCTTTGATTGCTCCCATGACCCCTCGTGAGTAAAGGTACGATCTTTTTGCTTTTTTCTTCTGTTGAGATGGATCTGATGATTGCGCATCTAAAGGTTTGATTTTGGTTAAGATATTTTGTAGAATTTCTCTTTTTGATGTATTTGATCTGTTTAGCTGATAAAAATCCAATCTTTGACTATACTTTGGCTTTTTGCCAGTGACGTTTTGGTCGGCAACTCTTTGTTTGTTTGTATGGATCAAGATTGTGTTATGAGAGATCCATTCTAGTTGAATCATGCTAATTTGTCAGTCGTTTTAAAGTTTTTATACATCAAAATCTTGAATTTCTCTCTCCGCATATATACATTTTGCAGATAATTTCCCCAATTTTGAAATGCCAGGGATTATGGTTAATGGGTTTGATGGGAATGAAGAAATAACAGAGATGAATCCATCTCCCATCAAAGAAAACATTGCTACTTCAGAATCCCCAAACCTTCTTCAACCCCCAAGAGCCATCACAGTGGAGCCCTTGAACTCTCAACCGAAAATTGTGTAGATACATCAATCGATCGATTATATGACAATGTGTGCGAGATGGAGAGCTCGGCGATGAGGGTTCTCCGTCGAGCAAAGTTTCGGCTCCGATGGTGATGAATCGAGGATCGATTCTGAGCTTCGTCATCTTGTTGGTGGAGAGATGAAAGCCATTGAAATAATGGAAGAGGAGGTAGAAGAAGAGGTTGATAGTTCGAATAATGAGAAGGTTCAATCTCCTACTAAGTCGACAAATTCATCTAAAAGTCTAAGAGAATAACCACCCCTCATAGTGCGTCAAAACCTCCTCTAAGGGCGAGTATAGTGAAGAAACTAATGAACGGGAGTGAGAGTTCACTGGAGTCCGGCGCTGATAACCCTGATACTGGACGTTTCTATCTAAAGCATGCCCGAGACTTGATTTCCTCTGATAACCACAGGAGAGCTCTCAAATATGCACTGAAGGCAGTCAAGTGTTTGGAGAAGTGTTCGGATGGTAACCCTAGTTTGGATTTGGTTATGAGCTTGCATGTTATAGCCGCAATCCATTGTAGTTTCCGTCACCAAAATTGATGGCCTGTCTTACTGTGGGTCCCAACTCTCCAGCTGTTCCACCTTGCGACGGGCCCCACACTAGAATATCCCTAACTAGATTATTGAAAACCTATTTTGTCTTTTCTAATTAATATATTTTACTTATAAACAGTAAGGTATTTGTCGTCTGAGGGATGTTTGGTTCACATGTTTTAGGAAAAGTTTGAGAAATGGCCAGGTTTGTAAATAAAATATTTTCTATAATTGCAATTTCATGTGTTTGGTTCATTTTAGATTTATAGAAAATATTTCTTAAAAGAAATCTGAAAAGAGGAAAATAACTTCCTAGAAAAAGAAAACTTGATATTTCTATAAAGTACCAAGGCCTATTTTCTTGTTTTGAACCAAACAACTTCCTAGAAAAAGAAAACTTGATATTTCTATAAAGTACCAAGGCCTATTTTCTTGTTTTGAACCAAACAAAAGAAAAGAAAAATTTATACTTTTTTACTTCTCAAAACTTTTTCTTTATCTCAACAAGAAAATCTATATTTGGATGGAAAATATTTTCTCTAATTTCAAGAAAATAAACCAAACACCCGGTGATTGTATTAAGAACCGCACGCGTGAATCCTATAATCACTAAAATACACTCGTTTAGTTAGTTATTTACCATTGAGTGCACGAACATTGATGCAATTTGAGTCCAGGCTGGGTGTGATTAGGTCCAGTCTGGGCTCGAGCTTAAAGCATGCGCTGGATGTTTAAAGGGATTTGCCAGCGCATAATGCTGGCCTATTTTCATTTTTTTTCTATAAAATGCAAATTCTTTCAGAATTATCCGCATGTGAGTGAACTGTTCAAAACGCTAAAGATGATAATGAAATTCTTAAATTAACCTTGTTGAGCCCCTTGAATGGCATAGAACTACCAGCTCACATATAGCTAGTTCGATAAAATTGATTTCTTTCCTATATGGTTTTATAATATTTTCTTTCTATTTTAAACTCCTCTCGACCATCCCATACTGAAAATTATATACATGTTCTATATCAACTCTTAATCAGCACAAAACATAATAAAAATAAATATAAAAAATAAAAAACTCTAGAATCATTTTGAGATAACAACATTTTCCAAGTCCGCTCGAGTTTCACTTTGAGACCCCATCTCTTTTTTTTTTAAAAAGACAATAGAGTTAAAACTCAATACAAATAAAGTAATGAATTAGTGCAAACATAACAGTCAGCGATACAAACCATCAACTTTAAAATTGAACTTACGACACATGTAAACTTTTTATTCATTCATATACAAGTTTCTACCCGTCATCATTTGCTTGTATTTATTTTCCACTAGTACTCCGGGACACGCGATGCGTGCATAACAAAAAATGTGAGGGCATTTTCGGAATGATTTTTGCGAGAATGGAAGTATTTGTGTTGATTCTCAAGTGTTAAGTATTTTAATTATCTTTTGCTAGTATAAATGTATTTCTTTTAATTTTTTAAAGTGCGAGGATATTTTTGGTATTTCTAAAAAAATTGACACACAAATCAAAAAGATGGCTTTTCTTAAATATATAGTATTGATGAGAGCTTGACTAGCGTAGGTAAAATAAAATACTTCATATAATCCCGATATGCAATTTGCAATTGAAAGTGGAGTAATATGAAAATACATAATTAAACAGTAGGTACCAAGCGCTAGTCTGTTATTTTCCGATGTCGGCGTTTTGCCGGCCCTCGAGATCGACATCCCGCCGAATTGTTGGTTAAACCTCCCCTCTCCCCTGTTCCCGTCACCGCCCGGTAACCCCAAAACCCACAGGGGTAAAATCGTCCACCAACTTTAAACCTCCAGTAAATCCCAATTAACTAGCGTAAAAATAAATTTTGGCGGCTGCCGTCGGTCGAAATTCGAAAAGTCCCTAGTCCCTACCAACAAAATTCCCTTCTCTTTTTCAAACTGAACTTACCATTTTACCCTTGCACTCAACTGCAGCGGAGTGTTGTATAAATAACGGGATAAAATAACCCCTCTTTCTCTATTCCTTCTCTTTGATTGCTCCCATGACCCCCTCGTGAGTAAAGGTACGATCTTTTTTTGCTTTTTTTCTTCTGTTGAGATGGATCTGATGATTGCGCATCTAAAGGTTTGATTTTGGTTAAGATATTTTGTAGAATTTCTCTCTTTTTTTGATGTATTTGATCTGTTTAGCTGATAAAAATCCAATCTTTGACTATACTTTGGCTTTTTGCCAGTGACGTTTTGGTCGGCAACTCTTTGTTTGTTTGTATGGATCAAGATTGTGTTATGAGAGATCCATTCTAGTTGAATCATGCTAATTTGTCAGTCGTTTTAAAGTTTTTATACATCAAAATCTTGAATTTCTCTCTCCGCATATATACATTTTGCAGATAATTTCCCCAATTTTGAAATGCCAGGGATTATGGTTAATGGGTTTGATGGGAATGAAGAAATAACAGAGATGAATCCATCTCCCATCAAAGAAAACATTGCTACTTCAGAATCCCCAAAACCTTCTTCAACCCCCAAGAGCCATCACAGTGGAGCCCTTGAACTCTCAACCGAAAATTGTGTAGATACATCAATCGATCGATTATATGACAATGTGTGCGAGATGGAGAGCTCCGGCGATGAGGGTTCTCCGTCGGGCAAAGTTTCGGCTCCGATGGTGATGAATCGAGGATCGATTCTGAGCTTCGTCATCTTGTTGGTGGAGAGATGAAAGCCATTGAAATAATGGAAGAGGAGGTAGAAGAAGAGGTTGATAGTTCGAATAATGAGAAGGTTCAATCTCCTACTAAGTCGACAAATTCATCTAAAAAGTCTAAGAGAATAACCACCCCTCATAGTGCGTCAAAACCTCCTCTAAGGGCGAGTATAGTGAAGAAACTAATGAACGGGAGTGAGAGTTCACTGGAGTCCGGCGCTGATAACCCTGATACTGGACGTTTCTATCTAAAGCATGCCCGAGACTTGATTTCCTCTGATAACCACAGGAGAGCTCTCAAATATGCACTGAAGGCAGTCAAGTGTTTGGAGAAGTGTTCGGATGGTAACCCTAGTTTGGATTTGGTTATGAGCTTGCATGTTATAGCCGCAATCCATTGTAGTTTAGGGAAATTTGATGAGGCAATCCCTGTACTTGAGCAATCCATCGAGATCCCTAACCTTGAATTGGGGCAAGATCATGCTCTCGCAAAATTTTCGGGCTTAATGCAGTTGGGAGACACTTATGCAATGTTAGGTCAGCTTGAGAGCTCGATACAATGCTATACAACGGGCTTGGAAGTTCAAAAGCAAGCTCTTGGTGATACTGACCCTAGGGTTGGTGAGACTTGCCGATACTTGGCTGAAGCCCTCGTTCAAGCTCTTCAGTTTGATGAAGCTGAAAGATTATGCCAAATGGCCCTTGATATCCATAGAGAGAGTGGAGAACCTTCATCTTTGGAGGAAACAGCAGATAGAAGGCTAATGGGTCTTATTTGTGACACAAAAGGGGATCATGAAGTTGCTCTTGAGCATCTAGTTTTGGCCAGTACAGCCATGGTTGCCAACGGCTTGGAATCCGAGGTAGCCTCAGTGGATTTAAGCATCGGAGACATTTATCTATCTTTAGCCAGATACGATGAGGCTGTGCTCGCCTACCAAAAAGCCCTAGCAGTTTTCAAGTCCTCGAAAGGAGAGAGCAACCCGAGTGTCGGATCTGTCTATGTTCGCCTCGCTGATCTCTACAACAAAACCGGGAAACTCAAGGAGTCAAAGGTACACTGTGAGAATGCCCTGAAAATCTATGGAAAACCCGTCCCAGGATCCAACAATGAAGAGATTGCAAGCGGTCTAACCGATGTTTCTGCAATCTATGAATCAATGAATGACCATGAACAAGCTCTCAAGTTGCTTCAAAAGGTGTTAAAGCTTTACAAGAACTCTCCGGGTCAGCAGAGTACAATTGCAGGGATTGAAGCACAAATGGGTGTGTTGCACTATATCATGGGGAACTATGGGGAGTCTTATTCATCGTTTAAGAATGCGATTTCTAAGCTAAGGGCCTGTGGAGAGAAGAAATCAGCGTTCTTTGGTATTGCTTTGAACCAGATGGGGCTTGCTTGTGTACAACGGTTTGCTATAAATGAGGCTGCGGAGCTCTTTGAGGAAGCGAGGAGTGTTCTTGAACAAGAGTATGGACCTTACCATCCCGATACTCTTGGTGTTTATAGCAATCTTGCAGGAACTTACGATGCGATGGGAAGGTATGAACTCTTTAGTCTTAACTAAACTTGTGTTTGTACTTTAAATTTCTGCTAAATGCTCAGTTTGGGTTAATCGTCATGTTTAGTGGGAGTTCTTGGATGTCTTTGGTTTCAAAAGATGCAAAATTTTATGGCAACGTTGTAAGGGAAAATAAAGAGCATGTCATCTCGTCAAGTTTCTCCTTCATTCAATATCCTAACCTCCTCCATCCAATATCCTAACCTCTACTCGCTTGCTAACCTTATGTTATCCCCAAAAGCAACCAGGCCCCTCTTGGTTCTTTTTATGCCCTTAAAGTCTAGAAACACTTTAAAGTCTAGAAACACTTTTCTTTGGGGGGAAAAAATCACATCCAGCTTTAGCAAAGTAATAAATTAGAATCCTCCAACCATATATTTGAGCTAGTTATATCTTTCACAAAATTCATGAGTATCAATTGGTGTTTAATTTGTGTTGTCAGAAAATCATATAGTTGGAAAATATATGCTCTTTATTTCCATTCTGTTGTTTGATGCTGGCAAAAAAATAAAAATAAAAATAAAAAAAATAAAAAAAATAAATAAATAAACAAATAAAATAAAGTAAAATAAAATAAAAGAGAATACTTTGTGAGAGTTGATAAAGTCTGTCTACTTGTCATATGTATGGTCGTTGCTGTACCATTCTGGGGGTTTGCATATATTCAAGTCTTGCTTCAAACATATCGGAGGAATTGTCTTCCCTCTAAAGGGTAATGTGAGGGATTTCTCCACCTTAATGGTTTGAAAGAGTAGCATCCTAAATGCTAACTAGGCATATAAGTTGAGAATGCCACTGACAATTGTTTTTCTCCTCAATAGTTTTTACCTACCCAGACATTACTCCTTTGAATTTTTTTACTCCAAAATAGTAGTTCTGATGGGTTCATATCTTTTACCTTGCTTCATAAGAAGACTTTCCAATACCAACTAGGTTCATTACTTTTCCCATCACAATAGGCTTCAATAAATGAAATTTATTCAGCCAAAAGGGTACTGGTCTTAAAAGGCAAATGTGATTAGTTTGCCCAGTGTCCTAGTCATTTCCCTTAAGATTTGAACGGTCACTAGGAAGTAGGAAATGCTAGTTTTGTTAATGTTATGGTTTGTCATTTGTACAATTGCCCTTAAAGTTGAAACCTTCATAAATTATCACATTATCCTAAGCGTTTCCTACCCTTTTATATTACTTAAAAGCCAACTCATTGGTTAGTAAAGTAAGATCACATTCTTCTTTAGTTCTTTAACATACTTTATCCACCTTGGGCTTTATTCCTTTGCTCTTAGAAGTTTCCTTTTGAGCATCAAGAAGCATGTGGCCTTCAACTTTACTAAAATGTCAAGACTCTAAGATCTGAAACAAGAAAGCAAAAGTTTGCCAACTTCTGAAAAAGCTCAGAGACAAAGGGAATACCAGAAGAAAAGGCAATAGCTTTCTTATTCACATCTATTATTATTTTATTTTGTTTTATTTTATTTTTGAGGACAAAATCCTTTTTCATTAACAATTGCAGAATGTCTCCAAATGTAACAAAAGTTACAGAAATGAAAACAATTGTTTCTATAGGAGACTATGGATAAGAATCCTAAACAAACAAAACGAAGAAACTGTTATTTAATTGCTGAGTTGGGAACTTGATTTGATGCCTGATATTCATACAGGTTGGACGAGGCCATCGAGATACTGGAACATGTTGTCGGGATACGAGAAGAGAAGCTTGGAACAGCAAATCCAGATGTCGATGATGAGAAGAGGAGGCTGGCTGAGCTTTTGAAGGAAGCGGGAAGAGTCAGAAGCAGGAAAGCAAGATCACTGGAAACTCTACTGGATTCAAACCCTCACATCCTAAAGAAAGGTGTTGTTATAGCTTGATACACAATCTTGAAGAATGAAATTATGTATACTAATAAAAAGAAGAAAGATTTGTTGGAACATATGATTAGTTTTTTATTGTTTGCAAAAGGATAAAGAAGGATAGAAGAGAGATGTGATTGTAAGGTTGATTGTGTATTTATTCTTACAGTGGTATTGAATTGGCTTTTGGTTGGCTTATATACAAGATGGCTTTCACATACATGAGGAGTTTGAAGTTTGTTGCCTTTATGTTTATTTTCATTGCTGATCCTTTCAATCAAACTGTCAAATTATAAATTGAGTAACATAGTGAAACAAACCAATAAAATAAAGTAAAATAAAATAAAAGAGAATACTTTGTGAGAGTTGATAAAGTCTGTCTACTTGTCATATGTATGGTCGTTGCTGTACCATTCTGGGGGTTTGCATATATTCAAGTCTTGCTTCAAACATATCGGGAGGAATTGTCTTCCCTCTAAAGGGTAATGTGAGGGATTTCTCCACCTTAATGGTTTGAAAGAGTAGCATCCTAAATGCTAACTAGGCATATAAGTTGAGAATGCCACTGACAATTGTTTTTTCTCCTCAATAGTTTTTTACCTACCCAGACATTACTCCTTTGAATTTTTCTTACTCCAAAATAGTAGTTCTGATGGGTTCATATCTTTTTACCTTGCTTCATAAGAAGACTTTCCAATACCAACTAGGTTCATTACTTTTTCCCATCACAATAGGCTTCAATAAATGAAATTTATTCAGCCAAAAGGGTACTGGTCTTAAAAGGCAAATGTGATTAGTTTGCCCAGTGTCCTAGTCATTTCCCTTAAGATTTGAACGGTCACTAGGAAGTAGGAAATGCTAGTTTTGTTAATGTTATGGTTTGTCATTTGTACAATTGCCCCTTAAAGTTGAAACCTTCATAAATTATCACATTATCCTAAGCGTTTCCTACCCTTTTATATTACTTAAAAGCCAACTCATTGGTTAGTAAAGTAAGATCACATTCTTCTTTAGTTCTTCAACATACTTTATCCACCTTGGGCTTTATTCCTTTGCTCTTAGAAGTTTCCTTTTGAGCATCAAGAAGCATGTGGCCTTCAACTTTACTAAAATGTCAAGACTCTAAGATCTGAAACAAGAAAGCAAAAGTTTGCCAACTTCTGAAAAAGCTCAGAGACAAAGGGAATATCAGAAGAAAAGGCAATAGCTTTCTTATTCACATCTATTATTATTTTATTTTGTTTTATTTTATTTTTGAGGACAAAATCCTTTTTCATTAACAATTGCAGAATGTCTCCAAATTTAACAAAAGTTACAGAAATGAAAACAATTGTTTCTATAGGAGACTATGGATAAGAATCCTAAACAAACAAAACGAAGAAACTGTTATTTAATTGCTGAGTTGGGAACTTGATTTGATGCCTGATATTCACACAGGTTGGACGAGGCCATCGAGATACTGGAACATGTTGTCGGGATACGAGAAGAGAAGCTTGGAACAGCAAATCCAGATGTCGATGATGAGAAGAGGAGGCTGGCTGAGCTTTTGAAGGAAGGGAAGAGTCAGAAGCAGGAAAGCAAGATCACTGGAAACTCTACTGGATTCAAACCCTCACATCCTAAAGAAAGGTGTTGTTATAGCTTGATACACAATCTTGAAGAATGAAATTATGTATACTAATAAAAAGAAGAAAGATTTGTTGGAACATATGATTAGTTTTTATTGTTTGCAAAAGGATAAAGAAGGATAGAAGAGAGATGTGATTGTAAGGTTGATTGTGTATTTATTCTTACAGTGGTATTGAATTGGCTTTTGGTTGGCTTATATACAAGTCTTGCTTCAAACATATCGAGGAATTGTCTTCCCTCTAAAGGGTAATGTGAGGGATTTCTCCACCTTAATGGTTTGAAAGAGTAGCATCCTAAATGCTAACTAGGCATATAAGTTGAGAATGCCACTGACAATTGTTTTTCTCCTCAATAGTTTTTACCTACCCAGACATTACTCCTTTGAATTTTTTACTCCAAAATAGTAGTTCTGATGGGTTCATATCTTTTACCTTGCTTCATAAGAAGACTTTCCAATACCAACTAGGTTCATTACTTTTCCCATCACAATAGGCTTCAATAAATGAAATTTATTCAGCCAAAAGGGTACTGGTCTTAAAAGGCAAATGTGATTAGTTTGCCCAGTGTCCTAGTCATTTCCTTAAGATTTGAACGGTCACTAGGAAGTAGGAAATGCTAGTTTTGTTAATGTTATGGTTTGTCATTTGTACAATTGCCCCTTAAAGTTGAAACCTTCATAAATTATCACATTATCCTAAGCGTTTCCTACCCTTTTATATTACTTAAAAGCCAACTCATTGGTTAGTAAAGTAAGATCACATTCTTCTTTAGTTTTAACATACTTTATCCACCTTGGGCTTTATTCCTTTGCTCTTAGAAGTTTCCTTTTGAGCATCAAGAAGCATGTGGCCTTCAACTTTACTAAAATGTCAAGACTCTAAGATCTGAAACAAGAAAGCAAAAGTTTGCCAACTTCTGAAAAAGCTCAGAGACAAAGGGAATATCAGAAGAAAAGGCAATAGCTTTCTTATTCACATCTATTATTATTTTATTTTGTTTTATTTTATTTTTGAGGACAAAATCCTTTTCATTAACAATTGCAGAATGTCTCCAAATGTAACAAAAGTTACAGAAATGAAAACAATTGTTTCTATAGGAGACTATGGATAAGAATCCTAAACAAACAAAACGAAGAAACTGTTATTTAATTGCTGAGTTGGGAACTTGATTTGATGCCTGATATTCACACAGGTTGGACGAGGCCATCGAGATACTGGAACATGTTGTCGGATCAAAGAGAAGCAGCAAATCCAGATGTCGATGATGAGAAGAGGAGGCTGGCTGAGCTTTTGAAGGAAGCGGGAAGAGTCAGAAGCAGGAAAGCAAGATCACTGGAAACTCTACTGGATTCAAACCCTCACATCCTAAAGAAAGGTGTTGTTATAGCTTGATACACAATCTTGAAGAATGAAATTATGTATACTAATAAAAAGAAGAAAGATTTGTTGGAACATATGATTAGTTTTTATTGTTTGCAAAAGGATAAAGAAGGATAGAAGAGAGATGTGATTGTAAGGTTGATTGTGTATTTATTCTTACAGTGGTATTGAATTGGCTTTTGGTTGGCTTATATACAAGATGGCTTTCACATACATGAGGAGTTTGAAGTTTGTTGCCTTTATGTTTATTTTCATTGCTGATCCTTTCAATCAAACTGTCAAATTATAAATTGAGTAACATAGTGAAACAAACCAATATTTTCTGTTAATTAAAGTATATGCATGAGATATTTGCTTAATTAAAAGTGGATTTATAAATGCTACCAATTACATTCACAGTAATTTGCAAGAGGCATAAGCAGTATCCACACAGAAAACACTTGGTAGCTAAACTTGAGCTTTAATCTGTGCATCGTTTCAACATTACCCTCAGGGATAAATACCATCACTTACAACAAAGGAAGTACAAAAGAAGAAATATAGTTCAGAAAACTAAATATTGTTGCATGTTTGCTCAAGAATACAGTCTACAAACTTTAAAACACTATATCTGATTGGTGTTATGCTCATACAGCAATTCTTTTCCTTAAATAAGTATATAATCACTCACAACAAATGGAGGGGAAAAGATGAAATAATAGCTTACAAAACTTTGTATTTGCTGCATGAGTGCTCAAGAATACAATGTACAGTTTTACAGCAACACATGCAAGATCTGATTGGTGTAATGTTCACACAATTATGCTCTCCAGATGTTAACAACTTCATACCAAATGAAGCTTATAAATTAAAAACGCTACATCTGTTACCATCTCAAGAAATGAATCTGAGTTCTTGAGCAACTATTTAAAGAATGCAATCTATATATATATATATATATATATATATATATATATATATATATATATATATATATATATATATATATATATATATATATATATATACTTGAGTATATCATATGTATCAGCAATGCAACTGCTTGTGAACTTGCTGTGAACTCCATGTCGCCTTCGCTGCTGGCAACGAAGCAGGAAAAATAACCGTCGGCTTCCTCTTGCTCTCCTCCAGATATGGAAATCCTCTGTGTAATGCAATCCCCTGCTCTCCTGCCTTGCGAGTGCGCTACTGATAACGAAGTTTTGCACAGCAAAGAGGTTCCTCATCTCACAAGCCTCGACACCAACCATTGTTTGCTTCCACCCTCGACGAAACAAGAAGTCTTCCCACTCTGCCTCCAACTCTGAGATCCTCCACTCTGCAGTCTTCAGCCTCTGTGTAGACCTCACAATACCAACAAACTCCCACATTACTGACTGTAACTCCGTTCTCACTTCCCTTGTCTTTTGCTTAATCTCCTCTATTTTATCCTCTTTGAGGGATATTGGAAGAACCGGATGAGCCCAGATTCTTGATTTTGGACCAGTTGATTCAGTAGCATAGTTGATTGAGGGTTCAACAGCCCGTTGGGCAAAAACAAGTGCTTCAAGCAAAGAGTTGCTGGCTAGCCTATTGGCACCGTGGAGGCCAGTGCAAGCAACCTCACCAGCAACAAAAGCCCAGAACGTTGGTCTCTCCGTGGAGCCCAGCTCGAACACCACCACACATATAATGGGCAGCAGGCACAACAGGAATAGGGTCATGGGTGATGTCAAGGCCATAACGGAGGCATTCAGATGCAATGTTGGGGAAATGGGATAGGATCGCATCATGAGGGCGGTGACTGATATCAAGAAGGACATACTTCTCGCCGCGTTTTTTTAATTGATCATCAATGCTGCGTGCAACGACGTCACGAGGGGCTAGTTCTGCGTGGGAGTCGTATAGGGGCATGAAGCGCTGCAAGGACTGGTTGTAGAGGATGCCACCGTCGCCACGGACAGCTTCAGTGATGAGGAACGCATTGTCTCGTGGTTTAATGGGTTTGATGGGGAGGCCTTCATCAGCGAGAGCTGTTGGGTGGAACTGCGAATCTATGAAGACAGAAAGAAAAGAACATTCAGGAACAATGATTTTGACTCCAAAATAGTAGTTCTGATGGGTTCATATCTTTTACCTTGCTTCATAAGAAGACTTTCCAATACCAACTAGGTTCATTACTTTTCCCATCACAATAGGCTTCAATAAATGAAATTTATTCAGCCAAAAGGGTACTGGTCTTAAAAGGCAAATGTGATTAGTTTGCCCAGTGTCCTAGTCATTTCCTTAAGATTTGAACGGTCACTAGGAAGTAGGAAATGCTAGTTTTGTTAATGTTATGGTTTGTCATTTGTACAATTGCCCCTTAAAGTTGAAACCTTCATAAATTATCACATTATCCTAAGCGTTTCCTACCCTTTTATATTACTTAAAAGCCAACTCATTGGTTAGTAAAGTAAGATCACATTCTTCTTTAGTTTTAACATACTTTATCCACCTTGGGCTTTATTCCTTTGCTCTTAGAAGTTTCCTTTTGAGCATCAAGAAGCATGTGGCCTTCAACTTTACTAAAATGTCAAGACTCTAAGATCTGAAACAAGAAAGCAAAAGTTTGCCAACTTCTGAAAAAGCTCAGAGACAAAGGGAATATCAGAAGAAAAGGCAATAGCTTTCTTATTCACATCTATTATTATTTTATTTTGTTTTATTTTATTTTTGAGGACAAAATCCTTTTCATTAACAATTGCAGAATGTCTCCAAATGTAACAAAAGTTACAGAAATGAAAACAATTGTTTCTATAGGAGACTATGGATAAGAATCCTAAACAAACAAAACGAAGAAACTGTTATTTAATTGCTGAGTTGGGAACTTGATTTGATGCCTGATATTCACACAGGTTGGACGAGGCCATCGAGATACTGGAACATGTTGTCGGATCAAAGAGAAGCAGCAAATCCAGATGTCGATGATGAGAAGAGGAGGCTGGCTGAGCTTTTGAAGGAAGCGGGAAGAGTCAGAAGCAGGAAAGCAAGATCACTGGAAACTCTACTGGATTCAAACCCTCACATCCTAAAGAAAGGTGTTGTTATAGCTTGATACACAATCTTGAAGAATGAAATTATGTATACTAATAAAAAGAAGAAAGATTTGTTGGAACATATGATTAGTTTTTATTGTTTGCAAAAGGATAAAGAAGGATAGAAGAGAGATGTGATTGTAAGGTTGATTGTGTATTTATTCTTACAGTGGTATTGAATTGGCTTTTGGTTGGCTTATATACAAGATGGCTTTCACATACATGAGGAGTTTGAAGTTTGTTGCCTTTATGTTTATTTTCATTGCTGATCCTTTCAATCAAACTGTCAAATTATAAATTGAGTAACATAGTGAAACAAACCAATATTTTCTGTTAATTAAAGTATATGCATGAGATATTTGCTTAATTAAAAGTGGATTTATAAATGCTACCAATTACATTCACAGTAATTTGCAAGAGGCATAAGCAGTATCCACACAGAAAACACTTGGTAGCTAAACTTGAGCTTTAATCTGTGCATCGTTTCAACATTACCCTCAGGGATAAATACCATCACTTACAACAAAGGAAGTACAAAAGAAGAAATATAGTTCAGAAAACTAAATATTGTTGCATGTTTGCTCAAGAATACAGTCGACAAACTTTAAAACACTATATCTGATTGGTGTTATGCTCATACAGCAATTCTTTTCCTTAAATAAGTATATAATCACTCACAACAAATGGAGGGAAAAGATGAAATAATAGCTTACAAAACTTTGTATTTGCTGCATGAGTGCTCAAGAATACAATGTACAGTTTTACAGCAACACATGCAAGATCTGATTGGTGTAATGTTCACACAATTATGCTCTCCAGATGTTAACAACTTCATACCAAATGAAGCTTATAAATTAAAAACGCTACATCTGTTACCATCTCAAGAAATGAATCTGAGTTCTTGAGCAACTATTTAAAGAATGCAATCTATATATATATATATATATATATATATATATATATATATATATATATATATATATACTTGAGTATATCATATGTATCAGCAATGCAACTGCTTGTGAACTTGCTGTGAACTCCATGTCGCCTTCGCTGCTGGCAACGAAGCAGGAAAAATAACCGTCGGCTTCCTCTTGCTCTCCTCCAGATATGGGAAATCCTCTGTGTAATGCAATCCCCTGCTCTCCTGCCTTGCGAGTGCGCTACTGATAACGAGTTTTGCACAGCAAAAGAGGTTCCTCATCTCACAAGCCTCGACACCAACCATTGTTTGCTTCCACCCTCGACGAAACAAGAAGTCTTCCCACTCTGCCTCCAACTCTGAGATCCTCCACTCTGCAGTCTTCAGCCTCTGTGTAGACCTCACAATACCAACAAACTCCCACATTACTGACTGTAACTCCGTTCTCACTTCCCTTGTCTTTTGCTTAATCTCCTCTATTTTATCCTCTTTGAGGGATATTGGAAGAACCGGATGAGCCCAGATTCTTGATTTTGGACCAGTTGATTCAGTAGCATAGTTGATTGAGGGTTCAACAGCCCGTTGGGCAAAAACAAGTGCTTCAAGCAAAGAGTTGCTGGCTAGCCTATTGGCACCGTGGAGGCCAGTGCAAGCAACCTCACCAGCAACAAAAAGCCCAGAAACGTTGGTCTCTCCGTGGAGCCCAGCTCGAACACCACCACACATATAATGGGCAGCAGGCACAACAGGAATAGGGTCATGGGTGATGTCAAGGCCATAACGGAGGCATTCAGATGCAATGTTGGGGAAATGGGATAGGATCGCATCATGAGGGCGGTGACTGATATCAAGAAGGACATACTTCTCGCCGCGTTTTTTTAATTGATCATCAATGCTGCGTGCAACGACGTCACGAGGGGCTAGTTCTGCGCGGGAGTCGTATAGGGGCATGAAGCGCTGCAAGGACTGGTTGTAGAGGATGCCACCGTCGCCACGGACAGCTTCAGTGATGAGGAACGCATTGTCTCGTGGTTTAATGGGTTTGATGGGGAGGCCTTCATCAGCGAGAGCTGTTGGGTGGAACTGCACGAATCTATGAAGACAGAAAGAAAAGAACATTCAGGAACAATGATTTTGACCATTGATGTGACGTAATACACATGGATTACCCAGAAAGAAAATTTCCAATGATTTTCTGTGTCTTTAATAGGGATAAAATTATTCGATTTTATGAAAATTCTAAGTGTTGATTTTAACAACATAAGATGCGCGATTAAAATATGTAGAAAATATCTCTGAGATTTTATTTCAAAGTAGTTGAATTGTAGTAGTTTACATCCAATGCTATGGAGTTTTAATTCACAGAAACAAATTATAAAATTTGATCTACAATACGTGCATCTTGGATATTGTTAAAGGTAGCCGATTAACCTAGTCCTCTTCGGAGATGAGTGGTTAATATGCACACAAGGGTGCAACGAAAGGTTACAAATGTGAAGTACAGAAACATATTGCTGCATGTTTCATGTATTTGGAGAGCAAGGCAAAACTTTTAAGTCCATAACGATTTCCGAGTAAAAAATACGTCATGGCAAGAAGAGAGAAGCAGATCTTGAAATTTGAAATATCTGGAAATTTGAAATATCTACATCTGACACTGTTTGATGCAACCAAGCAATGAATTACATGTTCAAATTTCCGAAAAAGATAAAATGGATGAAAACTCAATTTCTGACGTTTACCATAAATATAAAGAAAATAATTCTTTATCAACGGAAAAAGAGCATAGACTTACTCCATGTTGGAGATAACAGCTTGAGCACGATGAGCCATGGCAATGCCATCTCCAGTAGCTACCTATACACGTATAATTACCCCATAAATCAGAGGGATGATAACTGACAAGCAAAAGATATATTCTAGTAAATAACATGTAGGTAGAAGGATACCGGTGGATTGGTTGTTGTGGGGTAAATATGTCCAACTCCCCCTGAAGCAAGCAAGGTCACCTTAGAGAGGAACCGAACCACCTAGCACATTTTTTTTTTCCAAAAATCATATCCCTTCAATTGCTCTTGAGTGATGGAATAATACTGAGCATATAATACAGGAAAGTAGAGAAATTGGCGAGTAAAAGAAGTAAATGAAATCAGTAATAGAACCTGTTGTGTCTCCACATTCAACGCATCAACACCGTGGCAATTAATTCCCATCTTATCCTGCAAAAATCATCAGATAAATTGTCTCAGGTGATTCTAATATTGTTTTGACTCAAAACTCGTATTCACAACAAAATAGATAGAGGAATGTGCCTCCACACTCTGATAGGTGTGTCACCAACGTGGTACACATCCACCCAAATCATCAACATACATAGATCGTAACTAACAACCTGGTAGCGTCATATGTAAGTGACACACCAGCCAAGACTATGCATGTATGTATGTAGGGAGAGAAAGAGATACATAAACATTCTGGATAACTGGTTATAAGAGGTAAATGTACAATAGATATGCCTTCAACTGTTATAAAGATGAAGTACTTTCCAGTGATTTCTGTAAGAAATTATGATTATATTGTATATTTTCCATTCAATGCGACATGACATTTTCTCAGCTTCCATGACTTCCAAGTAATGAAATTTTCCACCCGCATGCCATTTTGACTTGCATAGTTTCATGTAATATAGATATATCTAGGGAAGTCAATGCAAATATCATATTTGATCAATATATTCCTTTCCATCCCTCCTAGAACAATTCTGTTCTTATTTTCCAATCATTGACTCTGATTTACTGCAATCCAATTGGTGTTCCAATGGTTTTCCCTTCTGTTTAAAAAAGCATTTGAAATATTATATACTAGATCAGTGGCTGTTAATTTAAAAAGGAGATGGCCAAATGGAGAAAAGTGATTCATGTAGCCAATCCCAAAGATTTGGGGGGAAAAGAAAGTATGTTTCTGTTGTTTAATCCAGATATCATATAAAAAACGGTAGGTCAAAAAGAACCTGAGAGGTCAGTAGGTCTATTGCGTAGTGGTGCCCGAACATAAATATATTTGGATCATCATCCACAGCCTTTAATAGTGCCCTCTCAATCTCTCTCCCGGTCATATCCGCAGCATGAACAATTCTATGATGAGAATGTCCCCCCTCCCTCGCGAGATGCAGTTCTCCATCATCTCCATGATCAAATGAGGCACCCATAGCAATCAGTTCTTTCACTCGCTCAGGACCTTCTGTGCAAACTACCTGCATAAAATTGGTGCAAGTTATCAGTTCCCAATACATCACAAAGTTGATCAAAATAAAGGAGGAAGAAGGCTTTTTCAGTGACTCGGTAAAAGTAATATAAACTTGAATATGCAACTTAAAAGTTCAGTAATTCAAAATTTCACTAAGATGTCACCATTAAGCTAAAATTAGAGGTGCAAATGTTTCCCAGGGAAAGGGTTCCTAAAGTGGAACTTACTCATGTTCTTTAATATCATCTTTCCAGAGCATGCCTGTGGCTTATAGAGGCTTATATTTTTCATGCCAGTAAAGAAAGTAATAATGTTTTTCTAAACAAAGGAATGATATCTTTCTTTGTGCAACGCACTATTGGTTTCATATGTGTTTATGAATGAAAAGTAACACACAAATTTCTCGGCTTGGCCTTCGTTAGCATCTTATTCTCCATATGTGATTAGATGTATAAAACCAATAAATAGTTGGACAGATAAAAGATGGCAATTACTTATTGTAGCGTATTCATGAATCAAAGACCAATAGTATCATTTATATGAATAGAGCCAACGAAAGATTTTGATCTCAGATTCAATAAACCTGCTATGCTAAATGTTCTTTTATACCATATCATTCATCAGACTGGGTTACGCCTGATTCTCCAAATTCTCATCAACGATACCGTCAATTATAGAATAAAGAAGCAACAAGAAGAAATACAATAAGTAAATAATAAAAGACATGTTATTCATTAGAGATAAAGGAAGAGAATTTCATAAGACGAAGTTTACCCTAACTGTCTCCTCATCGCACAAATAAGCCCCTGCAACAATAGTATCACGCATGTGATTCTCAACAGAATCTGAAGGGCACAAAACGGCACTAACACCACCTTGTGCATAATTTGTATTGCACTCTTGAGGCTCGGCCTTAGTGATAATAGCAACTGATCCATGTTTTGAAACGTCAAGAGCATACCTTAGGCCAGCGACGCCACTGCCAACAACCACAAAGTCAAAATACTTTGTTGTGTTGTCTTGCATGCATGAAACAGTAACAGTTTGCAAGGAGCCCTTTCTGCGGTAGAGAGGTGCCTTGAGAGAGCCATGCCTCTTGCTACATAAGAACTGTGATGCTGCAGATAACCTAACATAGATGCAGTACTTTCCAGTGATTTCTGTAAGAAATTATGATTATATTGTATATTTTCCATTCAATGCGACATGACATTTTCTCAGCTTCCATGACTTCCAAGTAATGAAATTTTCCACCATGCCATTTTGACTTGCATAGTTTCATGTAATATAGATATATCTAGGGAAGTCAATGCAAATATCATATTTGATCAATATATTCCTTTCCATCCCTCCTAGAACAATTCTGTTCTTATTTTCCAATCATTGACTCTGATTTACTGCAATCCAATTGGTGTTCCAATGGTTTTCCCTTCTGTTTAAAAAGCATTTGAAATATTATATACTAGATCAGTGGCTGTTAATTTAAAAGGAGATGGCCAAATGGAGAAAAGTGATTCATGTAGCCAATCCCAAAGATTTGGGGAAAAGAAAGTATGTTTCTGTTGTTTAATCCAGATATCATATAAAAGCGGTAGGTCAAAAGAACCTGAGAGGTCAGTAGGTCTATTAGTAGTGGTGCCGAACATAAATATATTTGGATCATCATCCACAGCCTTTAATAGTGCCCTCTCAATCTCTCTCGGTCATATCCGCAGCATGAACAATTCTATGATGAGAATGTCCCCCCTCCCTCGCGAGATGCAGTTCTCCATCATCTCCATGATCAAATGAGGCACCCATAGCAATCAGTTCTTTCACTCGCTCAGGACCTTCTGTGCAAACTACCTGCATAAAATTGGTGCAAGTTATCAGTTCCCAATACATCACAAAGTTGATCAAAATAAAGGAGGAAGAAGGCTTTTTCAGTGACTCGGTAAAAGTAATACAAACTTGAATATGCAACTTAAAAGTTCAGTAATTCAAAATTTCACTAAGATGTCACCATTAAGCTAAAATTAGAGGTGCAAATGTTTCCCAGGGAAAGGGTTCCTAAAGTGGAACTTACTCATGTTCTTTAATATCATCTTTCCAGAGCATGCCTGTGGCTTATATTTTTCATGCCAGTAAAGAAAGTAATAATGTTTTTCTAAACAAAGGAATGATATCTTTCTTTGTGCAACGCACTATTGGTTTCATATGTGTTTATGAATGAAAAGTAACACACAAATTTCTCGGACTTGGCCTTCGTTAGCATCTTATTCTCCATATGTGATTAGATGTATAAAACCAATAAATAGTTGGACAGATAAAAGATGGCAATTACTTATTGTAGCGTATTCATGAATCAAAGACCAATAGTATCATTTATATGAATAGAGCCAACGAAAGATTTTTGATCTCAGATTCAATAAACCTGCTATGCTAAATGTTCTTTTTATACCATATCATTCATCAGACTGGGTTACGCCCTGATTCTCCAAATTCTCATCAACGATACCGTCAATTATAGAATAAAGAAGCAACAAGAAGAAATACAATAAGTAAATAATTAAAGACATGTTATTCATTAGAGATAAAGGAAGAGAATTTCATAAGACGAAGTTTACCCTAACTGTCTCCTCATCGCACAAATAAGCCCCTGCAACAATAGTATCACGCATGTGATTCTCAACAGAATCTGAAGGGCACAAAACGGCACTAACACCACCTTGTGCATAATTTGTATTGCACTCTTGAGGCTCGGCCTTAGTGATAATAGCAACTGATCCATGTTTTGAAACGTCAAGAGCATACCTTAGGCCAGCGACGCCACTGCCAACAACCACAAAGTCAAAATACTTTGTTGTGTTGTCTTGCATGCATGAAACAGTAACAGTTTGCAAGGAGCCCTTTCTGCGGTAGAGAGGTGCCTTGAGAGAGCCATGCCTCTTGCTACATAAGAACTGTGATGCTGCAGATAACCTAACATAGATGCAGCATAAGTTTAACAAGAATTAATTAGCTAGTATTTACATATTCAGCATTTAATTTTTATATAGTGAAATTTCTGAGAGCTTATTCCAGAACATTACTTCAGTAAAAGAAAAAAGATATAGATTATAGTTGGCCTAATTCGAAAAAACTATAAAAAAAATCAGGTTAGCAAGATATTTTTCTTCTTTTGGCTGCAGGAAAATATAATCATATTGGGATGAAACATTCCCACAATCCTAAATTACAACAACATCTCGTGCATTGGAACCCATGGTCATGGACCCGAATCCGTTAGTATGGAACATTTTCTTTTCCAAGTGAAATCCCCTAGTATATGAAAGAATGCAAAAGTGCTTTCATTGTTGTGGAATAAGAAGCCTTCGTATCTTAATGCATGTATTTAATTTATTCGGAGCTATTTGAGCGGGATCCACTTTTTGGGGAATATTAGTTGAAGCAATAACAAGAATATTTCTAGTACAGTAAGGGAAAGAAGATGTATCATAAAGGCCTATAAAAGAAAGTTATACACAAATTATCATGAAGAAAGAAGATTGCTAAAAGATGCGTCTTTTGGTGTTTGGAGGGAGGTAGATGCATGCTTGCTGTTCCAAATGCATGATATATGTATGTATGAATGTTTGTTGTCCCAAATGGCATATATGAAATGGTCTTTGAATTTATCTTATGCATAATTATGGACTATTTTCAAATAATAAAGAGGAAAATGCATTCTCTCAAATGTGCCAGGAGCAACTCTTATTTACTAAATGGATAAGACCTGGAATGAAAGATACTGGTCATTAGAGGAATAGGTTGATTACCCCGCCCCCAAAACACACACACACACACACACACACACACAAAATTTCGCCAAGTAGGGGGAAGGAAGTTCCTCCTGTTATGATTATGGAACTTGAACTTGTGAATATCTAATGTCCGAAAGGAGACATTACTCCAATTTCCCCGTTTATGTGCCTCTCTATGCTAATGCATGTAAAAGGTAAAACATAAGTCCTGCACTGAGTTAATGAGAAATGTATTGTTCAAGGATTAAAATCTCGATATGGGTTGTTGTTATGGTTTATTGGTACCAGCATCGGGAGTTTCCAACAGTTTTAGGTTAGAAATCGGCAAATAGAGCAACCTAGTTTAATCCAAGCTTTACGTTTGCTTTTCTTTTTATGTTCTCCCCAGTATGACATTATCAAATCAGCTTTTGGTACTTCAGATCTCAAATTCCTTCATTTACCAGTCATTATTTCAGTATATTAGTCAATAGTAGTCAATTTTGACGATATCTAGCTGGTATCAACTGGACGTTTTCAGCATGCCTAAAAACAATCCGATACAGCTGATATGTATTGGCACTGGAAGATACTTCAAACCTTCTTATTATCCCGTTATCTACAATGAGAACAACCATAAAATTTATATTGAGAACACTATTACTCTCCGATGAGCTATATTGAGACTGGAACCTTGATGTGGAATCATCCACAACTTGAAAAATGAAACTGGACCTTTACGTGGTTCATGTCAAAGAACCCTGCCACTACACCAAAATTTCAAAGTTGTGGTGAGGGTTGAGAGTTATATTGTATATTCTAACATGCTCCTGCAGGTCAGTAGAAACCTGGGCTCATGCAGTGGTTTTTTTTTATTTTTTTTATTTTTTATTTTGTTAAATGCACTTCGAAATTCGGTGCTAGCAAGATTCGAACGTGGGTTTGCTCTAAATACCATGTCAAAGGACCATGCCACCATGCTAAAACTCTGAAGTTGTGGTAAGGGTTATAATTTTATATTCTAACAGTTCAAACAAATCATACAAAAAATATGATATTATACTAACTTAACATATGTAAGTATGTCTGAAACATGCGACTTTAAAAGCTTATTACTGTAATATATGGTCAAAGAAATAGGTTCATTCATCCAACATTTGGCCCTCATAGGTTCTATGGGATGATGCGCTCTTCCACATTGCAACTTGGTTAAGAACTTGGCATGAATCAACAGTTCAAGGAGGGTTAAATTCTGATTTACAGTCAATCATGAAACTTGGTCAATTCTTTGCATAGAATTTGGGTGTGCTCTACAGCTTATCCCATGTTGATGGGGAAAAGGCTTAGATGATGAGAATCAATCATCTGACGCGACTACTAGATTACTTGAGGCATATAGTACGCATATTGTAGGAACTTGGCATTAGTCATCAGTTCATGGAGGGTTAATATCTGATTTACTCATGAAACTTGCTCAATTCTTTGTATATATTTTCAACTTTTGGGTGTTCTCTACAGCTTATTCCATGTTGATGGGAAAGAAGTTTAGATGATAGGGATCAATAGTCTGATGTGACAACTCGATTATTTGAGGCATCCATTGTAGACATCGGGAGCCCCTTATGAAAACATCCAATATAAGTTATTACTAGAATATAAGATGCATGTTCATTTCTTTCAAAGAAAATGAAATATATCCGAAGTATCTGAGACGCATGTAAATAACCAGTGTAATTCTGGAATGAACTTTATGAGAGAAGTGAATTTCCAAGCATCAACAAATCTGTCATCCAAGAACCCGAGATACCGCCTTCAGTATCTTCCTACCCTACAATCCTCTTGTTGCTTCACCTTTTCCATTCCCTCAAACATTGTATAATAAATTTTCTATTAAATAGGTGACAACTTGGAAATATGCCAGCAAACACCATGCGAAATGGCAGTACATGCTCCCATTTGTTGATGCCACCAAAATATTCCAATATGTAAAATAAGTTGACCTCATCCAAGGGCTTTTAGCAACTAACAATAACAACAACAAAGCCTTTATCCCAAATTTTTAATGATTGTTAAATTATAAAAGAAAAACCACACAGTTTCATTTCATCACTGTCTCACTATTATATTCAGATATGACATGCAGTATTCACGGGAGAGAATACTATAGTAGGACTAAAGAAAAATCCCGAAGATGTTGGAGTTTGAACAGAATGAGGATTGTTTACTATCGTAGGACTAGTGACATGCAAGAACAAAATTTACAGGAAATAGAAAAACTTCTAACACAAACAAATTCACAGAAATAAATTTATGTATCATATGGTTCACGCTTCATGAGTTGGCAAGGTGATAATCAATAATGTCAATAATAATTATAATATGCTCGACATACCTTGAAATATCAATTTGCAAACAAGTCTTAAAAGCTAGGCTGCAAGTCTTTGAGGTGTACCAATGCCCTTTACCGATGCATATATTAGTCCCGTGCTGCAAGTTGGCACTCCCATTCAACAGACAGGTTGTCATTCTGTTCAACAATGCATTGAGTAGAACATTTCAGGGAAGGCTCAAATGGAGTTAATAAATAAAGACCCATTACACTTGATGGATTAACTAAATTTGAATTGTTGTGGATCTCAAAGTATTTGAAAGTCTGTCCTTTTTTACTTTATACAAAATGCGAAAGCTGATATGATAAGGGGTAGCCAAAAGGATCCGTAGCAAATAAGTTCAATAGCTAAACCTGGGTTAAACGGATAGGGTTTTGTTCTTAGAAAGCTAAATACTAAGCTCAAACTTGATGATACTAGGCAACTAGCACCCTGAGAAATGCACGCGATGTGTATAATAAAAAAGACCCCAAAGCCTCCATAGCCCATATCCATGAAATTGTTAGGTAGTAATTATCCTGTAAATAGGTATTCTCATGTGCTCTGTTGAATAAAAGATTTCAAAGCATTTCATGTTAATCTTCATACTCTAAAACATAACGTACAGATCACACAATTTAGATGTCTAAACTACTCATGGAATTGGTCACATTTGTTTTATAGTTAAAAACATTTTGTTTCACACCATTTAACAAGAGTGTTTGAAATCAACAAATAGAGTGAGTTTTGCAAATTTTATACCTTAGGTTATGGATATTAAGCTACACAGATTGAACCATCCAAAAACAGATCCTGTTATTAGTAGTAGTTGCCCCCTCACACGAGTTTGAGGTTACACATTAATCCCTGTTAGCATTTCCTACATAGAAGTTCAATAATATTCTAAGAGTTCCAAGCAAAATTTTACCTTTTGTGTCAATGATAAAAGTAAAATCCAACTAGGAACTTCACATCTTTCTATTTTCTTCCTTTCCTAATGTACAAAACTAAGAAAAGTTTCTAGGGTGGTGTGGCAGAGTACATTGACATGAAAATCGAACTGTATGTAATAAATTTTTTGAGGAAAAACTATAATTGGATAATATCCTACTATATTGTATTGGTAACTCGAATGCGATCAAATTAACATTAATTTTGTCAGTTGTTTGAAGAATTTTAAAACTCCTATGAGTATTAAACAGACCAAAAACCTTTTATTGATCTAAAAACACAGCAAAAGATAAGAAAAGATATGCTTAAAAATTAGCCAACGTAAGCTTTTGTAATTCATAGAAGCTAATCAAGCAAGACCCATATCAAAATATTCACGTATAAAGTTTCTCTCTTTTATTATGCAATAAAGAGGCTAGAAAGACAATAAACTGAAGAACCCATTTCCTCAAATACTTGATATGCAAAAAATAAAATAAAATGAAACCCACCGCTCACAAATTAAAATGAGTAAAGCTCACCTCTGCGCTTTCTTTCGATCGATCCAAACTCCCAAAAGAGAACGCAAAGTTGAATTTGGATCGTTTGTTGAATTTGCGTTCTAGAGATAAAGGAGATGAACAAAAATTAAAGAACAAATAAATAATGGGGAAAACATATAGTCAAAAGAAATGGTTTTTTTTTCTTTTTTTCAAAATGCACCAATTGAGGGCTGCGGCTGACGATTTCTGAGAATTTTTTGGTTTTTTTTTTCTTTTTTGGGGATTGGTCGTCTCTTTTTTTTAATGCGTCTTTTCGAGGAGCTTTTGGACACGGAACTGCATAAAGTTCAGTCTTTAGATTTGGGTCCCATGGAAAGTGCGGGAGAATGGGCCCACTGGGTATGCAACTTGTAGCCACGGCCACCGCACTTGACAATTGTTGCTTTTCGCATGAAATCCGCTGACCTTTTTTATTTCACTCAGACCCCCTTGAACTTTGCGGTGTCACAAAAGCCCCCCAAACTTTCAAAATTTTCTCACCTAATTCCTTGGATATTTTACTTACACAATGGGCAATAATACCATTAACAGTGTTAGGAGGGTCCAATGGAAAAAAAACACCCCAAATTTTAGAGATAGTTTGTAATAAAAATTTGAAGGGGTTTTGTGAAAAAACACCCCAATTTTTAAGAGTTTGATCCTACCTTATCGACCGATAATGAGAATTTGTCGATGGTTGAGGAGGATGATTATCGTGCCGAGGAAGATGACGGCCGATGATTACCAGAGATAATTAGGGATAATCGCGAGAGAAAGTAAGAGAATCGAATCCTTATCTATAAGCTTTATCATTTCATTAGTTATGTGGAAAAAACCCGATGCGGCTCTGAGACCCGTTTGCGTACTAGCCTTTTTAGGGAGCTAGCTAGGCCCAGCAACTCACGTGAGCGTTGCGGGGATCTGAAACCAATAAGGCTAGATTTTACTTTGTTACCCCAGAGTCAGCTGCCATTTTTCACTTTGATCCTATAAAGAATTTTCCTATTATTTTGATATATTTAAAGTTTCAATCTCATTTCACTTTGATATTCCCAATGTGTTTTTAACACTTTGATACCTCAAAGTTGGGAGCAAATTTCATCTTGATAATCATGTCTATATCACATTAGATTTTTTTTTGGTTAAGTTTGTCTCACATGCTTAGTGATTAGGTAACATTGATTCAAATGTATTATATGATAATCACATGCTAAAGACATGATAAAATTTTAACAAAAAATATAACAGAATATGAATGAGTTATTAAAGTGAAAATGTCATTGAAACTTGGGCTATCAAAGTGTTAAAGAAGTAATTATGGGTATCAAAGTAAAACAAGATTGAAACGTTGGGTTTAAGTGTTAAAAATACTTGAAGCATCAAAGTTAATAGGGAGGTAAACTTTGGGGTACCAATGTAAAAATAAGTCACCAAATAACCAAAAGGGTTTTCCTATATTAGTCTCTTAATCTTTCATATTTGAAATTAGTCCTTCACATAATTAAAATTGCTATTAGGTCCCCAATTCTTAAGCTATTATGAATTAGTCCCTCAAATTATATTAAAATTCCTATTAGGTCCGCCGATTCTTAAGTTATTTTGAAATGAATCCTTGAAATCAAAATAAATATAAATTAAAGAGATCTATTTGAAATGACTTCTGAGAATTGAGGGCCATGAGAAGTAACAATAGGCACCATTTTACAATGGTAAGCTCTAAGATTTTATGAGTGGAACAATGTCAATTAGAACTCGAGAATGGTCCGTTGATGAACACAATATTTCGATATATACTTTTATCGTGCTTAGCAATTGGGTAGAATAGATCCAAATGTATCACATGCCAATCACATGCTAAAGACATGCAATAATTTTAAAGAAAAATCTAACAGAATCTAGATTTAGTGTAAAAGTGAAATGTTGGGGTATCAAAGTATTAAATAAATACTCTCGGGTATCAAAGGGAAATAGGATAGCAACTTAAGGGCACCAAAGTGTTAGTAAAATACTTTGAGGCCAAAGTGAAAAGTTGGTAGACTTTAGGGTATTGAAGTGAAAATAAGCCACCAAATAACCAAAATGTTTTCTCTTTCAATAGTAGGCACTTAAATCTTTTATATTTGCAATTAATCCTTCAAATGATTGAAATTGCCATTACGTCCCCAATTCTTAAGCTATTATGAATTAGTCCCTCAAATTATATTAAAATTCCTATTAGGTCCGCCGATTCTTAAGTTATTTTGAAATGAATCCTTGAAATCAAAATAAATATAAATTAAAGAGATCTATTTGAAATGACTTCTGAGAATTGAGGGCCATGAGAAGTAACAATAGGCACCATTTTACAATGGTAAGCTCTAAGATTTTATGAGTGGAACAATGTCAATTAGAACTCAGAATGGTCCGTTGATGAACACAATATTTCTGATATATACTTTTTATCGCGTGCTTAGCAATTGGGTAGAATAGATCCAAATGTATCACATGCCAATCACATGCTAAGGACGTGCAATAATTTTAAAGAAAAATCTAACAGAATCTAGATTTAGTGTAAAAGTGAAATGTTGGGGTATCAAAGTATTAAATAAATACTCTCGGGTATCAAAGGGAAATAGGATAGCAACTTAAGGGCACCAAAGTGTTAGTAAAATACTTTGAGGCGCCAAAGTGAAAAGTTGGTAGACTTTAGGGTATTGAAGTGAAAATAAGCCACCAAAATAACCAAAATGTTTTCTCTTTCAATAGTAGGCACTTAAATCTTTTATATTTGCAATTAATCCTTCAAATGATTGAAATTGCCATTACGTCAGAACCCCCAACACACACACCCCATCCCAGCCCCCACCCCACCCAATAAAAATAAAAAAATAAAAAGCTATGTTGAAAGTAGTCCTTCAAATCATTGAAATTTCTATTAGGTCCCCAGGTTAACCGATAACCATCTTTCGGCTAACCTGGCCTCCTCCGTCCCTCGGGACCAACAAGGGGTAGTACAGGAATATTCACCCGTTGTCCATCGACCACGCCTTTCGGCCTGATCTTAGGCCTGACTCACCCTCCGTGGACGAACCTTGCGGAGGAACCCTTAGGTTTTTGGGGCATTGGATTCTCACCATTGTTTGCGTTAGTCAAGCCGACATAATAGAAATTACAATGTACAACAAATTCATGGAGCATGCTTACTAGTCTTATCTCCTTCAATCTATAGAAAAGGCCAAGAGACCTACTTCCTTTCGTCGGAGCTGCTTGCTTCTACCGACACCTGATGGGTCCTCAAAACGACAAAAACTTTGCGGAAGATTTTCCACCGCAATGCCTTTTATATATTTTGCATCTCCTGAGGAGTTGAGTTGGTGCTATCTCCTGAGGACTCTGCGTCTTTGAATATCAGTTTCTACAATGGTTGTTTTTATATTTTGGAAATCAAAATGGTTGCTAGGAATTACTTTCATCTATAATTTGAGATATTTAAAGCTAGATAACTTACTTTTTATGATGTCAGTTGAATAGTGTTCAGATAGCAACTACATATAGTTTGATTATGTCTACATCTCTTTAGTTTCTTATTATTTAGGTTATTTTGATATAGAGTGTTGTCTTTCAATGCATTGTAGATGACCATTGCAAATTGGCCTTCAAACAAATGATTGGGGCAATTAATTAAATTGGTTAATACAAAGGGGAAGGAATGTAGATTGAGTGTAATTTCAGGACTTTGCACTGCTAGAAATGACCTGGTAAATGAGATTTTTACTTCTACTAGGAATGCCTTTAGCTGGTTTTCTGTGGTTATGCATACATTTTGATATCATCCATTATGCATCACAAATATATTTCAGCAAAATTTGGACATGCAATTATTGAATATATCCAGATTATGAGTTACAGTGAATGGTTACAATTTATACTATCAAAAGCTTCACTAGCCTTTGAGGTGTGAGTAATTAAAGGAACAACTATCTAAACAAGTAGTGCTTGAGAGTCATAGATGCACACTTATCTTCAGTTGCTATCTCTTTCCTCGCCTTCAGAATTTTCTCCTTGAAGCCATCACCCAGTTTGAAAGCTTCTGATTTTCTAATTTCTTCCTTCAACATGTCTACCTTCAGTTTCAAATCAGAGTGACCCATAAGCTTTTTCAATCCAGGCATTTCGTATAAAAAAGACATCTCCTTTAATTTCTATGACTTACTGGATGTAATGCTTGTTCGAGGACCTCAGTTGCGCACCTTTGCTGTTTTTAAAGACTAAGTTATAGCGATCTTGTTTTCATATAAACAAAAGAAAATGAGAAAAACATTGCAACTGCTTAGATTTACAAGTATGTGAGAACACAATATGTTCGTAAAATGATTTGTATTGGTCAATTTTGGAAACTAATCAATAAATCAATGAATAAGTTAGGGTACAAATTGGGAAATGACTAAACCAAAATTTTTATACAGTACACCTTTTACCATCATCTTAGTATATGTTTATGAACAATAAATATATGCTTAAATTAAATTCTTTTCTTCTTTAGTAAGAGAAGGAAAAAAAAAAGAAGAAATGTTAGGTTTGGTAAGACCTGGGTGTTGACAAGATGGAGGGAAAAAAGTTGGTAACAAATTTAAATATTCAAACATCTAAGAAGCAAATCCATGTTTATTTTGGTAACATACCATAATCCACGAAATAACTATAAGCATGATGGTAAAACCAGATAATTTTTGTTGATATTTCCTGTTTATGCTACATATCGAATTTAATCGGTTTATTTGATGATAATTTATTTCACCACTTTTATTCATATTTCATAATTGCACTCAAGATGATCTGGATGATATTCCCTAATAGGTTTACATTTAATTAACATGTATGCAAGGTGTTTACTAAATGATGGATCTTACATTTGGTTCTTGCTACGTTCTTATACAAGACTAATTTATTAATATTTTACCGTAACTCTTATAAAAGGAAATAATTGTTGATGTTACTCTTTGATGACAGCTCGAACGAAAAAGAGTCCAAGATGAAGTCATTCGAGAATGTATGGTGGTCAAAGTTCTCTAATAAGTTGAAGACGACAAAGTATATACCCTTAATACAAATCAGCTCACCCATGATCTTTCGTTACACACAGTGTTGGAAATTGTCCAAAGCTAGCTATATATGTACTATTTTTTATTGTATATATGCTGTCCACCATCTCATAAGCTTTGTATATGCTTTCCTCTATTGAATATAGAGCAAGGCTCCTATAACCTTAAGTTGATAGGGAGGAGTGTCCACTAACTTTTATATCCATTGATCTTGCATTGAGATCCGTGAAATCAAGATGCACACAAATCTCAAAGTGGGTTTTATATCTTTCACGGATCCCAATGCAACATCAATGGATAGAAAAGTTGGTGGATGACTATTCCCTATCAACTTAAGTTTATAGGAGCCTTGCTCATTGAATATATATGTATCCTCTTCAAATTTCTATAATGACTAGGCATAGCTGGCATGCCTAGCTAACTAGTCTTCTTATCTTATCTTATTATATTTTATTATATCTATTACTACTTATTAAAGGAAGCTAGCCTTTTGGATCAATTTTTTGGTGTTATATTCTTATTTGGTCACATTTGTTGTAAACTCAATGATGACCTTGCAGCTTAAAGGTTTTAAAAATATTTATAAATGGGCAAAATTGAAAAACCAAAAAAACAATTACATGGCGCACATTTTCTCTGAACTTCTCACTTACTCATATTTTTAAATCCTCCACCAACATTCCCCACTTTCCCACATTTTAAATCTAAAGGAAAAAAAAATCAAAACCAATCTCTTTGTTCTCCATTCCGCATCCATCTTCCTTCTGCAAGATTCAGTAGAAGCTCTGCCTCTGATAATAGGACTTTTTATAGGTAAGTTTCATGTATTTTTTAAAGTGTTTGTTTTATTGTATAACTATGTACATTTAAAATTTCTCATTCAATTGTATATAATGCAATGCTTTTAAGTCTTTCCTATCTAATATTCAATCTCTCAAGCGATGAAATTTGTGATTCAAATTAGTTATTTAGTACTTTTCAATCTGAATGTTGCATATAACTTAAAGGGTAAATTACACTAAACATTCATGAACTTTTAGTGTTTTGTAGTAGACCCCTATGAACTTTCAAAATCACACTAAACCCCAATACCTTGCTGCATTTTATAGAAAACCCCATAAATTAGAATTAGAAAACAATATAAAACGGCATTTTGAAAGTTATTGTTAGTTTAGTGTAATTTACCCAAAAGATATTAGGATTTTTTGTAAAAATTATTGGGGTTTAGTGTGATTTTGACAGTTCATAAAGGTTTGCTGCAATATGCTTAAAATTCATGGGGGTTTAGTGTAGTTTACCATAACTTAAAATTCTTTTCATGATAATGTTGATCAAACCATAATATTGGCAATTTTCTATTGTCTACTCTACATAACAATGCTAACGGTTTTTTACACAAATGTGTTGTATATACACGCATCGCGTGCACCGGACATACTAGTTATATTAGAAAAAAAGCCCTAGAGACCTGCTTGTTTTCATTGGAGCTGTTTGCTTCAACCCTTGGTAGGCCCCACCAATATATAATGTATAACCACAAGGAGTATACCTAATAGTTTAAAATGCATGTACCTGAATATTATAGGATGCAGCCTATTGATAATCACATTTTAATGACATTTTAATAACCTCATTATCTATTTTATATCAATAAATATGTTACTAATAATATGTTTTATCTTATTTTGCGAATAATGGAGTATTAATGAATAAAAGCTCAAATGACTCAAATTCTCAATTTCTACCAATTTTGAAGCCCAAATCAAGACAAACGAAGGCCCAAGATACCAAGGGAATCCAAGAAGAATTCGTGCAAAATATCAAGAAAAGATAAAATCCGTTGGGAACCAATCGGTTGACCACGATTATTGGCCGGTTAATATAGGTTGGCTAACCGATCGACCAACCGATTGGTCTTGTGATTCCAAATTAAAGAAAGATTTCTTCTTTTGGCCAAGTTTGATCCAATGGTTCACATCAACTCCGTTGGGATATAAATAGGGGTAGTATCGAGGGTTTAGAGGTGTGAAATATTTTGTAAAACTCCTTTTGGAGAGAAAGGGTTGCTCTTATTTTAGAGTACCTTTCATTGTAATAATTTTTCCTCAATAAATAAATATTTTCGCCTTCAATCCCATCTTCTTCTTCTTGTTCAAGGACCAAAAGGAGGATGAGTTGATGATGATGAGTTGCAGGTTTCTCTTTGTTTCTTTTTTATTTCTTTTTCTTTCTTGTTATTTATTTGCTTTGTAGTTTAGATTTAATCGCTTTTGTAGTTTAGATTTAATTGCTTTGTAGTTAGATTAGTTTAGAATTTTTCTTTTCTTTTTATTTTCTTTCTTTTTCTATTTGTTTGAATTTCCCAAGATGTTGAACTAAACTCTTGTGGGGATCTAGGTTGCATGAAACTAGTCTAATCTCTTTTGTGTTTATGAATCATCTCTCTTATGCTTAAAAGATCATGTTTAGGTTAATCAACTAGAGAACTAATCGATAGAAGAAGAATTTGATAGTTTATGCTTTCCTTAAGTGGTTTGATAGGCTATGCTTATGAATTCTAGGATTATTATCTTGTTATTACTCTCTTCATGAGTTTGAATTTCAATTAGGTGATAATTTGATAAGTTATGCTTTCCTTAAGTGGTTTGATATCTTATGCTTAATAAATCTAATATGAGATGTGGTAAAAAGAGAATTTTTCATAGATTATAATTTGAGTTAGCTAGTGGATTCAATTCTAGATTCCTTCATCTCTCTTATTGAATTCTCGTCTTTTTAATTGTGATTCCTTTCACACACAATCCAAATCCACTCTCTCATCACTTCATCATATTTTCATATTATCTTGAATAAAACCCTAATTGTCACGCATAATTTGAGAACCGAACTTGAATCAAACACTTCCTATTTCCGTTCCTCGTGGGATCGACAATCTTAAATACTATAACTTGACAATGGTTGTGCATCGATAATCACATTTTAATGACATTTTAATAACCTCACTATCTATTTTATATCAATAAATATGTTACTAATAATATGTTTTATCTTATTTTGCGAGAATAATGGAGTATTAATGAATAAAAGCTCAAATGACTCAAATTCTCGAATTTCTACCAATTTTGAAGCCCAAATCGAAGACAAGCGAAGGCCCAAGATACCAAGGGAATCCAAGAAGAATTCGTGCAAAATATCAAGAAAAGATAAAATCCGTTGGGAACCATCGGTTGACCAACCGGTTGGCTAACCGGTTGGCTAACCGATCGACCAACCGATTGGTCTTGGCAATTCGAATTAGGAAAGATTTCTCTTCCTTTTGGCCAAGTTTGATCCAATGGTTCACATCAACTCCGTTGGGGTATAAATAGGGTAGTATCGAGGGTTTAGAGGTGTGAAATATTTTGTAAAACTCCTTTTGGAGAAAGGGTTGCTCTTGTTTTAGAGTACCTTTCATTGTAATAATTTTTCCTCAATAAATAAATATTTTCGCCTTCAATCCCATCTTCTTCTTCTTGTTCAAGGACCAAAAGGAGGATGAGTTGATGATGATGAGTTGCGTGTTTCTCTTTATTTCTCTTTATTATTTCTTTTTCTTTCTTGTTATTTATTTGCTTTGTAGTTTAGATTTAATAGCTTTTGTAGTTTAGATTTAATTGCTTTGTAGTTAGATTAGTTTAGAATTTTTCTTTTCTTTTTATTTTCTTTCTTTCTATTTGTTTGAATTTCACAAGATGTTGAACTAAACTCTTGTGGGGATCTAGGTTGCATGAAACTAGTCTCATCTCTTTTGTGTTTATGAATCATCTCTCTTATGCTTAAAAGATCATGTTTAGGTTAATCAACTAGAGAACTAATCGATAGAAGAAGAATTTGATAGTTTATGCTTTCCTTAAGTGGTTTGATAGGCTATGCTTATGAATTCTAGGATTATTATCTTGTTATTACTCTCTTCATGAGTTTGAATTTCAATTAGGTGATAATTTGATAAGTTATGCTTTCCTTAAGTGGTTTGATATCTTATGCTTAATAAATCTAATATGAGATGTGGTAAAAGAGAATTTTTCATAGATTATAATTTGAGTTAGCTAGTGGATTCAATTCTAGATTCCTTCATCTCTCTTATTGAATTCGTCTTTTTAATTGTGATTCCTTTCACACACAATCCAAATCCACTCTCATCACTTCATCATATTTTCATATTATCTTGAATAAAACCCTAATTGTCATAATTTGAGAACCGAACTTGAATCAAACACTTCCTATTTCCGTTCCTCGTGGGATCGACAATCTTAAATACTATAACTTGACAATGGTTGTGCACGATAATCACATTTTAATGACATTTTAATAACCTCACTATCTATTTTATATCAATAAATATGTTACTAATAATATGTTTTATCTTATTTTGCGAGAATAATGGAGTATTAATGAATAAAAGCTCAAATGACTCAAATTCTCGAATTTCTACCAATTTTGAAGCCCAAATCAAGACAAACGAAGGCCCAAGATACCAAGGGAATCCAAGAAGAATTCGTGCAAAATATCAAGAAAAGACAAAATCCGTTGGGAACCATCGGTTGACCAACCGGTTGGCTAACCGGTTGGCTAACCGTCGGCCAACCGATTGGTCTTGGCAATTCGAATTAGGAAAGATTTCTCTTCCTTTTGGCCAAGTTTGATCAATGGTTCACATCAACTCCGTTGGGGTATAAATAGGGTAGTATCGAGGGTTTAGAGGTGTGAAATATTTTGTAAAACTCCTTTTGGAGAGAAAGGGTTGCTCTTGTTTTAGAGTACCTTTCATTGTAATAATTTTTCCTCAATAAATAAATATTTTAGCCTTCAATCCCATCTTCTTCTTCTTGTTCAAGGACCAAAAGGAGGATGAGTTGATGATGATGAGTTGCGTGTTTCTCTTTATTTCTCTTTATTATTTCTTTTTCTTTCTTGTTATTTATTTGCTTTGTAGTTTAGATTTAATAGCTTTTGTAGTTTAGATTTAATTGCTTTGTAGTTAGATTAGTTTAGAATTTTTCTTTTCTTTTTATTTTCTTTCTTTCTATTTGTTTGAATTTCACAAGATGTTGAACTAAACTCTTGTGGGGATCTAGGTTGCATGAAACTAGTCTCATCTCTTTTGTGTTTATGAATCATCTCTCTTATGCTTAAAAGATCATGTTTAGGTTAATCAACTAGAGAACTAATCGATAGAAGAAGAATTTGATAGTTTATGCTTTCCTTAAGTGGTTTGATAGGCTATGCTTATGAATTCTAGGATTATTATCTTGTTATTACTCTCTTCATGAGTTTGAATTTCAATTAGGTGATAATTTGATAAGTTATGCTTTCCTTAAGTGGTTTGATATCTTATGCTTAATAAATCTAATATGAGATGTGGTAAAAGAGAATTTTTCATAGATTATAATTTGAGTTAGCTAGTGGATTCAATTCTAGATTCCTTCATCTCTCTTATTGAATTCGTCTTTTTAATTGTGATTCCTTTCACACACAATCCAAATCCACTCTCATCACTTCATCATATTTTCATATTATCTTGAATAAAACCCTAATTGTCACATAATTTGAGAACGAACTTGAATCAAACACTTCCTATTTCCGTTCCTCGTGGGATCGACAATCTTAAATACTATAACTTGATAATGGTTGTGCACTTGCGACTATAAAAGGTAAACACTCGTTTTTGCCCATCAAGTTTTGGCCGTTCTTGGGGCGGTGTTAAGTAGGAATTTTTCTTAGTTCTTTAAATTGTGTGTTTGTCTATGTGAATGACAAAAGGAGCTTGAAGGCAAGGAGTTGAAGATTCGAGATTGAAGGTTGCCTCCAACGAGGCTTTGCATTGCTTTTAGCAGTAACTCTTCTCTCTAGTATTTTTAATTCCACCCTATAGGTAGTTCATCACATTAGAGACAATTAGGTTAATATAAAAAAATGACTTTCTTTCTTCTTGCGACCATAATTAAAAAAAAAAAAAAATTCTCATCCTTTTTAGTTGCTTTTAATTTCTAGGGTCGCATTGCATATAATAGTAGGAATTCACCAAAGTGATTTGAGCATTTTGAATTGACACTCACTTGAAAATATTTTTAAGGGCAAAACCCATTAATCAAGATAAGGTGAGGGATTTCATCACCCTTTCCTTCACCAAAAATCACCGATTCCTCACTACGGACAAGCCTCCTAAAAGAATTAGACGTTGGCTCCTAAGGATTCGAGCTCAATAAGGAATAAGAAATTCTTGAGTGAACTGGTCTAAGTTTATTTGGATTAATGGTGTCTAAGGCAAGGTTTAGGGGTTAGCGTAAAAGCCGCAAGGCGAGGTACTTAATTGATCTTTGATCTCCCTCTAGTACTATCCTTACGGCTAATTACCCGTGAACCGGATTTTTTTTCACTTAGGAGTTTTGGTTAGGAGCAAGTCTAGGCGAGTTTAGGCTTAACCCTAGAGTTAGGGTGATTGAAAAGTGATTGCCTTGATTTGTTAATTTTTCTTTTCTTCTTCCCTCTTCTTCTCTTTTCACCATCTCACTAACTTTTTCATTTTTTTATTAAAAAAAAAAAACTCTTGATTTTGGTTTATGCAAACTTGGGTTAGGAATAATACCAATCGCTTAGTTCGCTTCCGATTCAACTTCTCAACCAAACGAAATGGCCAATCCTCCGTTCTTCAAGATATCTGCTACCCAACTAGGAATGTTATCCCTTCATGCATTAAGCTTCCAAGCAAATGGAACTAATTTCAACTCCGACCACATTTCATCAACATGCTTCCAAAATTCTTAGGAACGTAAACTCAAGACGATATATTTTCATCTCTCAATTTGTAGAAGTCGCCTCATGATTAAAATGAAAGACCTAACGAGGATGCAATTAAGCTTCGATTTATTCTCTTCACTCTTAAGGACAAAGCAAAAATGGTATACAACTTACCTGATTCGATTTCAACTCAATGATTTTGTAAAAGTTTTTCTAAAAAATTTTTCCCAATTCACAAAACGGTCAAGCTCGAAACAGACATTCAAAATTTTAGGATTGTCCCGGTGAACCATTCGAAGTATTTCGATAGGTTTAAGGATCTCCTCATCCAATGTCCTCACCACGGTCCGGAAAAATGGCGATTGTGCCAAATCATTTACGAAGGATTGGACTATCCCGCAAAAACTTCCTTAGAGTCAATGTGTCAAGGGATTTCATGAAGAAAAATGCCGATGAAGCTTGGGACTTTTAGAGAATTTATCAGAAAACTATGCGATGGGAACACGTGATTCATCGATTACCCAATCGGTTCTAGAGGTCCTTCCTTAGAGTCAAACATAGCCTCTCGGCTAAGATGGCTACAATTCTGTGAGTTAGAAACTTTAGAAACCAAAGAACGAGCTCGGCTCAAATCAATCAAGTTTACGCCTGGGTTGTCATAGCTGTCTTTCTACGACCCATGCTTGAGCAATGTCCACTGTAGGAAACACTCAATCTAGAAACGGATGAATCTTGCATTCGACATCCGATTAATGATCCATTTTCTCCAACCTATAATCGGGTTGGAGAAATCATCCAATTTTGCATGGAATCGTGGTAATTTCTCGGAAATCAAAATTTCACTCCCTCTTCAAACCAACAATTCCCTAGGGGCAACGCAGCTTTTCAATTCTCAAACCAATTTCCCACAATCAAATCACCATTTCCAAATCGGTTTCCTCATCATCAATCTACAAATCATATTCCCTCAAATGTTGAGAAACGCCTTAATGTGTTGGAAAGAGGTTTGGAAGCCTTGATTAAAACCTCTACACGTACTACTTAACTTGTTGACTCAAACATCTAACACGATGAACTCCTTTATGCAATCAACAGGACAAATTCTCAACTCCACCACTCAAGCCATAGCTAGATTAGAAACCCAGCTTGGTCAACTAGCTAGCGCTATAAGTGCGAGAGAGAAATGATCATTTCCGAGTCAACCCGTGACCAATCCAAGGAACGCGGGGTCAAGTTCAACTTTTCAAGATCAATTGAATGCAATCCATTCACAACAGTCAGGTAACCAGGTTAATAATCAAGTCCTTCAGAACGAGAGAATTATGTTGAATACTGTAGGGTCGAAAAAATGTTTATTGATTGAATGAATGTATTACAATCAATTCTCTCGATTCTGAGAGGAAGAGGAGGTTGATTTGACTCCTCTTTGTATGGGTTCTTGGTGGCGAGAGGATGCTTCACTCGATGCTCGAGTCGAGGTTGCTTCCGTTGACGATGATCGGGCCGTGCGGATGATCTAGAGGTCGTTGGAGAGGTTCTTAATCTCTCTTGGGCACACAAGTGTTGATCTCGAAATTCTCGGACTTTCTTTCCTCGCTTGCCCATTGACCCTTTCTTTGTTGGGCTTTCAACTATTTATATGGGCTTGAGGGGTGTAGGCAGCCCTATTGTCACTTTCATATGGGGTTAATGCCCTCTTCATTGCGAGCGGTCAGCGCCCGGGCTGGCGTTGACAATGGCCTCGTGTTTGCTACGATGGCGCCCGGCTGCTGATAGCGGTGAGCAGCGAGCCTCGTCAGACCAATGATGCGGCGAGCGAGCCTCCGTCTCATGATCGCTGAGAGCCGTTTCACATGCGAACCTCGTGTCGAGGTCGAGCCTGCTTCTCTCGAGCAAGTCTCGTTTAGCGGCTGCTTCGGTCTAGCTTTGGTTGAGTGTCGGGTTCGCTGCTGTAGGCGAACGGTTGAATGTCGGGTTCCTTTGCTATGGCGAACCTCATCAGATGTCGAGCCTCGGCTTGGCGAGCCTCGTGCGGATGTCGAGCCTGTTGCTTGGCGAGCCTCGTGCGATGTCGAGCCTCGGCTTGGCGAGCCTCGTCGGATGTCGAGCCTCGGCGCTGGCGAGCCTCGTGCGGATGTCGAGCCTGTTGCTTGGCGAGCCTCGTGCGGATGTCGAGCCTCGGCGCTGGCGAGCCTCGTCGGATGTCGAGCCTCGGCTTGGCGAGCCTCGTCGGATGTCGAGCCTCGGCGCTGGCGAGCCTCGTCGGATGTCGAGCCTCGTTGCTTGGCGAGCCTCGTCGGATGTCGAGCCTGTTGCTTGGCGAGCCTCGTGCGGATGTCGAGCCTCGTTGCTTGGCGAGCCTCGTCGGATGTCGAGCCTCGTTGCTTGGCGAGCCTCGTCGGATGTCGAGCCTCGGCTTGGCGAGCCTCGTCGGATGTCGAGCCTCGTTGCTTGGCGAGCCTCGTCGGATGTCGAGCCTCGGCGCTGGCGAGCCTCGTGCGGATGTCGAGCCTCGGCTTGGCGAGCCTCGTGCGATGTCGAGCCTCGGCGCTGGCGAGCCTCGTCGGATGTCGAGCCTCGGCTTGGCGAGCCTCGTGCGGATGTCGAGCCTCGGCTTGGCGAGCCTCGTGCGGATGTCGAGCCTCGGCGCTGGCGAGCCTCGTCGGATGTCGAGCCTCGGCGCTGGCGAGCCTCGTCGGATGTCGAGCCTGTTTTCTGAAGAAGCAGTCGTAACTTTCAAAGCCGTGCGTCGGAATTAGGCGAATTATATGGAAATCGACCATCTCGGCGAGGCGGAGCAATTGACCGGTCATCTTACCCAGTTCCTTTTGGTTTAAGAGATATCAGTATTTCTGTCTTATTTGGTAAAGTCAAACATCCGTAAACTTAACCTTTAGGCGGGCACGATTCCACTTAGATGGGCTCTTAAGCTCTTTTGCTCATTCGATTCTTGTGTAGGGATTAAGGCAATTTTTTGCCTACAAAACCCTCAAAGTTTCGGACTTGAATGCGGTTGAATGGAGTGCGGAACACTTTGGATACGAAGACTTGTAAGATGGTGGCCGTCTGAGGCGAGGCGAGGAACCTTCTAACGAACGGTAAATTTGAATTCTTCATTTGCGACTAATGATAGCCCTCACGGGATTTTTAGCAAACCCCGACTATCAGCGGATTTGATGTGCCTTTACCGATTACCGTTTGAATCGGGCTAGCCATACTTTTCCCCTCAGTATGGTGAGTTTGCGAGGAGTTTCTTTTAGGCTTAGTGCTAAAATCTCCCCTCTATCCTTAGCCGTTCAAGGCGTTGGATTAAAAGATAAGGGCAAATAGCTGGTGAGGCATCATCGGAAATGATCGAATCGTTCGATGACATAAAAGTATAACGATCGCGATCAAGAAGCAATCAAGTTGTTCGATGGCGTGAGAGTATAACAACGGTGATTACGAACAAAATCATTTAGAGGAATGATCATGTGGGGGTAGTTGAGTGGATTCGGGGACATGGGAGTATAGCGACTATGGCTAAAATAGAGGCACATCGCATGGTAGGCCACTATTCAGAAATGATCGAATCGTTCAGTGACATAAAAGTATAACGATCGCGATCAAGAAGCAATCAAGTTGTTCAGTGACTTAAAAGTATAACAACGGTGATTACGAACAAAGTCATTTAGGAAATGACTCGTGGGGGTAGTTGAGTCGTTGAGGACATGGGAGTATAGCGACTATGGCTAAAATAGAGGCACATCGCATGGTAGGCCACTATTGAAATGATCGAATCGTTCGATGACATAAAAGTATAACGATCGCGATCAAGAAGCAATCAAGTTGTTGTTGACTTAAAAGTATAACAACGGTGATTACGAACAAAGTCATTTAGGAAATGACTCGTAGGGGTATGAGTGGATTCGGGGACATGGGAGTATAACGACTATGGCTAAAATAGAGGCACATCGCATGGTAGGCCACTATTGAAATGATCGAATCGTTCGATGACATAAAAGTATAACGATCGCGATCAAGAAGCAATCAAGTTGTTGTTGACCGAGTATAACAACTATGATGGGAATAGAGTACGTGACTTGATTGGATAAAGTCATTTGCGGGAATGGCGGTCGCGGACTATCGAGGTGATTGTTAACATGGCAGTTATGTGGACCCACCAACCTATTGGCGAGGTTGGAAGGGTTTGTCAAAGGTGATTGTTAACGACAAGAATGTCGCGGAGGGCGACTTTGAGGACTTACCATCCCATTGAAGAGGATTGGTAAGTTGATTTGCGAGAGGTGCAATATTAACATGACGGTGGGAGTGATCCGTTATCCTACTTGAGAGGATTGGCGGAGGAATCTTGAGGGAACTATCGAGGTGATTGTTAACATGATAGTTTTGGGGTCCGCCATCCTATTGGCGGATTGGCGAGAATGGAGAAATTGGTTATCGTGTATTGTTAACATGATAACTCAATGGGAGTTTGAAGAAGACTACGGGTAGTACTTTTGAAACTTACCATTAATAGGCATCATGATTACGTAAGCCTTCTTGATTGGTAAGGCGGTATGCTCCATTCAGTAAAGAGACTCCACCGAATGGTCCTTCCCATTTTGGTTCGAACTTCCCCTTCTTTTGGAGTTCAAAATCATCGGGTCGGACGGCGAAGCAATTAGCCTTCCTTGAAAATGCGACATCGGACTTTCTTGTCAAATGCTTTAGAAATCGAGTGCGGTAAAGCTTCGATATCTTTGTTGAGCACATGTCGTTTTCATCCGGCATTTCAAGTTCCTCAAAGTCGTGATGATTTTCCTCGGTTGTCATTCCGGTGGATAGCGCCATTCGACGATGGGATTTGAATCTCTATCGGTAAAATGGCTTCACAACCATAAACCGAGAATATGGGGTGGTACTGTCGGTGTGCGAACCGTTATGCGGTAAGCCAGAGCTTTGCTTGACTTGTCGTTCAATCCTTCTTATTTGAAGAGACCATTTTAGTAAGGATCTTGATGATCGTCTTGTTAAAAGCTTCAGCTTGTCCATTGCGGCGGGTAGTAAAATTGTTGGCGCTAGGTTCGGTTCGAAATTTATCGCAGAATCGGCGTGAAGGCATGGTGACAAATGCGGACCATTATCGTGGACGATCGCCTCGGCACACCATCTGGGTATATGACATGATGTTTAACAAATTTGATCACATCGCTTGTCTTGACCAATCTCAGCGAGCGGCTGACCCACTTTGAAAATACTCAGTTATCGCCAATATGAAGCGATGTCCTTTTGAAGAAGGTGGAGAAATTGGACCGGCGATGTCCATTCCCCGTTTCAAATGGCGGGGCGTGGCGGTAGGATGCAAGTGTTCGGAGGTTGGTGAAGGTAATTAGCATGTATTTGTACATGGCATCGTTTAAGCGTAAGCCACGGCATCCCTCACCATTGTCGGCCAATAATAGCAGAGTCTGCAGACCGGTCCCATAACTTGGGCCGGGTTGGTGTGCTCCACAAACACCGTCATGAGCTTCTTTCAAGACTTGCTCTGCTTCCTTAGTTGGAGACATCAGGCGGTAACCCATCATATGACCTTCTATATAAGGTATGCATGGGAATCATAGTAAAATCTTGATGCTCGTCGGAATCGACTCCCTTTCTTTTATGTCTTGGGCAATATCCCATGCAAGACATAGTCGATGATCGGGAACCGCCAGTCGTGCTTCAAGTGACTTAGGCTCGTCTTCAAGCTGCGAATCGTAATGCATATTTTGGCGAAATAATTGCCGACTAGTCACACTAACTGGCTGAGTAGCATTCTCGGGCAGGGCTAAGCGTAGGCAAGAAGCCAGGCGCATCCGCATAAGTGTTCATAAGCGGGGCACATGATCGATGTAAAAGCTTTCAAAGTGTTAAAGTTATGGGCTGGCGCATGATGAGGATAAGGTCCTCGTGCGACTTCGTATTCCCCTCTTAGTTGTTTTACGATTGGCTGAATCCCCAAATGCTTCAAGGTGCTTCAGCGCCTAAATGTTTGGCTATGTCGAGACCAATCAATAGCGCGTATATTACGCTCGTTATTGGTGCATGGTTACGATGCGACATTTCGTGGTATCCGTGGTTTTCGCGGAGATATCAATACTACCCCACTCCGGCTACAGGCGTCATGGATCGCTCTCGAGCTCCGTCAAAGAACAAGCTGCCATACACGTTTCTTAGAGACCAGATTAGCTTCATAAGGTTCATCGGGCATGTCTTGATACAATTCGATTTTCCCTTTCAATGGATGATTAGCCATAAGATCACCTGCAGCTTGACCCTTCATGCCTTCGAGGTTTGAAGTGAATGTCGTCTTGAGATAATAACAATGCCCACCTAGCCATTCGACCATTCAACGTGCGGTAGGGTCATGAATACCGGATATAGGTCAATTTTGGAGATGGCGTGTATGGTCGTCCACTAGATAGTGCCGCATCTTTTGGATGGCGAAGACCAAAGTCAAACATTCCTTCGAATGGGAGGGTATCGATACTCGGCCCCGCCGGTCACGAGGTAATAGATTGCACGTTGCGTGGCCATTGTCATCGTCACGTGCTAAAGACACGCTAGGCGTACTCGTAGCGGATGTAAATCGAAGGGCTTTCACGATTTAGGTGCAACTAACACGGGGGATTAGAAAGATATGTTTTGATCTCTTGAATGCCTTAGGCAATCTTAGTCCCAAATGAGCGATACACCTTTCTTCATGAGCTTGAGAATGGTTGACATTTCCAGATAAATTGGAAATGAATCTGCGAATGTAAGCCATTGGAGACCACGAAGCTCTCGAGGCTTCTAGGAGGTGGAAGTTCTTGGATAGCTTTGACTTTATCGAGATTGGTATACCGTCTGCTGTGACCACGAACCCTAGGAATTTGCCACTAGACATCCCGGAAAGACTTAGTTGGGTTCATCTTGGTGATGTGCCGCATTATCTCAAATGCTATCCTCAAGTCGTGTAAATGATCACTTTTGTGGCGACTCTTGACCACTTCGTCTACGTAGCATTCTCTGTCTTAGTAAATGTTTTGAAGATAGCGGTCATGTATCTTTGGTATGTTGCCCTGCGTTTTCAAGCGAAGGCATAAGCTATAACGATATATTCGGCGGTGTTGGGCAGTGTGCTTTTCATCATCGGGTGCATTTTGATTTGATTGTACCACGAAAAGCCATCCATAAAGACATCCTTTCAAACCCGTGTTATCGGCGATAATATCCGTGATTGGTAAAGGAAAATCATCTTTCGGACATCGAATTTAAGTCTCGATAGTCAGCGCCGCGGTAGGATCTGTCGCTTTTCTTCAAAGCGGGTACTATATTGGCTACCCGTCGAGGTGTTGAACCTCGAATGAAACTGCTTTGATCGGCTTCCGATTTCTTTCTCAATGGCCTTCATGACGAGGGGCAAATCATCGTTCTTTGTTGTTTAGGGCTTAGCGCTGGTTCGATATTAAGGCAATGCATAGCCACTTTCGAGGGTCTAAGCGGGCATATCTTCATAACTCCGAAGACATCGATATATTCCGTACCAAAGATAAGGCTCTCCTTTTCTTGTTTGTCAAACTATAAGCTTATGAATATGGGCTTGGTTAGCTTCATCCCCATATCAACTCGGACTATTTTGTCATCGATTGGCGGTTCTCTTGTTCAAAGCGATGTTCCCATTGCATTCCAAGTGTTGACTCGGTGGATCCTCGAATAGCGGTAGAGATCATCTTCTTGAATCTCTATTGGATCAAGCGAGGTCATATTAACCATCGGGGACCTAATTTCTGTCCTATCGGCGTCGAGAATCGAGCGCCCGGATGAGTGATCGACTCACCCTCGTCGTAGCGTGCCATGATGCGGCGACTCATACCCGACCCTTCACGAGTTTTATGATAGTAATCATCGGTGGCCTTCGGGACATAAGCGGTCGGATCGGTGTCGATGCCTTTCCCATAGTTTAAGCCTTCTTTGTGAAGAAAGTCATACCCCATTTTCTTCATCAAATGTTGCGCCAATGAAAAATTGGGGTTCTTTTCCTTTTGCTTGGGGTTGTTCCACCTCGGCTTGCAATGGTTTGACTTGCCCAAATAATGTCTTCGATCATTGTTCGGTGGTATCACAAAAACCGCTTCATGAAGAGTCATTATGCCTTTGGGTCATCATGAGCGGCGAGCCAAGTTGGCATGCGATGTAGGTTGACATACAACCGTGGCGGAATTTCGACATTAAGTCGGTATGACTTTTAACACGGTGCGTAAGCTAAATCATAATCTTCATTGAAAGCGGCGATATCGTCATCGGGATCATTCGGATCGATTACAAAGGGTTTTACATCATTGAACACAACTCCTTGTTCGGACTCTATGTCGACCTCATTTCATTGTCATAGTCCTCGATCTGTGGTTCATCGGTTTGGCCCTCCTCAAGGTAGTGGGCGAATCGGTAAAATAATTCTCCACACCTTTGAATGGTTGCCTTTCGACCAATGTTTTAACCATCCCTCTTCATCTACATACTTCATGCATTGATGCAATGTAGATGGGGCGATCAAGTTTTCATGGATCGAGGTCGACCCAATAGCAAATTATAGGATGTATCGATCAATGGCGTAGCGGTGGCGTCGTCTTCAAGTCTCCTCGACATCACGAGTTTGATTTTGCCCAAGGGGCGAGTGGTGGCATTGAAACCGTAGATGGTAGTCGGTTATCGCTAAGCGATCGTGGTATCGAGATGTTGTATAATTCTCAATGGGATGATACTCAATGCAGATCACAGGTCAACTTGAGCTCGGTTGATCGGGTGAGCCAATGTAGGTAAAGTATAATGGCCTATCATGCTTGGGTTCTTCACTTGCATGTCCTCAGGAGAAGGTAATGCAAGGTATTGGCCTGAAGACACAGGTGACATTGAAGCAAACTACATTGAGCTTTACGGGAAATGGCGAGGCAACCGTTATCATGGCGCTTCTCATAAAGCTTCTACGGTAGATTGAGAAGCAAGAGCTCGAATAAAGTGATCCTCGCGGGATGTTGGAGAGTTGAGCTAAAACATCAAAGCTGGAAAGGGCCTTGAAGTCTCGGTGTGTCCTTCCTAAATTCTGTTGTAGCGGATTTCCCTTGTTTTGGGCTCAATGACTAGCCTTTGATGGTACATCAGTGCGCCTCGGGATACTCCCTAGAGAACTCTTTCCCACCTCGGGTATGGCCGGTACAAATTGTGCAATGGGGTGATTCGTTGCGGTGGAATCATTGATTTGCTCCTTTTCGTATGGCCAGGTAGCGTTACAAGTCTTCCTTTTAGACTTTGAAGAGGTCCATTGCTCATCTAATAGCGGGGTGTGAACCCACATAATTTAAGCCTTTGGTGTAAGGACCATACCTTGTTCCTCCCGTTCTTTGGAGTCAAAGTTCATCGGCTTCGCTTGAGGGATCGGCTTTACTCCATCTTGCACTTGGAATTCGAAAAATCACCAAATTGGAGGCGACCATGTTCGCTGACACCTTCTTCGATCCTCTCGAGAGTCATAACACACGCCTCTAACAAGACTTGGATCTTGTCCTTCAAAGCGTAGCATGACCACGTGGTGGTGTACCATTCGATGGTACATGCAGATATTTTGGATCATCAGATCCTTGAAGCTTCCTCCGGCTTCCTCATTTCGGGGCGTGATCTTGTTCATTTTGAGTAAAGTTTTAAGGTTTGGTATGACTTGGTCATCCTTAAAGTCATACTTCCTCGAGGGCGGTACGTCAAAACATTCGATTTAGCTTGAAGGGTCTCGAAGTAGGTTGGGTCTCCACGACCAAAGTCTCCTTCCCCGCCATTTGGGGGAAAAATTGTTGATTACCCCCTTTTATGGCGAGAATCGGGGTTCCTCGGCCGATCCTCATAAGCATGTTCTCAACTTGTTATGCCTCACCAATTCTCTCCAAGAATGCTTCAAGCTGCACCCATCTTTGAAAGTATGTTGATCGAGGTTGGCTCGCACATCCGATGAATGTAAACAGAGGCTGGTCGGGAGTGCAAAGGCAGTTCGAATGAACTGGCGAAAGTCTTGTGGACTCCGTCTTCTTTTGCTTCGACCACAAAGTGGCCATAGACACCTCGGTGTCATCATCGAAGAATCGGGCCATAAAAGCCTTTGCAAATCTTTCCAGACATGAGAACGGGCTCTAACCTTGAAACCATTGGCTGACTCCTAAAGTGCTAATGAATAACGGGTCATGATAGGATCATTACCGTTATATGCCGGTTTAGCTTGAAGTAATAGATGTGTTGACGGAGAGCTTTTAGTCGGCTGCACTAAATTAAGTGGCTTGAATTTGGAGGATATGGGACATCGTCCCATTCTATAAGGTATGGCCTCGCCACCCGGCTCCTTGGATTGCCCTTGGGTTTGAGAGCATCCGGTTGCCTTTGGAAATCCTTAATATTTGATCTTGTTCTTTCGTTATGTGGATTTGACTCGCTTCGGATGACAATTGGGCATCATGGTCCCCATGACCTTCTGCTTCGATTTGGACCCTCCCTCGTCTATCTTGTTCTTGCCTACGAGTTTTCCATCATCATTTCTAAGCGCTGATAGATTCTTGTTGAGCAAGAATAGTAGCTTGTTGCTCTTCGATTCTTCGTGTCATCTTTCTTCTCGTTGGCCATGAGGACGGCGATCACTGAAATCGGTATTGAAGGTTGAGATGTAGCGATGGCGAGTTCTCAATTCTTGAAGGACCCCGATAGCGGCTATAATCAAGCGGGATTGCATACAGTGCGGCGGGTGCCGATAAGCGCGGCTATTGACTAATCGCCTCGTAAGCACAGGGAGTATTCGGAGTCGGACGATTGGGTGCTTATCGGGGTCTTGCTCCGCTCCTTCCAACCATGTTAATGGTCACTCCATGACCCTCGCGGGCGCTGCCTTTCACGGTGGAACGCCTTTGTCTAGTTGGCCGGGTCGGATAACAGCTCAAAACCGAAGGCGTGGTTGATGAACATTGGTAGCGCGAGAGATGAGCTTCTCACAGCGGCAATGAGGCGCATTTGATTGGCATCGGCTTGCGTGAGATAATCCGGAGATCGGAAGTGGGTGTACCCCGTTGATTCGAAAAATGAGCCTCGCGTGAGGGGCTTCGAGTCGAGTTTGGCGAACTGGCGAGGTTGCCACTTCCCTTGTCTGGCGGCGGCTTATGGCGAGGTTGCCATCCGGCGAAGTTCATCGGCTCGGCATGGACCTCATGTTGATGAGGTTCGTCATTCGACACTTGCCATGGCGAGGTTCGTCAGCGAGCGGCGTTCATCACGTTCTTTGGCGAGTTCGCTAAGCGGGCGAGGCTCGTCTCTTTTCAAGGGACCTCGCGTTGTAGGCGAGGTTCGCCACTTTGCGAGCTCGTCACTTCTTGAGGACCCATGTTGTAGCGAGGTTAAGCCACTTGGGCGAGCTCGCGGCATGGGCGGCGTTAGTCTTGTGGGCGAGGTTGTTGGGATGGCGTTAGGTCTTGTGGGCGAGGTTGCGGGGCGGCCTTCGTCTTGTTTGAATGAACCTCTTGATGATGAGCGAGGTTGGCTTTCTTCGGACGATAGTGGAATCCGTCCGCGAGACCAAAGCTTCGAGCACATCGGCGAGCTTGTTCTGCCGGCCAGCGTTATGCAGCGCTGGATAGGGAACCGTTAGTAGGATCGGTCTCCCCATAGGCGACGAGAGCTCGCCAGCCAAAACAGCTAACAACATCCAAGTTGACTTGGGTTGCTTAACAACCCACTTCTTAACTTCTGGCTAGCTTTGGAGCCTCGTCCTTGAGAGCGAGGGCTTCGTCGAGGTTCACTCGAGAGGATTCAACAAAACCACGGGGGCTGAAGTCTCATCACGAGTTCGGCGACACTAGCGTGCCTTCTTGGGCTAGATGCCCGAGGAGGAAAGGAACTCCCGTACTTACTCGATCAAATTCAATGACCAAGGTTTGAACCTGGTTCCAGCGCAACTTTGTCCGATGCGCCACCACCAGTTCATCGGAATGAATGGTTGCTCCCTAGTGCGCCATCTTACGTAGAATTCGAAAAAATGTTTATTGATTGAATGAATGTATTACAATCAAATTCTCTCGATTCTGAGAGGAAGAGGAGGTTGATTTGACTCCTCTTTTGTATGGGTTCTTGGTGGCGAGGATGCTTCACTCGATGCTCGAGTCGAGGTTGCTTCCGTTGTGATCGAGGCCAAGGCTGCGGATGATCTAGAGGTTGTTGGAGAGGTTCTTAATCTCTTGGGCACACAAGTGTTGATCTCAAAATTCTCGGACTTTCTTTCCTCGACGCGGCCGACCCTTTCTTTGTTGGGCTTTCAACTATTTATATGGGCTTGAGGGGTGTAGGCGACCCTATTGTCACTTTCATATGGGGTTAATGACCCTTCCCATCGTGCGAGCGGTCAAGCGCCAGGCTGCGTTACGACAATGGCCTCGTGTTTACTTCTGATGGCTGGCGCCCGCTACGGTGATTGTCGGTACGCTTCTGATGCTTGGCGCCGCTGCGATAGCGGCGAGCGGCGAGCCTCGTCGGACCTATGATGCCAGCGGCGAGCCTCGTCTCATGACTGCGAGCTTCGTTTCACATGCGAACCGTGTGAGGTCGAGCCTGCGCCTCGAAAGTCTCGTTTAGCGGCTTGCTTGGTCTAGCTTTGGTTGAGTTGAGGTTCGCTGCTGTGGCGGGCAGCGGTTGAATGTCGAGGTTCCGCGCTATGGCGAACCTCATCGAATGTCGAGCCTGGCTCCTTGGCGAGCCTCGATGCGAATGTCGAGCCTGTTGCCGAGCCCGCTGAATGTCGAGCCTCGGCGAGCCCGCTCGGATGTCGAGCCTCGGCGCTGGCGAGCCACCGATGCGGATGTCGAGCCTCGGCTGGCGAGGCTCGTGCGGATGTCGAGCCTCGCTGCTTGGCGAGCTGCGATGCGGATGTCGAGCCTCGGCGCTGGCGAGCCTCATCGGATGTTGAGCCTGGCGCTTGGCGAGCCTGCGATGCGGATGTCGAGCCTGCGGCTTGGCGAGCCTCGTCTGAATGTTGAGACTGCGGCGCTGGCGAGCCTGCGCTGGATGTCGAGCCTCGGCGCTTGGCGGCTTCGTCTGGATGTCGAGCCTCGGCTGCTTGGCGAGCCTCATCACGGATGTCGAGCCTGCGGCGCTTGGCGAGCCTGATGCGGATGTCGAGCCTCGGCTTGGCGAGCCTGCGATGCGGATGTCGAGCCACCGGCGCTTGGCGAGCCTGGAACGGATGTCGAGCCTGGCTGGCGCGACCCACCGATGCGGATGTCGAGCCTCGCGCTTGGCGAACCTCCGATGCGGATGTCGAGCCTGCGGCTGGCGCGAGCCTGCCGTCACGAGATGTCGAGCCTCGCTGCTTGGCGACCTCAATGCGGATGTCGAGCCTCCTTGCTTGGCGAGCCTCCGATGCGAATGTCGAGCCTCGGCGCTTTCGGCGAGCCTGATGCGGATGTCGAGCCTGCGCTGCTCGAGCCTCGTCGGATGTCGAGCCTGCGGCGAGGAGCCCACGTCGCGGATGTCGAGCCTCCATCGCTTTCACGAAGCGGTTCGTAACTTTCAAACCGTGCGTCGGATTAGGCGAATTATATATGGAAATCGACCATCTCGGAGGGGCGGAGCAATTGATCATCTTACCCAGTTCCTTTTGGTTTAAGAGATATCAGTATTTCTGTCTTATTTGGTAAAGTCAAACATCGAGTAAACTTAACCTTTAGGCGGGCTGATTCCACTTAGATGGGCTCTTAAGCTCTTTTGCTCATTCGAGGATTCTTGTGTAGGGATTAAGGCAATTTTTATTGCCTACAAAACCCCTCCAAAGTTTTCAGACTTGAATGCGGTTGAATGGGTGCGGAACACTTTGGATACGAACTTGTAAGATGGTGCGTCGCGGTGGGCGAGGAACCTTCTAACGAACACGGTAAATTTGAATTCTTCATTTGCGACTAATGATGAAGCCCTCACGGGATTTTTAGCAAACCCCGTATCAGCAGGATTTGATGTGCCTTCTGGAATTACCGTTTGAATCGGGCTAGCCATACTTTTCGGTATGGTGAGTTTCGAGAGTTTCTTTTAGGCTTAGTGCTAAAATCTCTATCCTTAAGTTCAAGGCGTTGGATTAAAAGATAAGGGCAAATAGCCTGGTAGGCCATCATCTTGAAATGATCGAATCGTTGATGACATGAAAGTATAGATAAGCGATCAAGAAGCAATCAAGTTGTTCGTGGCGTGAGAGTATAACAACAGATGATTACGAACAAAATCATTTAGAGGAATGATCATGTGGGGGTAGTTGAGTCGTTCAGGGGACATGGGAGTATAGCGACTCACGGCTAAAATAGAGCACATCGCATGGTAGGCCACTATTCGAAATGATCGAATCGTTGATGACATAAAAGTATAACGATCCGATCGAAGCAATTAAGTTGTTATTGACTTAAAAGTATAACAGTGATTACGAACAAAGTCATTTAGGAAATGACTCTGTGGGGAGTAGCCGGTCGTTGAGGGGACATGGGGTATAGCGACTATGGCTAAAATAGAGGCACATATCGCATGGTAGGCCACTATTGAAATGATCGAATCGTTGATTGACATAAAAGTATAACGATCGCGATCAAGAAGCAATCAAGTTGTTCATTGACTTAAAAGTATAACAACGGTGATTACGAACAAAGTCATTTAGGAAATGACTCGTAGGGGTATGAGTGGATTCGGGGACATGGGATTATAACGACTATGGCTAAAATAGAGGCACATCGCATGGTAGGCCACTATTGAAATGATCGAATCGTTCGATGACACAGGAGTATGGCGACATATGACCAAGAAGAATCAGTTGTTGATTGACTTCGAAAGTATAACAACTATGATGGGAATAGAGTCACAGCGACTTGATTGGATAAAGTCATTTGCGGGAATGGCGGTCGGACTATAAGGTGATTGTTAACATGATTATGTGGACCCACCAACCTATTGGCGAGGATTGGAAGGGAGTTTGTCAAGGTGATTGTTAACGACAAGAATGTCGCGGCGGGCGACTTTGAGGACCATCCCATTGAAGAGGATTGGTAAGTTGATTTGTCGGAGGTGCAATATTAACATGGCAGTGGGAGTGATCCGTTATCCTTTGAGAGGATTGGCGGAGGAAATCTTGAGGAACTATCGAGGTGATTGTTAACATGATAGTTTTGGGGTCCGCCATCCTATTGGCGAGGATGGCGAGAATTGGAGGAAATTGGTTATCGATGTATTTATTAACATGATAACTCAATGGGAGTTTGAAGAAGACTACGGGTAGTACTTTTTCGAAACTTACCATTAATAGGCATCATGATTACCTTCTTGATTGGTAGGCGGTATGCTCCATTCGAGTAGCAGACTCCACGAATGGTCCTTCCCATTTTGGTTCGAACTTCCCCTTCTTTTGGAGTTCAAAATCATCGGTGGGACGAAGCGAGAGCGAGGTCGCCTTCCTTGAAAATCGACATCGGACTTTCTTGTCAAATGCTTTAGAAATCAGTGCGGTAAAGCTTCGATATCTTTGTTGAGCTGTGTCGTTTTCATCGGCATTTCAAGTTCCTCAAAGCGTGGTGATTTTCCTCGGTTGTCATTCGGTGGATAGCGCCATTCGAGCGATGGGATTTGAATCTCTATCGGTAAAATGGCTTCACAACCATAAACCGAGAGAATATGGGGTGGTACACCGATTAATGCGAACCGTTATGCGGTAAGCCCACGAGCTTTACTTGACTTGTCGTTCAATCCTTCTTATTTGAAGAGACCATTTTAGTAAGGATCTTGATGATCGTCTTGTTAAAAGCTTCAGCTTGTCCATTAGCCCGGGGTAGTAAGGCTGTTGGCCTTCTAGGTTCGGATCGAAATTTATCAGCGAATCAGCGTGAAGGCATATTGACAAATTAGGACCATTATCGTGGGCGATGCGCCCGGCACACCATCCGGTATATGACATGATGTTTAACAAATTTGATCACATCGCTTGTCTTGACCAATCTCAGCGGAGCGGCTTGACCCACTGAGAAATACTGATTATCGCCAATATGGCGATGTCCTTTTGAAGAAGGTGGATTGGACCGCGATGTCCATTCCCCACGTTCAAATGGCGGGGCGTGGCGGTAGGATGCAAGTGTTCGGAGGTTGGTGAAGGTAATTAGCATGTATTTGTACGCATGGCATCGTTTAGCGTAAACCGGCATCCCTCACCATTGTCGGCCAATAATAGCCGAGTCTCGCGGCGGGTCCCATAACTTGGGCCGGGTTGGTGTGCTCCACAAACACCGTCATGAGCTTCTTTCAAGACTTGCTCTGCTTCCTTAGTTGGCGGACATCGAAGCGGTAACCCATCATATGACCTTCTATATAAGGTGCATGGCGGGAATCATAGTAAAATCTTGATGCTCGTCGGCGAATCGACTCCCTTTCTTTTATGTCTTGGGCAATATCCCATGCAAGACATAGTCGATGATCGAGGAACCGCCGATCTCGTGCTTCAAGTGACTTAGGCTCGTCTTCAAGCCACGAATCGTAATGCATATTTTGGCGAAATAATTGCCGACTAGTCACACTAACTCGAGTAGCATTCTCGGCGGGGGCTAAGCGTAGGCGCAAGAGAGCGCCGGCGCATCCGCATAAGTGTTCATAAGCGGGGCACATGATCGATGTAAAAGCTTTCAAAGGAGTCGACTAAAGTTATGGGCTGGCATGATGAGGATAAGGTCCTCGTGCGACTTGTATTCCCCTCTTAGTTGTTTTACGATTAGGCTGTGAATCCCCAAATGCTTCAAGGTGCTTCCGCTAAATGTTTGGCTATGTCGAGACCAATCAATAGCATTATATTACCTTTCGTTATTGGTGCATGGTTACGATAACGACGGCTTTCGTGGTATCCGTGGTTTCGGAGATATCAATACTACCCCACTCCGGCTAGCGGGGCGTCATGGATTAAGCTCGAGCTCGAGTCAAAGAACAAGCTGCCATACACGTTCCTTAGAGACCAGATTAGCTTCATAAGGTTCATCGGGCATGTCTTGATACAATTCGATTTTCCCTTTCAATGGATGATTAGCCATAAGATCACGACTTGACCCTTCGCGCATACGAGGTTTGAAGTGAATGTCGTCTTGAGATAATAACAATGCCCACCTAGCCATTCGACCATTCAGCGTGCGGTGGGTCATGAATACCGATATAGGGTCAATTTTGGAGATGGCGTGTATGGTGCGTCCCACTAGATAGTGCGCATCTTTTGGATAAGACCAAAGTCAAACATTCCTACGAATGGGAGGGTATCGATACTCGGCCCCCGGTGTCCTCTTGAGGTAATAGATTGCACGTGCATTGGCCATTGTCATCGTCATGCTAAAGACACCTACTTGCATACTCTGTAGCGGATGTAAATCGAAGAACTTTCACGATTTAGGTGCAACTAACGGGGGATTAGAAAGATATGTTTTGATCTCTTGAATGCCTTCCGAATCCGTCCCAAATGAGCGATACACCTTTCTTCATGAGCTTGAGAATGGTTGACATTTCCAGATAAATTGGAAATGAATCTGCGAATGTAAGCCAGCCCTTGGAGACCACGAAGCTCTCGAGGCTTCTAGGAGGTGGAAGTTCTTGGATAGCTTTGACTTTATCGAGATTAAGTATATCTGTCTTGTGACCACGAACCCTAGGAATTTGCCACTAGACATCCCGGGAAAGACTTAGTTGGGTTCATCTTGGTGATGTGCCGCATTATCTCAAATGCTATCCTCAAGTCGTGTAAATGATCACTTTTGTGGCGACTCTTGACCACTAAATCGTCGTAGCATTCTCTGTCTTAGTAAATGTTTTGGAAGATAGTGGTCATGTATCTTTGGTATGTTGCCCTGCGTTTTCAAGCCGAAAGGCATAAGCGTATCGCCGGTATGTTGGAAGACGAATCATGGGGGATCATTTTGATTGCCAAAAGCCATCCATAAAGACATCCTTTCAAACCCACCGTGTTATCGGCGATAATCCGTGATTGGTAAAGAAAATCATCTTTCGGACCTTGAATTTAAGTCTCGATAGTCAGCGGTAGGATCTGTCGCTTTTCTTCAAAGCGGGTACTATATTGGCTACCGATCGAGGTGTTGAACCTCGAATGAAACACGCTTTGATCGGCTTCTCGATTTCTTTCTCAATGGCCTTCATGACACGAGGGCAAATCATCGTTCTTTGTTGTTTAACGGGCTTAGCGGTTCGATATTAAGGCAATGCATAGCCACTTTCGAGGGTCTAAGCGGGCATATCTTCATAACTCCAGCGAAGACATCGATATATTCCGTTACCAAAGCGATAAGGCTCTCCTTTTCTTGGTTTGTCAAACTATAAGCTTATGAATATGGGCTTGGATTAGCTTCATCCCCATATCTTCGGACTATTTTGTCATCGATTGGCGGTTCTCGTTGTTCAAACGATGTTCCCATTGCATTCCAGTTGTTGACTTCGGTGGATCCTCGAATAGCGGTAGAGATCATCTTCTTGAATCTCTATTGGATCAGCGAGGTCATATTAACCATCGGGGACCTAATTTCATCTATCTTGGCGTCGAGAATCGGCCTTGAAGATGAGTGATCGACTCACCCTCGATGTGCGTGCATGAGTGCGGCGACTCATACCCCAACCCTTCACGAGTTTTATGATAGTAATCATCGGCCTTCGGGACATAAGCGGATCGGATCGGTGTCGATGCCTTTCCATAGTTTAAGCCTTCTTTGTGAAGAAAGTCATACCCATTTTCTTCATCAAATGTTAGCCAAATATGAAAATTGGGGTTCTTTTCCTTTTGCTTGGGGTTGTTCCACCTCGGCTTGCAATGGTTTGTTGACACCCAAAGATAATGTCTTCGATCATTGTTCGGGCTGGTATCACAAAAACGCTTCGTGAAGTCATTATGCCTTTGGGTCATCATGAGCGGCGGCCGAGTTGGCATGTCGATGTAGGTTGAATACAGCGAGTGGCGAAATTTCGACATTAAGTCGGTATGACTTTTAACACCGGTCGTAAGCTAAATCATAATCTTCATTGAAAGCGGCGATATCGTCATGGGATCATTCAGATCGATTACAAAGGGTTTTACATCATTGAACACAACTCCTTGTTAGGACTCTATGTCGACTCATTTCATTTGTCATAGTCCTCGATCGTGGTTCATCGGTTTGGCCCTCCTCAAGGTAGTGGGCAGAATCGGTAAAATAATTCTCCACACCTTTGAATGGTTGCCTTTCGCGACCAATGTTTTAACCATCCCTCTTCATCTACATACTTCATGCATTGATGCAATGTAGATGGGGCGATCAAGTTTTCATGGATCGAAGTCGACCCAATAACAAATTATAGGATGTATCGGCATCAATAGCAGTGGCGTCTGTCTTCAAGTCTCCTATCGACATCGAGTTTGATTTTGCCCAGGGGCGAGTGGTGGCATTGAAACGTAGATGGTAGTCGGTTATCGCTAGCGATCGGCGGTATCGAGATGTTGTATAATTCTCAATGGGATGATACTCAATCGAGATCTGGGTCAACTTGAGCTCGGTTGATCGGGACGAGCAATGTAGGTAAAGTATAATGGCCTATCATGCGGGTTCTTCACTTGCATGTCCTCAGGAGAAGGTAATGCAAGATATTGGCCTGAAGACACAGTGACATTGGTAGCAAACCACGTTGAGCTTTACGGGAAATGGCGAGGCAGCCGTTATCCATGGCGCTTCTCGCAGCTTCTACGGTAGATTGAGAGCAAGAGCTTCGAATAAAGTGATCCTCGCGGGATGTTGGAGAGTTGAGCTAAAACATCAAGCTGGAAAGGGCCTTGAAGTCTCGGTGTGTCCTTCCTAAGCTTCTTGTAGCGGATTTCCCTTGTTTTGGGCTCAATGACTAGCCTTCTGATGGTACATCGGGTTGCCTCGGGATACTCCTAGAACTCTTTCCCACCTCGGGTAGCCAGCTGGTACAAATTGTGCAATGGGGTGATTCGTTGCGGTGGAATCATTGATTTGCTCCTTTCGGTATGGCCAGGTAGCGTTACAAGTCTTCCTTTTAGACTTTGAAGAGTCCATTGCTCATCGAATAGCAAGTCGGGGTGAACCCACATAATTTAAGCCTTTCGTGGTGTAAGGGACCATACCTTGTTCCTCCCGTTCTTTGGAGGTCAAAGTTCACAACTCGGCTTCCGCTTGAGGATCGGCTTTACTCCATCTTGCACTTGGAATTCGAAAAATCACCAAATTGGAGGCGACCATGTTCGCGGACACCTTCTTCGATCCTCGCGAGTCATAACACACTGCCTCTAACAAGACTTGGATCTTGTCCTTCAAAGCGTAGCATGACCATTAGTTGGTGTACCATTCGATGGTACATGCATTATTTTGGATCATCAGTCCTTGAAGCTTCCTCCGGCTTCCTCATTTCAGGGAGCGTGATCTTGTTCATTTTGAGTAAAGTTTTAAGGTTTGGTATGACTGGTCATCCTTAAAGTCATACTTCCTCACGAGGGGTATCAAAAACATTCGATTTGCTTGAAGGGTCCGAAGTAGGTTGGGTCTCCGGCCAAAGTCTCCTTCCCCTTTTGCTTTTGGGGAATAAAATTGTTACGATTACCCCCTTTTTGGCGAGAATCACGGGGTTCCCGGCGATCCTCATAAGCATGTTCTCAACTTGTTAGCCTGCCTCACCAATTCTCTCCAAGGTGTGCTTCAACTGCACCCATCTTTGAAAGTATGTTGATCGAGGTTGGCTCACATCCGATGAATGTACTTCGAGGCCTGGTCGGAGTGCAAAAGCAGTCGGAATAAACGGCGAAGTCTTGGCGGACTCGTCTTCTTTGCTTCGACCCGCAAAGTGGCCATAGACACCTCGGTGTCATCATCGAAGAATCGGGCCATAAAAGCCTTTGCAAATCTTTCCAGAGGCGTGAACCGGGCTCTAACCTTGAAACCATTGGCTGACTCTAAGAGTGCTAATGAATAGCGGGTCATGATAGGATCATTACCGTTATATGCGGTTTTGCTTGGAAGTAATAGATGTGTTGCGACGGAGAGCTTTTTAGTCGAGCGCACTAAATTAAGTGGCTTGAATTTGGGAGGATATGGGACATCGTCCCATTCTATAGAGTATGCCTCGCCACCCCGGCTCAGGATGCCCTTGGAGTTTGAGAGCATCCGTTGCCTTTGGAAATCCCTTAATATTTGATCTTGTTCTTTCGTATGTGGATTTGACTCGCCGGATGACGATTGGGCATCATGGTCCCCTCGTGACCTTCGCTTCGATTTGGACCCTCCCTCGTCTATCTTGTTCTTGCTACGAGTTTTCCATCATCATTTCTAAGCGCGATAGATTCTTGTTGAGCAAGAATAGTAGCTTGTTGCTCTTCGATTCTTCGTGTCATCTCTTCTTCTCGTTGGCCATGAGGACAGCGGCGATCAACTGAAATCGATATTGAAGGTTGAGATGTAGCGATGGCGAGTTCTCCAATTCTTGAAGGACCCCGGCCAATGGCTATAATCAAGCGGGATTGCATACAGTGCGAAGGCGGGTGCCGATAGCGCTTGGCTATTGATTATCGCGCCGTAAACACAGGGGAGTATTCGAGGTCGACGATTCGGGGGCTTATCGGGGTCTTGCTCCGCTCCTTCAACCATGTTAATGGTCACTCCATGACCCTGGGGGGCCTTTCACGGTGGAACGCCTTTGTCTAGTTGGCGTTGGATAAGCGCTCAAAAGCGAAGGCGTGCATTGATGAACATTGAAGCATCGCGAATGAGCTTCTCCACGGCAATGAGGCGCATTTGATTGGCATCGCTTGCGTGTGAGATAATCACGGAGTCGGAAGTGGGTGTACCCCGGTTGATTCGAAAAATGAGCCTGGCGTGAGAGGGCTTCGAGTCGAGTTTGGCGAACTGAGGTTGCCACTTCCTTGCTTGGCTCGGCGAAGCTTATGGCGAGTTTGCCATCCGGCGAAGTTCATCGGCTCGGCATGGACCTCATGTTGTGAGGTTCGTCATTACGACACTTGCCGTGAGGTTCGTCAGCAGGCGGCGTTCATCCGTTCTGGCGAGGTTCGCTAAGCGGCGAGGCTCGTCTCTTTTCAAGGGACCTCGGCGTTGTAGGCGAGGTTAAGCCACTTTGGCGAGCTCGTCACGAATGTCGAGCCTCATTGCTTGGCGAGCCTCGTCGAATGTCGAGCCTCATTGCTTGGCGAGCCTCGCTGAATGTCGAGCCTCGGCGCTTGGCGAGCCTCGTGCGGATGTCGAGCCTGTTGCTTGGCGAGCCTCGTGCGGATGTCGAGCCTCATTGCTTGGCGAGCCTCGTCGAATGTCGAGCCTCGGCGCTGGCGAGCCTCGTCTGAATGTCGAGCCTCGCTGAATGTCGAGCCTCATTGCTTGGCGAGCCTCGTCGAATGTCGAGCCTGGCTGCTTGGCGAGCCTCGTGCGAATGTCGAGCCTCATTGCTTGGCGAGCCTCGTCACGAATGTCGAGCCTGTTGCTTGGCGAGCCTGCGTGCGAATGTCGAGCCTGTTGCTTGGCGAGCCTCGTGCGGATGTCGAGCCTCATTGCTTGGCGAGCCTCGTCACGAATGTCGAGCCTGGCTGCTTGGCGAGCCTCGTCGAATGTCGAGCCTGCGCTGCTTGGCGAGCCTCGTCTGAATGTCGAGCCTGGCTGCTTGGCGAGCCTCGTCTGAATGTCGAGCCTCGCTGCTTGGCGAGCCTCGTCGAATGTCGAGCCTCATTGCTTGGCGAGCCTCGTCACGAATGTCGAGCCTCGCTGCTTGGCGAGCCTCGTCTGAATGTCGAGCCTCGGCGCTTGGCGAGCCTCGTCTGAATGTCGAGCCTCGCTGCTTGGCGAGCCTCGTGCGGATGTCGAGCCTCGCTGCTTGGCGAGCCTCGTCACGAATGTCGAGCCTCATTGCTTGGCGAGCCTCGTCTGAATGTCGAGCCTCGGCGCTTGGCGAGCCTCGTCACGAATGTCGAGCCTCATTGCTTGGCGAGCCTCGCTGAATGTCGAGCCTGTTGCTTGGCGAGCCTCGTGCGAATGTCGAGCCTCATTGCTTGGCGAGCCTCGTCACGAATGTCGAGCCTCATTGCTTGGCGAGCCTCGCTGAATGTCGAGCCTCATTGCTTGGCGAGCCTCGTCACGAATGTCGAGCCTCGCTGCTTGGCGAGCCTGAATGCGGATGTCGAGCCTCATTGCTTGGCGAGCCTCGTCTGAATGTCGAGCCTGTTGCTTGGCGAGCCTCGTGCGGATGTCGAGCCTCATTGCTTGGCGAGCCTCGATGCGGATGTCGAGCCTGTTGCTTGGCGAGCCTCGTGCGAATGTCGAGCCTGTTGCTTGGCGAGCCTCGTGCGGATGTCGAGCCTGTTGCTTGGCGAGCCTCGTCTGAATGTCGAGCCTCATTGCTTGGCGAGCCTCGTCACGAATGTCGAGCCTCGCTGAATGTCGAGCCTGTTGCTTGGCGAGCCTCGTGCGAATGTCGAGCCTCATTGCTTGGCGAGCCTCGTCGAATGTCGAGCCTCATTGCTTGGCGAGCCTCGCTGAATGTCGAGCCTGGCTGCTTGGCGAGCCTCGCTGAATGTCGAGCCTCATTGCTTGGCGAGCCTCGTCTGAATGTCGAGCCTGTTGCTTGGCGAGCCTCGTGCGAATGTCGAGCCTCGGCGCTGGCGAGCCTGCGTGCGAATGTCGAGCCTCATTGCTTGGCGAGCCTCGCTGAATGTCGAGCCTGCGCTGCTTGGCGAGCCTCGATGCGGATGTCGAGCCTCGGCGCTGGCGAGCCTCGTCGGACCAATGATGCGCGGGCGAGCCTCGTCTGAATGTCGAGCCTGTTGCTTGGCGAGCCTCGTCACGAATGTCGAGCCTCGCTGCTTGGCGAGCCTCGTCGAATGTCGAGCCTGCGCTGCTTGGCGAGCCTCGTCGAATGTCGAGCCTGCGCTGCTTGGCGAGCCTGCGTGCGAATGTCGAGCCTGTTGCTTGGCGAGCCTCGTGCGGATGTCGAGCCTCGGCGCTTGGCGAGCCTCGCTGAATGTCGAGCCTCATTGCTTGGCGAGCCTCATCGAATGTCGAGCCTGCGCTGCTTGGCGAGCCTCGTCTGAATGTCGAGCCTCGCGCTTGGCGAGCCTCGTGCGGATGTCGAGCCTGCGCTGCTTGGCGAGCCTCGTGCGGATGTCGAGCCTCATTGCTTGGCGAGCCTGCGTCACGGATGTCGAGCCTGGCTGCTTGGCGAGCCTCGTCGGACCAATGATGCGTGGCGAGCCTCGTCACGAATGTCGAGCCTCATTGCTTGGCGAGCCTCGTCTCTTGAGCAAGTCTTGTTCGAAGCTTGCATTGGTCTAGCCGGTTGAGTGTTGAGGTTCCGCTGCTATGGCGAACCTCGGTTGAATGTCGAGCCTCGGCGCTTGGCGAGCCTGCGTGCGAATGTCGAGCCTCGGCGCTGGCGAGCCTCGTGCGAATGTCGAGCCTCGGCGCTTGGCGAGCCTCGCTGAATGTCGAGCCTCGGCGCTTGGCGAGCCTCATCGAATGTCGAGCCTCGCTGCTTGGCGAGCCTCGTGCGAATGTCGAGCCTGGCTGCTTGGCGAGCCTCGCTGAATGTCGAGCCTGTTGCTTGGCGAGCCTGCGTGCGAATGTCGAGCCTCATTTGCTTGGCGAGCCTCGTCACGAATGTCGAGCCTGCGCTGCTTGGCGAGCCTCGATGCGAATGTCGAGCCTCGCTGCTTGGCGAGCCTCGCTGAATGTCGAGCCTGCTTGGCGAGCCTCGTCACGAATGTCGAGCCTCATTTGCTTGGCGAGCCTGCGTGCGAATGTCGAGCCTCGGCGCTTGGCGAGCCTCGTGCGGATGTCGAGCCTGCGCTGGCGAGCCTCGTGCGGATGTCGAGCCTCATTTGCTTGGCGAGCCTGCGTCACGGATGTCGAGCCTGGCTGCTTGGCGAGCCTCGTCGGACCAATGATGCGTGGCGAGCCTCGTCACGAATGTCGAGCCTCATTGCTTGGCGAGCCTCGTCTCTTGAGCAAGTCTTGTTCGAAGCTTGCATTGGTCTAGCCGGTTGAGTGCGAGGTTCGCTGCTGTAGGCGAACCTCGGTTGAATGTCGAGCCTCGGCGCTTGGCGAGCCTGCGATGCGGATGTCGAGCCTCGGCGCTGGCGAGCCTCGTGCGAATGTCGAGCCTCGGCGCTTGGCGAGCCTCGTCACGAATGTCGAGCCTGTTGCTTGGCGAGCCTGCGTGCGAATGTCGAGCCTCGGCTTGGCGAGCCTCGTCGAATGTCGAGCCTGGCTGCTTGGCGAGCCTCGTCGAATGTCGAGCCTGTTGCTTGGCGAGCCTCGCTGCTTGGCGAGCCTCGTCGAATGTCGAGCCTCATTTGCTTGGCGAGCCTCGTCACGAATGTCGAGCCTCATTTGCTTGGCGAGCCTCGTCACGAATGTCGAGCCTCATTTGCTTGGCGAGCCTCGATGCGAATGTCGAGCCTCATTGCTTGGCGAGCCTCGTCACGAATGTCGAGCCTCATTTGCTTGGCGAGCCTCGTCTGAATGTCGAGCCTCGCTGCTTGGCGAGCCTCGATGCGGATGTCGAGCCTGCGCTGGCGAGCCTGCGTGCGAATGTCGAGCCTTTGCTTGGCGAGCCTGCGATGCGGATGTCGAGCCTCATTGCTTGGCGAGCCTGCGATGCGGATGTCGAGCCTGCGCTGCTTGGCGAGCCTCGTCTGAATGTCGAGCCTCGCTGCTTGGCGAGCCTCGTCGAATGTCGAGCCTCATTTGCTTGGCGAGCCTCGATGCGGATGTCGAGCCTCGGCGCTTGGCGAGCCTCGATGCGGATGTCGAGCCTCGGCGCTTGGCGAGCCTCGTCACGAATGTCGAGCCTCATTGCTTGGCGAGCCTCGTCACGAATGTCGAGCCTCGCTGAATGTCGAGCCTCGGCGCTTGGCGAGCCTCGATGCGAATGTCGAGCCTCGCTGCTTGGCGAGCCTCGTGCGCTTCTGAAGAGCGGTCGTAACTTTCAAACCGTGCGTCGAATTAGGCGAATTATATATGGAAATCGACCATCTCGGCGAGGCGGAGCCAATTGCCCCGGTCATCTTACCCAGTTCCTTTTGGTTTAAGAGATATCAGCATTTCTGTCTTATTTGGTAAAGTCAAACATCGGGTAAACTTAACCTTTAGGCGGGCGACTCCACTTAGATGGGCTCTTAAGCTCTTTTGCTCATTCGAGTTCTTTGTGTAGGGATTAAGGCAATTTTATTGCCTACAAAACCCCTCAAAGTTTTGGACTTGAATGCGGTTGAATGGAGTGCGGAACACTTTGGATATGAAGACTTGTAAGATGGTGGCCGTCTTGACGGGCGAGGAACCTTCTAACGAACGGTAAATTTGAATTCTTCATTTGCGACTAATGATAAGCCCTCACGGGATTTTTAGCAAACCCCGACTATCAGCAGTTTGATGTGCCTTTACCGATTACCGTTTGAATCGGGCTAGCCATACTTTTCCCCTCAGTATGGTGAGTTTGCGAGGAGTTTCTTTTAGGCTTAGTGCTAAAATCTCCCCTCTATCCTTAGCCGTTCAAGGCGTTGGATTAAAAGATAAGGGCAAATAGCACGGTAGGCCATCATCGCGGAAATGATCGAATCGTTCGGTGACATGAAAGTATAACGATCGCGATCAAAAGCAATCAAGTTGTTGATGGCGTGAGAGTATAACAACAGTGATTACGAACAAAATCATTTAGAGGAATGATCATGTGGGAGTAGTTGAGTCGTTCAGGGACATGGGAGTATAACGACTATGGCTAAAATAGAGGCACATCGCATGGTAGGCCACTATTGAAATGATCGAATCGTTCGGTGACATAAAAGTATAGCGATCGCGATCAAGAAGCAATCAAGTTGTTCATTGACTTAAAAGTATAACAACGGTGATTCTGAACAAAGTCATTTAGGAAATGACTCGTGGGGGTAGTTGAGTCGTTCGGGGACATGGGAATATAGCGACTATGGCTAAAATAGAGCACATCGCATGGTAGGCCACTATTGAGAAATGATCGAATCGTTCGATGACATAAAAGTATAACGATCGCGATCAAGAAGCAATCAAGTTGTTCATTGACTTAAAAGTATAACAACGGTGATTACGAACAAAGTCATTTAGGAAATGACTCGTGGGGGTAGGCGAGTGGATTCGGTGACATGGGAGTATAGCGACTATGGTTGAAATAGAGGCACATCGCATGGTAGGCCACTATTCGTGAGGAGTTGATAGGGGTATATTGCTTGGTTAACTACTATCTAACCCAAAGTCACTCGGACAAGTGGCGATATGGAAATGATCGAATCGTTCGGTGACATGGGAGTATAGCGATCGCGATCAAGAAGCAATCAAGTTGTTGATGACTTAAAAGTATAACAACTATGATGGGAATAGAGTCGACGACTTGATTGGATAAGTCATTTCGGGAATAATGGTGCGGACTATCGAGGTGATTGTTAACATGGCGGTTATGTGGACCCACCAACCTATTGGCGAGGATTGGAAGGGAGTTTGTCAAAGGTGATTGTTAACCGACAAGAATTTGTTGTGATTGGGGCAACTTTGAGGACTCACCATCCCATTGAAGAGGATTAGTAAGTTAATTTGCGGTAAAATGTTAACATGACAAGATTGTCGCGACGGGCGACTTTGAGGACTCACCATCCCATTGAAGAGGATTGGTAAGTTGATTTGTCGAGGTGCAATATTAACATGGCGGTGGGAGTGGTCCCGTTATCCTACTTGGGAGGATTGGCGAGAATTTGGAGGAAATTGGTTATCGATGTGATTGTTAACATGATAGTTTTGGGGTCCGCCATCCTATTGGCGAGGATTGGCGAGAATTTGGAGAAATTGGTTATCGATGTGACCGTTAACATGATAACTTAATGGGAGTTTGAAAGAAGACTACGGGTAGTACTTTTGAAACTTACCATTAATAGGCATCATGATTACATGCGCCTTCTTGATTGGTTAGGCGGTATGCTCCATTCGAGTAAGCAGACTCCACCACGAATGGTCCTTCCCATTTTGGTTCGAACTTCCCCTTCTTTTGGAGTTCAAAATCATCGGTCGGACGGCGAGCGAGGTCGCCTTCCTTGAAAATCGACATCGGACTTTCTTGTCAAATGCTTTAGAAATCCGGTGCGGTAAAGCTTCGATATCTTTGTTGAGCACATGTCGTTTTCATCGGCATTTCAAGTTCCTCAAAGTCGTGATGATTTTCCTCGGTTGTCATTCGGTGGATAGCGCCATTGAGCGATGGGATTTGAATCTCTATCGGTAAAATGGCTTCACAACCATAAACCGAGAGAATATGGGGTGGTACTGTCGGTGTCGCGAACCGTTATGCGGTAAGCCCACGAGCTTTGCCCGACTTGTCGTTCAATCCTTCTTGTTTGAAGAGACCATTTTAGTAAGGATCTTGATGATCGTCTTGTTAAAAGCTTCGGCTTGTCCATTGTGGCGGGGTAGTAAGCTGTTGGCTAGGTTCGGATTCGAAATTTATCGCGAGAATCGGCGTGAAGGCATGGTGACAAATTGCGGACCATTATCGTGGGCGATCGCCTCGGCACACCATACGGTATATGACATGATGTTTAACAAATTTGATCACATCGCTTGTCTTGACCAATCTCAGCGGAGCGGCTTGACCCACTTTGAGAAATACTCGATTATCGCCAATATGAAGCGATGTCCTTTTGAAGAAGGTGGAGAAATTGGACCGGCGATGTCCATTCCCCACGTTTCAAATGGCGGGGCGTGGCGGTAGGATGCAAGTGTTCGGAGGTTGGTGAAGGTAATTAGCATGTATTTGTACGCATGGCATCGTTTAGCGTAAGCCGGCATCCCTCACCATTGTCGGCCAATAATAGCAGAGTCTGGCCGGTCCCATAACTTGGGCCGGGTTGGTGTGCTCCACAAACACCGTCATGAGCTTCTTTCAAGACTTGCTCTGCTTCCTTAGTTGGCGGACATCGAGCGGTAACCCATCATATGACCTTCTATATAAGATGCATGGCGGGAATCATAGTAAAATCTTGATGCTTTCGTCGGCGAATCGACTCCCTTTCTTTTATGTCTTGGGCAATATCCCATGCAAGACATAGTCGATGATCGGGAACCGCCGGTCGTGCTTCAAGTGACTTAGGCTCGTCTTCAAGCGCGAATCTGTAATGCATATTTTGGCGAAATAGTTGCCGACTAGTCACACTAACTGGCGAGTAGCATTCTCGAGGCGGGGCTAAGCGTAAACTGCAAGAGACGCCGGCGCATCTGCATAAGTGTTCATAAGCGGGGCACATGATCAATGTAAAAGCTTTCAAAGGAGTCGACTAAAGTTATGGCTGCTGCATGATGAGGATAAGGTCCTCGTGCGACTTAGTATTCCCCTCTTAGTTGTTTCACGACTAGGCTGTGAATCCCCAAATGCTTCAAGGTGCTTCGCCTAAATGTTTGGCTATGTCGAGACCAATCAATAGCATTATACTACGCTCGTTATTGGTGCATGGTTCGATAGCGACCACGGCTTCGTGGTATCCGTGGTTTTGCGGAGATATCAATACTACCCCACTCCGGCTACAGCGGGGCGTCATGGAGTCGCTCTCGAGGCTCAGTCAAAGAACAAGCGCCATACACGTTCCTTAGAGACCAGATTAGCTTCATAAGGTTCATCGGGCATGTCTTGATACAATTGATTTTCCCTTTCAATGGATGATTAGCCATAAGATCACACGGCTTGACCCTTCATGCCTTCGAGGTTTGAAGTGAATGTCGTCTTGAGATAATAACAATGCCCATCTAGCCATTCGACCATTCAGCGTGCGGTGGGTCATGAATACCGTATAGGGTCAATTTTGGAGATGGCGTGTATGGTGCGTCCCACTAGATAGTGCGCATCTTTTGGATGGCGAAGACCAAAGCCAAACATTCCTACGAATGGGAGGGTATCGATACTCGGCCCCGACGGTGTCCTCTTGAGGTAATAGATTGCACGTTGCGTGGCCATTGTCATCGTCTGTGCTAAAGACACGCTAGCATACTCTGTAGCGGATGTAAATCGAAGGGCTTTCTGATTTAGGTGCAACTAACAGGGGATTAGAAAGATATGTTTTGATCTCTTGAATGCCTTAGGCAATCTTAGTCCCAAATGAGCGATACACCTTTCTTCATGAGCTTGAGAATGGTTGACATTTCCCGATAAATTGGAAATGAATCTGCGAATGTAAGCCAAGCGCCCTTGGAGACCACGAAGCTCTCGAGGCTTCTAGGAGGTGGAAGTTCTTGGATAGCTTTGACTTTATCAGGTCGGTATCTGATCTGCTTGTGACCACGAACCCTAGGAATTTGCCACTAGACATCCCGGGAAAGACTTAGTTGGGTTCATCTTGGTGATGTGCCGCATTATCTCAAATCTTGTCCTCAAGTCGTGTAAATGATCACTTTTGTGGCGACTCTTGACCACTAAATCGTCTACGTAGCATTCTCTTGTCTTAGTAAATGTTTTGGAAGATAGTGGTCATAACTTATTGGTATGTTGCCCTGCGTTTTCAAGCGAAGGCATAAGCGTATAACGGTATATTCGGCGGTGTTGAGCGATGTGCTTTTCATCATCGGGGTGCATTTTGATTTGATTGTACCACGAAAAGCCATCCATAAAGACATCCTTTCAAACCCACCGTGTTATCGGCGATAATATCCGTGATTGGTAAGGAAAATCATCTTTCGGACATCTTTGAATTTAAGTCTCGATAGTCAGCGCCGCGGTAGGATCGTCGCTTTTCTTCAAAGCGGGTACTATATTGGCTACCCGGTCGGGTGTTGAACCTCGAATGAAACACGCTTTGATCGGCTTCTCGATTTCTTTCTCAATGGCCTTCATGACACGAGGGCAAATCGTCGTTCTTTGTTGTTTAACGGGCTTAGCGCTGGTTGATATTAAGGCAATGCATAGCCACTTTCGAGGGTCTAAGCGGGCATATCTTCATAACTCCAGCGAAGACATCGATATATTCCGTACCAAGCGATAAGGCTCTCCTTTTCTTCATTTGTCAAACTATAAACTTATGAATATGGGCTTGGTTAGCTTCATCCCCATATCAACTTCGGACTATTTTGTCATCGGTGGGCGGTTCGTTGTTCAAAGCGATGTTCCCATTGCATTCCAAGTTGTTGACTCGGTGGATCCTCGAATAGCGGTAGAGATCATCTTCTTGAATCTCTATTGGATCAGCGAGGTCATATTGGCCATCGAGGGACCTAATTTCTGTCCTATCTTGGCGTCGAGAATCGAGCTGCCCGAAGATGAGTGATCGACTCACCCTCGATCGTAGCGTGCCGCGATGCGGCGACTCATATCCCAACCCTTTACGAGTTTTATGATAGTAATCATCAGGCTGGCCTTCCGGGACATAAGCAGATCGGATCGGTGTCCTGATGCCTCTCCCATAGTTTAAGCCTTCTTTGTGAAGAAAGTCATACCCCATTTTCTTCATCAAATGTTGCGCCTTCGGCGAGAAATATGAAAATTGGGGTTCTTTTTCTTTTGCTTGGGGTTGTTCCACCTCAGCTTGCAATGGTTTGTTGACCTGCCCAAAGATAATGTCTTTCCGATCATTGTTTGGTGGTATCACAAAACGCTTCATGAAGAGTCATTATGCCTTTGGGTCATCATGAACGACGACCGAGTTGGCATGTGCAGTGTAGGTTCAGCATACAACCGTGGCAGAATTTCTGACATTAAGTCAGTATGACTTTTAACACCCGGTGCGTAAGCTAAATCATAATCTTCATTGAAAACGACGATATCGTCATCGGGATCATTCAGATCGATTACAAAGGGTTTTACATCATTGAACACAACTCCTTGTTGGACTCTATGTCGACCTCATTTCATTGTCATAGTCCTCGATCTGTGGTTCATCGGTTTGGCCCTCCTCAAGGTAGTGGGCGAGAATCGGTAAAATAATTCTCCACACCTTTGAATGGTTGCCTTTCGCGACCAATGTTTTAACCATCCCTCTTCATCTACATACTTCATGCATTGATGCAATGTAGATGGGGCGATCAAGTTTTCATGGATCGAGTCGACCCGATAGCAAATTATAGGATGTATCGGCATCAATGGCGTAGCGGTGGCGTCGTCTTCAAGTCTCCTATCGACATCGAGTTTGATTTTGCCCAAGGGGCGAGGTGGTGGCATTGAAACCGTAGATGGTAGTCGGTTGTCGCTAAGCGATCGTGGTATCGAGATGTTGTATAATTCTCAATGGGATGATACTCAATGCGGATCTGGGTCAACTTGAGCTCGGTTGATCGGACGAGCCAATGTAACGGTAAAGTATAATGGCCTATCATGCTTGGGTTCTTCACTTGCATGTCCTCAGGAGAAGGTAATGCAAGGTATTGGCCCCTTGAAGACACAGTGACATTGAAGCAAACTTACATTGAGCTTTACGGGAAATGGCGAGGCAGCCGTTATCATGGCAGCTTCATAAAGCTTCTACGGTAGATTGAGAGAGGCGCAAGAGCTCGAATAAAGTGATCCTCGCCGGGATGTTGGAGAGTTGAGCTAAAACATCAAGCTGGAAAGGGCCTTGAAGTCTCGGTGTGTCCTTCCTAAAGCTCTGTTGTAGCGGATCTCCCTTGTTTTGGGCTCAATGGTGGCCTTTGATGGTACATCAGTGCTGCCTCGGGATACTCCTAGAGAACTCTTTCCCACCTCGGGTAGCCATGGTACAAATTGTGCAATGGGGTGATTCGTTGCGGTGGAATCATTGATTTGCTCCTTTTATTTGTGAGAGGTGGCGTTACAAGTCTTCCCTTTGGACTTTGAAGAAGTCCATTGCTCATCGATAGCAAGTCGGGGTGAACCCACATAATTTAAGCCTTTCGGTGGTGTAAGGACCATACCTTGTTCCTCCCGTTCTTTGGAGGTCAAAGTTCACAACTCGGCTTCGCTTGAGGGATCGGCTTTACTCCATCTTGCACTTGGAATTCGAAAAATCACCAAATTGGAGGCGACCATGTTTGCGGACACCTTCTTCGATCCTCTCGCGAGTCATAACACTGCTTCTAACAAGACTTGGATCTTGTCCTTCAAAGCGTAGCATGACCACAGCCGGTGGTGTACCATTCGATGGTACATGCGATATTTTGGATCATCAGTCCTTGAAGCTTCCTCCGGCTTCCTCATTTAGGGGCGTGATCTTGTTCATTTTGAGTAAAGTTTTAAGGATTGGTATGACTGGTCATCCTTAAAGTCATACTTCCTCGAGGGCGGTATCAAAACATTCGATTTACGCTTGAAGGGTCTCGAGTAGGTTGGGTCTCCACGGCCAAAGTCTCCTTCCCCTTATTTGCTTTTGGGGAATAAAATTGTTACGATTACCCCCTTTTATGGCGAGAATCACGGGGTTCCTCGGCCCGATCCTCATAAGCATGTTCTCAACTTGCTGCCTGCCTCACCAATTCTCTCCAGAGTGTGCTTCAAGCGCACCCATCTTTGAAAGTATGTTGATCGAGAGGTTGGCTCGCACATCGATGAATGTAAGCAGAGGCTGGTCGGGAGTGCAAAGGCAGTCGAATAAACGGCGAGCGTCTTGGCGGACTCCGTCTTCTTTTGCTTTTCGACCCGACAAAGTGGCCATAGACACCTCGGTGTCATCATCGAAGAATCGGGCCATAAAAGCCTGCACATCTTTCCAAGAGTGATAGAACCGGGCTCTAACCTTGAAACCATTGGCGACTCCCTTAAGAGTGCTAATGAATAACGGGTCATGATAGGATCATTACCGTTATATGCCGGTTCGCTTGGAAGTAATAGATGTGTTGCGACGGAGAGCTTTTAGTCGAGCGCACTAAATTAAGTGGCTTGAATTTGGAGGATATGGGACATCATCCCATTCTATAGGGTATGGCCTTGCCACCCCGGCTCCTTAGATTGCCCTTGGGTTTGAGCGTCCGGTTGCTTTTGGAAATCCCGCAACATATGATCCTGCTCTTTCGTGCGGATTGATTCGCTTCGATGACATTGAGTGAACATCATGATCCCGTCGTAGCCTTCTTGCTTCGATCCGGATCCTCCTTCGTCCATCTTCTTCTTGCCCACAACTTTCTCCATCATCATCTCTAAGCGTCGATAGATTCTTGTTGAGCAAGAATAGTAGCTTGTTGCTCTTCAATTCTTAGTGCCATCTCTTCTTCTCGTTAGGCCATGAGGACGGCACGATCACTGAAATCGGTATTTGAAGGTTGAGATGTAGCGATGGCGAGTTCTCAATTCTTGAAGGACCCCGACCAGCTGGCTATAATCAAGCGGGATTGCATACAGTGCGAAGCGGGTGCCGATGGCGCCTTGACTATTGATTAATGCGCCTCGTAAACACAGGAGTACTTCGAGGTCGAGCGATTCGGGGCGCTTATCGGGGTCTTGCTCCGCTCCTCCCAACCATGTTAATGGTCACTCCATGACCCTCGCGGGCGCTGCCTTTTACGGTGGAACGCCCGTCTAGTTGGCCAGATTGGATAACGCTCAAAACCGAAGGCGTCGTTGATGAACATTGGGCTCGCATCGCGAGATGAGCTTCTCCACGGCGGCAATGAGGCGCATTTGATTGGCATCGGCTTGCGTGTGAGATAATCCGCGGAGATCGGAAGTGGGTGTACCCCGGTTGATTCGAAAAATGAGCCTGGCGTGAGAGGGCTTCCGTCGAGTTTGGCGAACTGGCGAGGTTGCCACTTCCCTTGGCTCTGGCGAAGCTTATGGCGAGGTTAAGCCATCCGGCGAAGTTCATCGGCTCGGCATGGACCTCATGTTGGCGAGGTTCGTCATTCGGCGCTTGCCATGGCGAGGTTAGTCAGCAGGCGGCGTTCATCCGTTCTTTGGCGAGATTCGCTAAGCGACGAGGCTCGTCTCTTTTCAAGGGACCTCGCGTTGTGGCGAGGTTCGCCACTGGCGAGCTCGTCACTTCTTGAGGACCCACGTTGTGGCGAGGTTCGCCACTTTGGCGAGCTCGTCACTTCTTGAGGACCCACGTTGTGGCGAGGTTAAGCCACTTGGGCGAGCTCGCGGCATGGCGGCGTTCATCTTGTGGGCGAGGTTCGCGGTAGAGGCGGCGTTAGTCTTGTGGGCGAGGTTCGCGGTAGGCGGCCTTCGTCTTGTTTGAATGAACCTCTTGATGATGGCGAGGTTGGCTTTCTTCGGACGATAGTGGAATCCGTCCAGCGAGACCAAAGCTTCGAGCACATCGGCGAGCTTGGTTACTGCCGCGGCGTTATGCGGCGGCGTCACGGATAGGGAACCGTTAGTAGGATCGGTCTCCCCATAGGCGAGGCGAGGCTCGCCCGAAGCAAAACGGCTAACAACATCGAAGTTGACTTGGGTTGCTTAACAACCCACTTCTTAGCCTGGCGGCTAGCTTTTGGAGCCTCGTCCTTGAGAGGCGAGAGGCTGCTCGTCGAGGTTCACTCGAGAGGATTCAACAAAAGCCACGGGGCTGAAGTCTCATCACGAGACTTCGGCGACACTAGCGTGCCTTTCTTGGGCTAGATGCCCGGAGGAGAGGAACTCCTCGTGCTTACTCGATCAAATTCAATGACCAAGGTTTGAACCTCGGTTCCAAGCGCAACTTTGTCGATTAGCCACCACCGGTTCATCGGAATGAATGGTTGCTCCCCTTGTAATTAGCCATCTTACGTAGGGTCGAAAAATGTTTATTGATTGAATGAATGTATTACAATCAAATTCTCTCGATTACAGAGGAAGAGGAGGTTGATTTGACTCCTCTTTTGTATGGGTTCTTGGTGGCGAGAGGATGCTTCACTCGATGCTTTCGAGTCGAGGTTGCTTCCGTTGGCGATCGGTCGAAGGCTGCGGATGATCTAGAGGTTGTTGGAGAGGTTCTTAATCTCTCTTGGGCACACAAGTGTTGATCTCAAAAGTTCTCAAACTTTCTTTCCTCAGCTTGCCAGCCCTTTCTTTGTTGGGCTTTCAACTATTTATATGGGCTTGAGGGGTGTAACTGACCCCTATTGTCACTTTCACATGAGGGTTAATGACCCTTCCCATCGTGCGAGCGGTCCAGCGCCAGTGCGTGTTACGACAATGGCCCGTGTTTGCTTCTGATGGCGGCGGCTGCGGTGATTGTCGGTACGCTTTCTGCTTGGCGGCGGCTGCGATAGCGGCGAGCGGCGAGCCTCGTCGGACCAATGATGCGGCGGCGAGCCTCGTCGGATGTCGAGCCTCGGCGCTGGCGAGCCTCGTCACGAATGTCGAGCCTGCGCTGAATGTCGAGCCTGCGCTTGGCGAGCCTCGATGCGAATGTCGAGCCTCGCTTGGCGAGCCTGCGCTGAATGTCGAGCCTCATTGCTTGGCGAGCCTCGTCTGAATGTCGAGCCTCGGCGCTTGGCGAGCCTGCGCTGAATGTCGAGTTCCTTTGCTATGGCGAACCTCGGTTGAATGTCGAGCCTCGCTGCTTGGCGAGCCTCGTCTGAATGTCGAGCCTGCGCTGAATGTCGAGCCTCGTTGCTTGGCGAACCTCGGTTGAATGTCGAGGTTCCTTTGCTATGGCGAACCTCGGTTGAATGTCGAGGTTCCTTTGCTATGGCGAACCTCGGTTGAATGTCGAGGTTCCTTTGCTATGGCGAACCTCGGTTAAATGTCGAGCCTCGCTGCTTGGCGAGCCTCGATGCGAATGTCGAGCCTGCGCTTGGCGAGCCTCGTCACGAATGTCGAGCCTCATTGCTTGGCGAGCCTCGTCACGAATGTCGAGCCTCGGCTGCTTGGCGAGCCTCGTCACGAATGTCGAGCCTGTTGCTTGGCGAGCCTCGCTGAATGTCGAGCCTGCGCTGAATGTCGAGCCTCGGCGCTGGCGAGCCTCGTCACGAATGTCGAGCCTGTTGCTTGGCGAGCCTCGTCACGAATGTCGAGCCTGTTGCTTGGCGAGCCTCGATGCGGATGTCGAGCCTGCGCTGAATGTCGAGCCTCGATGCGGATGTCGAGCCTCGGCGCTTGGCGAGCCTCGATGCGGATGTCGAGCCTGTTGCTTGGCGAGCCTCGTCGGATGTCGAGCCTGTTGCTTGGCGAGCCTCGATGCGGATGTCGAGCCTGTTGCTTGGCGAGCCTCGATGCGGATGTCGAGCCTCATTGCTTGGCGAGCCTGCGTCGAATGTCGAGCCTCATTGCTTGGCGAGCCTCGATGCGGATGTCGAGCCTGTTGCTTGGCGAGCCTCGATGCGGATGTCGAGCCTCGGCTGCTTGGCGAGCCTCGTGCGGATGTCGAGCCTGGCCCTTTCTGAAGAACAGTCGTAACTTTCAAACCGTGCGTCGAATTAGGCGAATTATATATGGAAATCGACCATCTCGGCGAGGCGGAGCCAATTGCCCAGGTCATCTTACCCAGTTCCTTTTGGTTTAAGAGATATCAGCATTTCTGTCTTATTTGGTAAAGTCAAACATCCAGGTAAACTTAACCTTTAGGCGGGCCTGATTCCACTTAGATGGGCTCTTAAGCTCTTTTGCTCATTCAGAGTTCTTGTGTAGGGATTAAGGCAATTTTTATTGCCTACAAATACATGCATCTTGATGCCAACATTTGAAGAACCCTTTGTTAATGAACTTAGGTTTGTAGAAAATAGAAAACAACAAGATTTCATTTTTGATGAAATTATTGTTAATAATGAATCTAAGTTTAAAAGCATACAACCATTAATACCTACCTTCCATTCTTTGCACACATCACTAAAAACCACGAAATTTTGGAATTTAAGCACATCAGAATTATATCATTTTGAAATTCTTTAAATTTCGGGTAGAATTTGACAATAAGGTGGGAGTTAATGTAGAATGTGAGCTTCTCATGTTTCATCTTTTATTCTACATTTTGTTTTTGTCCCACAATAATAATAAAAGAATTTATTCTTCTCTCATGTGAGAGTTTCTTGTTCTTTTAAAAAAAAATCTTGTAAATCAGCACGTATAATCTGAAAAAAAAAAAATTTGGTTCGTCTCCCCTCGTGCCACGGAAAATCACGGTTTTCAATTTTTTTGGTGTTCCGGTCATCCAGAACATCTGTAAGTGCTTCAACTCTTCTCCATGTTACTTCTGCATTTACATTGAGGACAATGCAAATTTTAGGTGTGGGGTGGGACTTAGTCAAATTTCTACGTATTTTAGTCATTTTCATTTTCTCATTTTCATTTTCTTTTTCTTATTTATTTTTCATTTTCTTTTCTTTAAAAAAAATATATAAAAAAAATTTGTCACTTGCCAACTTAATAGAGTTGATTAATAGTCTTCTAATCCCGAAGTTAGTTATACACTCAAGTTTACCTTTTATGATAATTTTAAATAAATTTCGAAAGAATGATTTTCAAAGTGGTATAATTTACTAAAAGTTTAACTTGATGTTTAATCAGTGATGAAATTTTAAGGCTTAACTTAGAGTTGAAAATGATTCTTTTAAGTTGCATTAATCCAAATATTTTTGAACATATATACATATACACATATATATATTATACTAACTTAACAAAAGAGTGCGAAAAATGGGCACCAAATAAATTTCTCTTAAAATCATCGGTAGTTCTTTGTTACTAAGCCTAAGTTGGTGAGTAATTAAGCCCGAGGAGTATTTTTATGCTTAATGACCTAAGCCCAATGGGTTGGGATTCATTGGCCCAAACTCGCTAGATGGTCACTTAGAAAGCCGATTAAAAGAACAAGACTACCAAGAAAAAAAAAAAAAAACTAACCATGTTTTTATATATATGGAAATAACGGTATATGTTCTTGATTTTTCAAAATGGGTTAAGAGACTTGAACATTGTTTGAAACAAAGAGTTAGCATGTTTCCTTCAAAACTTTTGAATTAAATCTTTGAGAAAAACTTGGTTTTGTATCACTACAATGGAAGGATTTTCTTAAGAAGTTTACTTTGAAATCATGATAAAAACGCTTTCTTGAGTATTAACCGACTTGTGGAATTTTTGAATTATTCAATTAGCTTCTTAAAATTGGCAAGTTGACTAAATTTTGTGGGTATATTCACTGCAAACCCTCACGAGACTACAACTCGCCCACTAGGGTAACCTAGGGGTTTAAAGGCTTGTTGTATGCGCTTAAATACAACCGCATTCCTGCGAAGTGAGTTAGGATTTTTCTTTCTTTCTTTTCATTTTTTCTTCCTTGCTAGAGGACTAGCAAAAGTTTAGGTGTGGGGGTATTTGATAATCACATTTTAATGACATTTTAATAACCTCACTATCTATTTTATATCAATAAATATGTTACTAATAATATGTTTTATCTTATTTTGCAGAATAATGGAGTATTAATGAATAAAAGCTCAAATGACTCAAATTCTCTGAATTTCTACCAATTTTTGAAGCCCAAAACTGAAGACAAACGAAGGCCCAAGATACCAAGGGAATCCAAGAAGAATTCGTGCAAAAATATCAAGAAAAGACAAAATCTGTTGGGAACCAATGGTTGACCAACCGGTTGGCCAACGGGTTAATATGATCGACCAACCGATTAGTGCGCAGCAGATTCAATTAAGGAAAGATTTCTTCCTTTTGGCCAAGTTTGATCCAATGGTTCACATCAACTCCGCTGGGTATAAATAGGGTAGTATCCGAGGGTTTAGAGATGTGAAATATTTTGTAAACTCCTTTTGAGAGAAAGGGTTGCTCTTGTTTTAGAGTACCTTTCATTGTAATAATTTTTCCTCAATAAATAAATATTTTCGCCCTTCAATCCCATCTTCTTCTTCTTGTTCAAGGACCAAAAGGAGGATGAGTTGATGATGATGAGTTGCGTGTTTCTCTTTATTTCTCTTTATTATTTCTTTTTCTTTCTTGTTATTTATTTGCTTTGTAGTTTAGATTTAATAGCTTTTGTAGTTTAGATTTAATTGCTTTGTAGTTAGATTAGTTTAGAATTTTTCTTTTCTTTTTATTTTCTTTCTTTCTATTTGTTTGAATTTCACAAGATGTTGAACTAAACTCTTGTGGGGATCTAGGTTGCATGAAACTAGTCTCATCTCTTTTGTGTTTATGAATCATCTCTCTTATGCTTAAAAGATCATGTTTAGGTTAATCAACTAGAGAACTAATCGATAGAAGAAGAATTTGATAGTTTATGCTTTCCTTAAGTGGTTTGATAGGCTATGCTTATGAATTCTAGGATTATTATCTTGTTATTACTCTCTTCATGAGTTTGAATTTCAATTAGGTGATAATTTGATAAGTTATGCTTTCCTTAAGTGGTTTGATATCTTATGCTTAATAAATCTAATATGAGATGTGGTAAAAGAGAATTTTTCATAGATTATAATTTGAGTTAGCTAGTGGATTCAATTCTAGATTCCTTCATCTCTCTTATTGAATTCTCGCTTTTTAATTGTGATTCCTTTCACACACAATCCAAATCCACTCTCTCATCACTTCATCATATTTTCATATTATCTTGAATAAAACCCTAATTGTCACGCATAATTTGAGAACCGAACTTGAATCAAACACTTCCTATTTCCGCTCCTCGTGGGATCGACAATCTTAAATACTATAACTTGACAATGGTTGTGCACTTGCGACTATAAAAGGTAAACACTGCTTTTGCCCATCAAGTTTTGGCCCGTTCTGATGGTGACGGTGTTAAGTAGGAATGTTTTCTTAGTTCTTTAACTTGTGTGTTTGTCTATTGTGAATGACAAAAGAGCTTGAAGGCAAGGAGTTGAAGATTCGAGATTGAAGGTTGCCTCCAACGAGGCTTTGCATTGCTTTTGCGTGGTAACTCTTCTCTCTAGTATTTTAATTCCACCCTATAGGTAGTTAATCACATTAGAGACAATTAGGTTAATATAAAAAACTGACTTTCTTTCTTGTCGACCATAAAAAAAAAAAATATATTTTTCTTTCTCATCCTTTTAGTTGCTTTTAATTTCTAGGGTCGCATTGCATATAATAGTAGGAATTCACCAAAGTGATTTGAGCATTTTGAATTGACACTCACTTGAAAATATTTTTAAGGGCAAAACCCATTAATCAAGATAAGGTGAGGGATTTCATCACCCTTTCCTTCACCAAAAATCACCGATTCCTCACTACACAAACCCAAGCCTCCTAAAAAGAATTAGACGTTGGCCCCTAAGGATTCGAGCTCAATAAGGAATAAGAAATTCTTGAGTGAACTGGTCTAAGTTTATTTGGATTAATGGTGTCTAAGGCAAGGTTTAGGGTTGCGTAAAAACGCAAGGGCAGATACTTAATTGATCTTTGATCTCCTCTAGTACTATCCTTACGGCTAATTACCCACGTGAACTGGATTTTTTTCACTTAGGAGTTTTGGTTAGAGCCGGTCTAGCCGAAGTTTAGGCTTAACCCTAGAGTTAGGTGATTGAAAAGTGATTGCCTTGATTTGTTAATTTTTCTTTTCTTCTTCCCTCTTCTTCTCTTTTCATCATCTCACTAACTTTTTCATTTTTTTTATTAAAAAAACTCTTGATTTTGGTTTATGCAAACTTGGGTTAGGAATAATACCAATCGCTTAGTTCGCTCGATTCAACTTCTCAACCAAACGAAATGGCCAATCCTCCCGCTTCTTCAAGATATCGCTACCCAACTAAGAATGCTATCCCTTCATGCATTAAGCTTCCCAAGCAAATGGAACTAATTTCAACTCCGACCACATTTCATCAACATGCTTCCAAAATTTTAGGAACGTAAACCGAAGACGATATATTTTCATCTCTCAATTTGTAGAAGTCCGCCTCATGATTAAAATGAAAGACCTAACTGAGGATGCAATTAAGCTTCGATTTATTCCCTTCACTCTTAAGGACAAAGTAAAAAATGGTCAGACTTACCCACGATTCGATTTCAACCTCGGCTGATTTTGTAAAAGTTTTTCTAAAAAATTCTTCCCAATTCACAAAACGGTCAAGCTCAAACAAAGATTCAAAATTTTAGGATTGTCCCGTGAGCCATTCGAAGTATTTCGATAGGTTTAAGGATCTCCTCATCCAATGTCCTCACCACGGTCCGAAAAATGGCGATTGTGCCAAATCATTTACTTAAGGATTGGACTATCCCGCAAAAACTTCCTTAGAGTCAATGTGTCAAGGGATTTCATGAAGAAAATGCCGATGAAGCTTGGGACTTTTAGAGAATTTATCCGAGAAAACTATGCAAGGGGAACACCGTGGATTCATCGGCTACCCAATCCAGTTCTAGAGGTCCTTCCTTAGAGTCAAACATAGCCTCTGAAGCTAAGATGGCTATAATTCTCATGAGTTAGAAACTTTAGAAACCAAAGAACGAGCTCGGCTCAAATCAATCAAGTTTCTACCTCAGTTGTCATAATCGCCTTTCTACGTTCCCATGCTTCAGAGCAATGTCCACTGTAGGAAACACTCAATCTCTAGAATGATGAATGCCGTGATTCCAAAGATCCGACATGATCCATTTTCTCCAACCTATAATCCGTGTTGGAGAAATCATCCAATTTTGCATGGAATCGGGTAATTTCTCAGAAATCAAAATTTCACTCCCTCTTCAAACCAACAATTCCCTAGGGCAACGCAGCTTTTCAATTCTCAAACCAATTTCCCACAATCAAATCACCATTTCCAAATCGGTTTCCTCATCATCAATCTACAAATCATATTCCCTCAAATGTTGAGAAACGTCTTAATGTGTTGGAAAGAGGTTTGGAAGCCTTGATTAAAACCTCTACACGACTACTTAACTTGTTGACTCAAACATCTAACACGATGAACTCCTTTATGCAATCAATGTGACAAATTCTCAACTCCAACACTCAAGCCATAGCTAGATTAGAAATCCAGCTTGGTCAACTAGCTAGCTATAAGTGAGAGAGAGAAAGGATCATTTCCGAGTCAACCCGTGACCAATCCAAGGAACGGGTCAAGTTCAACTTTTCAAGATCAAGTGAATGCAATCCATTCACAACAAATGTAACTGTGTTAATAATCAAGTCCTTGAGCGAGAGAATTATGTTGAATACATGCATCTTGATGCCAACATTTGAAGAACCCTTTGTTAATGAACCTAGGTTTGTAGAAAATAGAAAACAACAAGATTTCATTTTTGTTGAAATTTTGTTAATAATGAATCTAAGTTCAAAAGCATACAACCATTAATACCTACCTTCCATTGTCGCACACATCACTAAAACCCTGAAATTTTTGGAATGATGAATGCCGTGATTCCAAAGATCCGACATGATCCATTTTCTCCAACCTATAATCCGTGTTGGAGAAATCATCCAATTTTGCATGGAATCGTGGTAATTTCTCAGAAATCAAAATTTCACTCCCTCTTCAAACCAACAATTCCCTAGGGCAACGCAGCTTTTCAATTCTCAAACCAATTTCCCACAATCAAATCACCATTTCCAAATCGGTTTCCTCATCATCAATCTACAAATCATATTCCCTCAAATGTTGAGAAACGTCTTAATGTGTTGGAAAGAGGTTTGGAAGCCTTGATTAAAACCTCTACACGACTACTTAACTTGTTGACTCAAACATCTAACACGATGAACTCCTTTATGCAATCAATGTGACAAATTCTCAACTCCAACACTCAAGCCATAGCTAGATTAGAAATCCAACTTGGTCAACTAGCTAGCTATAAGTGAGAGAGAAAGGATCATTTCCGAAGTCAACCCGTGACCAATCCAAGGAACGGGTCAAGTTCAACTTTTCAAGATCAAGTGAATGCAATCCATTCACAAATGTAACTGTGTTAATAATCAAGTCCTTGAGCGAGAGAATTATGTTGAATACATGCATCTTGATGCCAACATTTGAAGAACCCTTTGTTAATGAACCTAGGTTTGTAGAAAATAGAAAACAACAAGATTTCATTTTTGTTGAAATTTTGTTAATAATGAATCTAAGTTCAAAAGCATACAACCATTAATACCTACCTTCCATTGTCGCACACATCACTAAAACCCTGAAATTTTTGGAATTTAAGCACATCAAGAATTATATCATTTTGAAATTCTTTAAATTTCGGGTAGAATTTTCAAAGAATAAGGTAGGAGTTAATGTAGAATGTGAGCTTCTCATGTTTCATCTTTTATTCTACATTTTTGTTTTTGTCCCACAATAATAATAAAAGAATTTATTCTTCTCTCATGTGAGAGTTTCTTGTTCTTTTAAAAATAAAATAAAAAAAATCTTGTAAATCATCAGGCATAATAAAAAAAAAAAATTTGGTTTCGCTCTCCCCTCATTAATGTGAAAATACGCTTTCAATTTTTTCTGTTCCAGTCATCCTAACATCTGTAAGTGCTTCCACTCTTCTCCATGTTACTTTCTGCATTTACATTGAGGACAATGCAAATTTTAGGTGTGGGGGTATTTGATAATCACATTTTAATGACATTTTAATAACCTCATTATCTATTTTATATCAATAAATATGTTACTAATAATATGTTTTATCTTATTTTGCGTAATAATGGAGTATTAATGAATAAAAGCTCAAATGACTCAAATTCTCTGAATTTCTACCAATTTTGAAGCCCAAATCAAGACAAACGAAGGCCCAAGATACCAAGGGAATCCAAGAAGAATTGCAAAATATCAAGAAAAGATAAAATCCGTTGGGAACCAATCGGTTGACCAACCGGTTGGCTAACCGATCGGCCAACCGATTGGCAAGCAGCAGATTCCAAATTAAGGAAAGATTTCTCTTCCTTTTGGCCAAGTTTGATCCAATGGTTCACATCAACTCCGTTGGGATATAAATAGGGTAGTATCCGAGGGTTTAGAGGTGTGAAATATTTTGTAAAACTCCTTTGGAGAGAAAGGGTTGCTCTTGTTTTAGAGTACCTTTCATTGTAATAATTTTTCCTCAATAAATAAATATTTTCGCCCTTCAATCCCATCTTCTTCTTCTTGTTCAAGGACCAAAAGGAGGATGAGTTGATGATGATGAGTTGCGTGTTTCTTTATTTCTTTTTATTATTTCTTTTTCTTTCTTGTTATTTATTTGCTTTGTAGTTTAGATTTAATAGCTTTTGTAGTTTAGATTTAATTGCTTTGTAGTTTAGATTTAATAGCTTTTGTAGTTTAGATTTAATAGCTTTTGTAGTTTAGATTTAATAGCTTTTGTAGTTTAGATTTAATTGCTTTGTAGTTTAGATTTAATAGCTTTTGTAGTTTAGATTTAATTGCTTTGTAGTTTAGATTTAATTGCTTTGTAGTTTAGATTTAATTGCTTTGTAGTTTAGATTTAATTGCTTTGTAGTTTAGATTTAATTGCTTTGTAGTTTAGATTTAATTGCTTTGTAGTTTAGATTTAATAGCTTTTGTAGTTTAGATTTAATTGCTTTGTAGTTTAGATTTAATAGCTTTTGTAGTTTAGATTTAATAGCTTTTGTAGTTTAGATTTAATTGCTTTGTAGTTAGATTAGTTTAGAATTTTTCTTTTCTTTTATTTTCTTTCTTTTTCATTTTTCTTCCTTGCTAGAGGACTAGCAAAAGTTTAGGTGTGGGGGTATTTGATAATCACATTTTAATGACATTTTAATAACCTCATTATCTATTTTATATCAATAAATATGTTACTAATAATATGTTTTATCTTATTTTGCAGAATAATGGAGTATTAATGAATAAAAGCTCAAATGACTCAAATTCTCTGAATTTCTACCAATTTTGAAGCCCAAATCAAGACAAACGAAGGCCCAAGATACCAAGGGAATCCAAGAAGAATTGCAAAATATCAAGAAAAGACAAAATCCGTTGGGAACCAATCGGTTGACCAACCGGTTGGCTAACCGGTTGGCTAACCGATCGGCCAACCGATTGGTGCGCAGCAGATTCCAAATTAAGGAAAGATTTCTCTTCCTTTTTGGCCAAGTTTGATCCAATGGTTCACATCAACTCCGTTGGGATATAAATAGGGGTAGTATCTGAGGGTTTAGAGGTGTGAAATATTTTGTAAAACTCCTTTTGGAGAGAAAGGGTTGCTCTTGTTTTAGAGTACCTTTCATTGTAATAATTTTTCCTCAATAAATAAATATTTTCGCCCCTTCAATCCCATCTTCTTCTTCTTGTTCAAGGACCAAAAGGAGGATGAGTTGATGATGATGAGTTGCGTGTTTCTTTATTTCTTTTTATTATTTCTTTTTCTTTCTTGTTATTTATTTGCTTTGTAGTTTAGATTTAATAGCTTTTGTAGTTTAGATTTAATTGCTTTGTAGTTAGATTAGTTTAGAATTTTTCTTTTCTTTTATTTTCTTTCTTTTTCATTTTTCTTCCTTGCTAGAGGACTAGCAAAAGTTTAGGTGTGGGGGTATTTGATAATCACATTTTAATGACATTTTAATAACCTCATTATCTATTTTATATCAATAAATATGTTACTAATAATATGTTTTATCTTATTTTGCAGAATAATGGAGTATTAATGAATAAAAGCTCAAATGACTCAAATTCTCTGAATTTCTACCAATTTTTGAAGCCCAAATCTGAAGACAAACGAAGGCCCAAGATACCAAGGGAATCCAAGAAGAATTCGTGCAAAAATATCAAGAAAAGATAAAATCCGTTGGGAACCAATCGGTTGACCAACCGGTTGGCTAACCGGTTGGCTAACCGATCGGCCAACCGATTGGTGCGCAGCAGATTCCAAATTAAGGAAAGATTTCTCTTCCTTTTTGGCCAAGTTTGATCCAATGGTTCACATCAACTCCGTTGGGATATAAATAGGGGTAGTATCTGAGGGTTTAGAGGTGTGAAATATTTTGTAAAACTCCTTTTGGAGAGAAAGGGTTGCTCTTGTTTTAGAGTACCTTTCATTGTAATAATTTTTCCTCAATAAATAAATATTTTCGCCCCTTCAATCCCATCTTCTTCTTCTTGTTCAAGGACCAAAAGGAGGATGAGTTGATGATGATGAGTTGCGTGTTTCTTTATTTCTTTTTATTATTTCTTTTTCTTTCTTGTTATTTATTTGCTTTGTAGTTTAGATTTAATAGCTTTTGTAGTT
>CM022703.1:31750191-31917691 GCA_012295165.1 Asparagus setaceus | reverse complement strand
AAGTCTTCATCATAGTCATGTAAGCCCTTTGTTTGTGGAGTAAACTTATAACAGTGAAGTCTTTAGAATTATTGATTATATTTCGCGCTCTACATAAAAAATAGAATACCAATTCCATGAGTTGGTTTCAAGTCTTTGCCATAGGAACAAAGGGCAAGAGCGAGAATGCTATGAACTAATAAAGAGCAAGCCAACTCATTTTCCTAAAACTGGAAAATGTCTAAATAAAAAGGGAAGGTGATAAGATTTCAACAACAAGATTCATTCATCTTCGTGTTCCAATGTGAGAAAAAAGGCAAATGAAACACATTCTTTAAAACACATTCTTTAAAACACACAAATACTCCTATTGTGCAAAATAAAGGAAGCTAAGATATAATTTATCTTCAAACTTTATGTCCAAAATTTGGAGGCTGGGAGAAACATTTTGTTGAAGAAGATGATTATAGAAGTGTCATAGATTGTGTACACTTACAAAACAAAGGAGTTAAAATCATAAAAAAGACTCAAAGAAAACCCAAATGGCAACCAAATTACTGAAAGGAAAGGGGTCCGAGGGCTTTATCATTGCGACATACCTTTCATTTTATCTCCGACATTTCTCAAAAATACTATTATGTTTGCAACAACCATGTAGCAACAATCCCGGCAGGACTAACTTGCAACGAAAAACACTGATAATTTACTAATATATGACTTAGTTTTTGAATCAAAGATTTGAGTTGAAGTTCATGACTTGCCTCTCTTCCTCCTGATCCCTCTTCTCTCTTTGCCTCATCATCGAAGTTGGTAAGGTTGCAGGGAATCAGATTCATGTTCTGACTTCTGAGTACGACAGTAGATGGAGAGCCAGATAGAAACATTTCTATATTGCATATAAACTTTGTAGGGTGAAAGTAATTTTCTTCAAAGGCTTTGACACTCTGCTGGGAGAGAAATTATGGATTATGCAAGGCGAGGTTGATTTGAGTAGAGAGTTCTATCAGTGAACTAAGGGGCTTTACACAGATGTCAACTAAACCACAAATGCCAAAAATCATGCTGCAGGTGTGGATAGAGACAAAATAAGTGAATTTGATTGACCATCTGTTGATTGGAGTTCTGACTATATAGGTAGATCTCAAAAGCAACGTAACTCATGAAAGTAATATACTTGAAATTTTCTCTGGGTACACTTTTCTATTTGCACCATGAGAAAGGGAAGCTATGCAATTCTTATTTTGAAATGTTGAGAAAGATACTGTTGATGCCCAGGTTTTATTAGGGCTACTTATCAGGGCTCGGAATTTCAATTAGTTTACCCTTTTTTGACTTGAAAGCAAGTAGATGCTATGAAATTGTATTTGATGAATGTTGATTATTTATATTATTCTAAGTGAACGAGAGATATTGATAAAACTGTGTCATGGTGTCTGGAAATCAATCTACCTCATGGAAAGTCTTTATCTTTACCCTTGAGATTTATCTCAGTCTATGGAACGTTGGAGGTTTACTTCTCCATTGCGTGAGGTTAAACAATGAGGGTTTCTACATGGCAACTATCCTTCTAGGCTGTACAACAAGTCACTTATTTTCATAATTTCTTTGTCCAAAATTTTGGAACAGATCAGATGGACCATATTGGGTTGTCAGCCAAGCATGAAACTTTGTTAAGCCTTTTCTGGAGTTCTTTTTTGTTGCATAGCAATTCGATGTTGATGGAAAGTTTTTTTTTTTTGGTTTGGATTTTGTGCCTATAACACATTGTTGGGTGTATAATATTGCTTTATCACCGCTGAATGTGAAAAGATGTCCCTTGTCTCCGTTTCAGTCGTATTACATGCACGTTATAAAACTTGTAATCTAAATGGGGTTTATATCCTATAATCTCTATAATCACCAGTAGGGTTCACTTCCAATTTGCCAGGGTGCTGCTACAAGATTTATTGGTATCTTTTTAGGTGATTAGAAAAGGATGCATCTGGCAGTGATGTGTACAAATTAAAAAATTTCTCGCAATTGTTACTGCATCCTGCAAGCTAACTCCAATTTTCTACTTGTCATGTTGAACATGTCTAAAGAACATCTTTTCAAAAATTGGTGATTTCCTGGTGTTTAGAAAGGCTTTAATCATCTGAAAAGGATGGACAGTACAATTGGTGTCCATATTTCTGCACAATATAAAAATCTCTTGCAGCATAGAGAATTTGATAAGCTCAGTTTTTTGCTCCAAAGTGCAAACATGGCTCCAAGAGAAGGGAGGTAAAATTGTAAACATCAAGAGTTACTTTGCTTGCTGATGAAGTAAACACCTGGAAGTATCATTATTCAAAGATCACATAGTTTCATATAATGGGATTATTGATGAAGAGGGGAGTATAGACACCAACATATAGGACAATGCCTGCATTCTGTATGAGTATTCTCGAGATAAGTGGAGCTCAACTATTCCTCTGCTCCTGCTGGTGATAGGAACCTTACAAGGATCCCTGCATTCCCAAGCCCCAGCCGCCCACTGACGCCTTGATTGAAGCAAGTCAATGTAATATCATCTCCAGATCCCCAATCTTTCCAAAGTTGATGATGATGATGATGATAAACAGAGAGATTAGAGTTATCAATTTAATATCCATCTTATATCTTCTACATGTAGATTTCCTTTTGCTTACAATGTTATCTGAGGTTTGTAGATTGCATTTTTCTTCTTCACTTATGCACATGGCTAATGTTTAAAATGGTATCTTGCAGATAGGCCCTCTATTAGCTGAATAAGGTGAAGCAAATATGCAGCAGGGGAGCGAAAAACCAACAAACTTTCCTGGAAGACCTGCTGCAACCTTTTCAAATCATCCACAAAGTTCTACACCTTTCAGATCTTCCGGTCCTCCAGTTGGTGTTGTAGCACCAGGCACTCTGCAAACACCAATGCCATTCTCAGCATCTGGGCCCTTGGCTGTCCCAGAATCATCCGGTTATAGGCCTCCTCAACCTCCGTTTGTTAGGTCAAATGGACCATTGGGTCCTCCACCATCATCTCACCCCTCACAAAGTTCAATTACTCAACCACAACCACAAGCTCCTAGATTTCCTCCAACTGGCCAAGCTATACCTCTGCGAGGTCCTCCACTGGGTCCACCAGCTGCCCCCCCTCGTGGATCTCTTCATTCCCAGGCCCAGGTTCCTGCAGTTCCAGCAGGCATTCCATCCCAAACTGCAAACTTGGTACCTCCTAGAGGTAACATTCCCCTCCACTATCTGAGTCACAATTTGCTGCAACTAGACCACCTCCACAGGCACCAGTATACAGAAATCCTAGTACCATTCCAAGAGCTAGTGTTTACCAGCCACCGACTGATTCACAGTTCACTGCTCCAAGACCAGCTTCCCAACCACCTCTACAGGGTTTTCCAACTACGTCTATTCCTGCAGCGCAACCTCCTTTTCACTCTTACCAAGGAGGGGTCATGCCACCACCTCCGCCATCTACAGGAGTTCCTTTTGGCTTTACTACTAGAGGACAAATGCAGTACCCTAGTGCGGGACCTCCTATAGGAGGTACCCTTCAAGGTCTCGTAGAGGATTTTCAGTCATTATCTGTTGGGTCTGTTCCTGGGTCGCTTGATGCCGGAATTGATCCAAAATCACTGCCAAGACCGTTAGATGGTGATAGGGAGCCAACCTCCATTCTTGAGACATACCCTTTAAACTGTCACCCAAGATTTTTTAGGCTGACTACTCATGCAATACCAAGTTCTCAATCTCTGCTTTCTAGGTGGCATTTGTCACTTGGCGCCATAGTTCATCCTCTGGCAGAAGCGCCTGACGGGGTCAGTATAAAACTGCACTTATAATTGTCTGTTATACACAGATACATTTCTGCACGCTGCCTATATGCCACAGATGTAACAGTGTGATTATAATCCGATTCAAGTATCACCACCTTGTATTGCCTTTTGTTATTCTTTCAGGAAGAGGTACCGATTGTAAATTTTGGAGCAGCAGGTGTCATAAGATGTAGGAGATGCCGAACGTATGTGAACCCATATGTGGCTTTCACAGATGCAGGAAGGAAGTGGCGCTGCAACCTTTGCAGTTTACTTAATGATGGTGCGTGCATGCTATGTTCTTTCTTGTTTTCATTATATATTACCAGCATGATTCTTTTCTAATTACATCTGTTGCAATATATCATAAGCATCTCCTTGTCCATTCATATATCAGTTCTCTGCAAAGTCTATTGCCTTTATGAGTTGGTATTGGGAATTTGAACCTTCTGCAGTAGGATGTTCATATCTCTGATCATTCACTGAGACAATGAACAAGACCTGTTTAGAAGCTTGTAAGTTGGATGTACTTTACATATAGACTTACAACAGAAAAATTTAGCATTAAGCATCATAGATATTATTACTTTTCACTTGTTTTCATGATCTATGCATGATAATTGTCGATCTGCATACTATGCAAAAAGCAATTCAACGTACCCTTTTTCTTCTTTTCCTCTACAGTTTCCTGAGAGGCTTGAAAAGAAACCTCAATGTTTCATCACTGAGAACCCTCTCTATTTTCAGTCTCTTGTGCTTGAGTTGTGATATATCACTAAAATAACTTCAACTCTCATGAATAAAAATCTTTATAGGTACTGTTGCTGATTGCATATGAAGATAGTTTAATTATTCTGGACTCTTTGAGTAGATATTCCATGCTTGGAGATGATCTTACATAAAAGAAACTAACTGATTTCATTTTACTGGACTGTTCTCTCAGTGGAAAAGACTTTTCTCTCGACAGTACCAAAATGTTTCCTGCAAATTTTTTTTAGTCACTTCACTAAAAGGTCCAACTGATTGTTGCAGTACAGTTCTGACATTATTTTGTCTGCAATCCATTTTTTGGTACCATACATGCTAGATTGAATGTTTTCATGTGCAATTCAGTTTAGTTAATTTCTGATCTTATTTAGTTGACTGTATAATGAAAATTGCTAGTCAGACTTGGATATATATCAGTTATATATTTCATATGTACTCTAGATGTTCAAAAAGAAGCACAGTGGAAGAGGTGTATTTTATGTGAAGGAATTTTATTGTGCTCTATGCGGTTGCCGAATAGACACATATTTATCTACAGTGTTGTTAGTCTTTGTCAAAAATAGGGATCATATGTTTGCATTAGATTTAGAATTTTCTAATTACATTAGTAATTATTCTTGAATTTTCAATAAAACATGTGATAATTGTAGGATATGAGAATTTTGAACTTCACAAGCGGGACAGGCATTCATATTCAAGCAATGCTGCCTAGTAGTTTGCAACAACTTTGTTGAGAATGTATGTCTGTAATGTTTATCTGTCTTTGTGTATATCTTTCGGTTATGCTATAGGAAACAAGAACACTGGAAGCTATAGATTAGAAAACGATATATCAAATTGCTCTTTGGTTTCTGGGAGGTTGCTAGAATACAATAAATACAATAGCAGAGAAAAAAAAAAGTAGGAGGGAAACTGATGGTTGGTAGCTCCCAGTGCTCAAGTAATTGAAAATCCATATCTGCAAGAATTCAAGAATAAAGAAAGAACAAAGGCACCACATGGAGTGCCACAATTTATCTTTCCTCTATTGCTAGTCTACATTTGATTCCTTGAGCAGCATTGTTTCTGCTTCTTCTTGTTTCAACATTTAACACTATTTTCCCCCTCATACAAGTCCTTGATGAAGCTGTTTACTTCCCATCACTAATGTCATTGATGTCGCTATTTGTTAGTATTGTTCAGTAATGTTGCTTATTACAAAATATTATATAGGAAATATGGCATATCCTGCTATATGGATAAGCTGATGTCACAATTTTTGAAAAACGAAATATATGACAAAGTGGTGATGCCTAACCTGTGCAAGTTTACTTAAAATGGCAGTGGTGTAACTATATTAAGTTTGTTTAACTCTGCTTGAGCTTTTGGTAAGGTGGTTTCTGATGTATATACAAATATGTTATTTTCCAGTTCCAGCAGAGTATATCTGTGGTCTAGATGCCACTGGCAGGAGATTAGATATAAAGCAAAGGCCTGAGCTTTGTAAGGGAAGTGTAGAATTTATTGCTCCAACTGACTATATGATGCGACCTCCAATGCCGCCACTGTACTTTTTCCTTATTGACGTTTCAGTAACTGCTGCTCGAAGTGGTTTGCTTGAGGTAAGGATTGTTCGTCTTCAGCGTAGGAGTCTTTACATAATATATTTCTTTCTTCCATGCATGATTTGTATTACCATTTATGAACACTCTGTAGTGTCTGTGTTAAACTCATGCATGGTAATATCGGTTTGTGTTATTCCGTGTATTTGCATCATGATCAGTGACATTGGGTCTTTGCAGGTTATCGCCAAAACGATAAAGTCTTGTCTCGATGAGCTGCCTGGCTTTCCTAGAACACAAATTGGCTTCTTAACTTTTGATAGCACATTACATTTCTATTGTCTGAAGGCATGTTAATTTCTCCTCCAAAAAGTCTGAATGCTAGATGTAGCTGGCTTCTTTATCCATACGTTATTTATGTCCAAATACGAATACTATTGATTCACTATCTTTTTGCCTTTGCCAGTCTTCTTTGACACAGCCTCAAATGATGGTGGTATCAGATCTTGATGATATATTCTTACCCTTGCCTGATGATCTTCTTGTAAATCTGTCTGAATCAAGGCATGTTGTGGATGCATTCCTAGATAGCTTACCCAGTATGTTCCAGGATAATACAAATGTAGAATCTGCCTTTGGCCCTGCTCTGAAAGCTGCATTCATGATTATGGTAGGTGCTTTTACTCGATAGCTCTTGATTGTTTCAGAAGAACAAGTTACTGTTCACATATAGTGCATCCTGCTAAATCTTCACTATACTTTCTGCAGAGTCAACTTGGTGGGAAACTGCTGGTCTTTCAGAGCACTTTACCTTCTCTGGGTGTTGGCCGCCTAAGATTGCGTGGTGATGATCTTCGTGTATATGGAACTGATAAAGAACATACCTTAAGGGTTCCTGAAGATCCATTTTACAAGCAAATGGCTGCTGAATTCACAAAGAATCAAATTGCAGTGGCTATGTATGCTTTTAGTGACAAGTATTCTGATATAGCCTCTTTAGGTGACTATCGTGGAACTGTCAATTATGATTGGCATAATTGCAATTCCTTACTAATTTGCTACTAACTTTTCAGGATCTCTTGCCAAATATAGTGGTGGCCAGGTGTATTATTATCCATCTTTTCAGGCACCCATTCACGGGGAAAAGTTAAGACATGAGTTGGCGAGGGATATCAATCGGGAAACAGCTTGGGAAGCTGTGATGCGCATTAGATGCGGAAAAGGTTTTTATTTTAGCTTGTGTGTTTCTATACTTTCTTATATTTCTGGTACCCTCAACATATTTTCCCTGGAAAATCCTATTTTTTTTATCAGAGATTATTTGTCATTTCAGGTGTGCGGTTTTACGACCTACCATGGGCATTTTATGCTAAGGTCTACAGATTTATTAGCTCTTCCTGCCGTAGACTGCGATAAAGCCTTTGCAATGCAGTTATCTTTGGAAGAAACCTTGATGACAACCCAAACAGTGTACTTCCAAGTAGCCCTTCTGTATCCTTTCTTCAAATCCTGACTCATTGCAGTTAGACTTTATGCTTTCGTTATTTCTTCTTCAATTGCTTATATCCATAGAATTATATCATTCATATTATTATCTCACAATTTATGTTTTCTTGGGAATATGGAGAATATGTCTATGAAAACATTGTTATCTGAAAAAAAAAATGTTTTTTGGTCGATTTACCTTTTACTTTGGTTTCTATTTTTTTGTCTGGCATGTCAATGCAGATCATTAAAGAAATATTGGGAAAGGAGAAGATTAAGGAAGAAACAGAGAACTGAAGGGACACCATTGGCAATAGCAATACCAATAATTCATTATCAAAACATTTCTTTCTTTGAGTACTTATAATCTGCGATAGTGAAGGGATAAAGATAATAGTCCTAATTTACTCCAATTTTGTGTGCAGATAAAGACGAAGACCAAGTCCAATTAAAGATGAAAGCCAACTTGATAGGAAGTCTAATATACATAAATGAGAGAAGATACATCATTTACTGAACGATAATCGTAATGAATCCTCTGAAGTTTCTGATATATGTACAGAAATATGAAGTCACATGTTTTATATTTGGATCTATTTGTGAAGGTATATGATGATAATTTAGCAATCATGGAAGTGGAATAATTTCTACTCGTGCTTTTGTACCCAATAACTCTTTGAGATCAGTTGAAAGTGGATTCAGTATAGGGTAAAGAAATGAGCTTGATATTAGGCATGTTCAAATGGAAGAATTATCATATGCTTCTGGCTTTTTTAAATTTAAGATAAATTTAGTTCCAAAATGAAGAAGGATGTAACCTTCAGTAATAAAGTACTGTAGTTGCAGTCAATGAGGGCTAACGATTAGTAGGGTTTAGGCTTTTAGTTTACTATATAACAAGTCAAAGATGGAGCCACTCATGTCCATTGCAAGCTTGTTCGCGTGCTAGTTCTCATGTTGTCTTATTCTTTTTCCTCCACTCTAATTGTTTTCATGCAACATATCTATGTAAGATATCTATATTCAGATCTTCACATTTTCTTCTTTTCTCATATTTGTTTCTGATTATAAGTTTTAATCAAGTAACATCTGATGTTATATATTTCCTTAGCGGACACAAGATATACTTCCTCTTCAGGTGAAAGACGTATTAGAGTTCATACAGCAGCTGCACCGGTTGTAACAGATCTTAGTGAAATGTACCGTCAAGCTGATACTGGCGCCATTATCTCGCTGTTAAGTAGGCTTGGTGAGTTCCTATTTCATATGTAGTTTGTCTTATATTGGTTATCCTGTGACTAACCAGAATTTTCTTTTCTTATTATACTAAAAACTGCAGCAATTGAAAACTCCTTGTCCCATAAGCTGGAGGATTCTCGCCTTCTTATTCAGTTGAAGATTGTGAAGGGCCTTAAGGAATATCGCAACCTCTACGTGGTGCACCATCGTTTGGGTGGGCGACTGATCTTTCCAGAATCTTTGAAATTCTTGGCAATATATGCATTATCTCTTTCCAAGTCTGTAGCGCTTTGTGGTGGATTTGCTGATGCTTCTCTAGATGAACGATGTGCTGTTGGTTACAGCATGATGATTTTACCTGTAAGCAGGATGCTTAAACTTCTATACCCAAGCTTGCTTAGGGTGGATGAGCACCTCATCAAGGTATTAGCGTCAACAATTTCTCAACTTTGTCTTATGCATTTCCCTCAGGAATATATATATATATATATATATATATATATATATATATATATATATAAAGCTCCTATAAACTTAAGTTTATAGGGAATAGTATACACCGACTTTTTTATCCATTGATGTTGCCTTTAGATTTGTGCCATCAAGAGATGCACAAATCTCAAAATGGGCTTCATATCTTTCATGGATCCCAAGGCAACATTAATGGATAGAAAAGTTGGTGTATGACTATTCCCTATAAACTTAAGTTTATAGGAGTTTTACTATATATATATATATATATATATATATATAAAGCTCCTATAAACTTAAGTTTATAGGGAATAGTATACACCGACTTTTTATCCATTGATGTTGCCTTTAGATTTGTGCCATCAAGAGATGCACAAATCTCAAAGTGGGCTTTATATCTTTCACGGATCCCAAGGCAACATTAATGGATAGAAAAGTTGGTGGATGACTATTCCCTTTCAACTTAAGTGTATAGGAGCCTTGCTCTATATATATATATATATATATATATATATATATATATATATATATATATATATATATATATATATATAGAGAGAGAGAGAATAAAGCTCCTATAAACTTAAGTTCATAATGAATAGTGGTGCACCAACTTTTTATCCACTCATTTTGCCTTGAGATTTGTGATGCACAAATCTCAAAGTGGGCTTTATATCTTTCACGGATCCCAAGGCAACATTAATGGATAGAAAAGTTGGTGGATGACTATTCCCTTTCAACTTAAGTGTATAGGAGCCTTGCTCTATATATATATATATATATATATATATATATATATATATATAATGTGTGTGGTGTTTCCTGCTAGATTTTGGCACAAACTTTCTTTTGAGATTTTTTTTTCATTTTCTTGGTTCAATGCAAAGTTAAAGCAGCTATATAATATGTCCGTACTCGCTTATAATAAACCTGGTAAATACTTAATTATAAATTGAGTTATAACATATATTTGTTGTACAGATTTTGAACTTCTGAAGATTGCCCATGATTTTTTTGCTGAAATGCTACAACCATTACCTACAATGTGATTAGACATATTTGGGACGAGCTCACTTAATTCAGTTTTTTGTTGTGAATTCATGTTTGCAGGCGTCGGATGATTTTGAAGAGACCTCAAGTTCATTAGCTTTAACTGCACATAGTTTAGACCCCAAAGGCTTGTACGTTTACGATGATGGATTCAACTTCATTATTTGGTTTGGCAGCGCTCTACCATCTGATTTGACCTATAATATCCTAGGGAATTTCTCTGCATTCCCTGATTTATCTAAGGTACTCATCTTCATCTGTGATAGATTTTCAAGTATTTTCTATAGTTATCGTATGCATGTATGTTATCAACTAGCACGGTCTTCTGGTCCCAAGAAATATAGATGGTAACTATGTTCAAACCTTTCTGTAAAATTACAGAAATCAGAGAATGAAAACTGAAATAACTGCAATGGAAGATGCACCAATGAGTCTTTGGTTCTTGCAATGGAATATAGGTACACTTATTAGAAAGACAATGGAATTAGTAGATATCATGCTTAGAAGAAAGATAAGTATAATTTGTTTACAAGAAACTAAATTGACAGGTGAAAAATCTAGAGAAATTGAAAAGCCCGAGTATAAACTTTGGTACACGGAAAAAGAGAAGAATAGAAATGGAGTGGGAGTCCTTGTAGATAACATAATAAAAGATAGTGTTGTAGATGTAAAAAGAGTTAGGAGATAGACTAATACTAATAAAATTGTAGTAGGAATAGATGTTATTAATATTAGCAGTGCTTACGCACCACAAGTAGGGTTGCCCAAGAGTACTAAAAGGGAATTTTGGGATAGTTTAGATGAATTGGTACAAGGAATTCCATTAGGAAAGAAATTATTTATAGGAGAAGATCTTAATGGGCATGTTGATAAGGGTAATAACGGATATGAGAGGATAGGGTATGGAGATAAAGAACGATATGGGAGAGTCGATTTTAGAGTTTGCAACATCGTATGATTTGATAATAACAAATACACAATTTAGAAAAAGGGATGAACACTTAATAACCTTTAAAAGTGGATTTAATAGTAGTCAAATAGGCTTTTTCTTATTAGAAGGGTGGATAGATTAACATACAAAGATTATAAAATTATACAGGAGAGAGTTTAACTACACAATATAGGTTGATGGTATTAGACATGTCTATCAAAAAGTGGTGCTGAAAAATTAACATGAACAAGAGACTAAGAACTAAATGGTGGAACTTAAAATGAGAGAATTTAATGCATTTTAAAGATAAGATAATGAAGATATATGAAATATAAATAATGAGACTAATATTATGTGAAATAGTATGTCTTCTAGTATTAAAAAGGTGGCTAAATATATACTAGGAGAATCTAAAAGTTATAGATTAGATGGTAAGGAGAGTTGATGGTGAAATGAGGATGTGCAAAAGGTGATTAAAGAGAAGAAAGTATTATATAAAGAGTGGCAAAAGTGTAGGAGCAAAAAAAAAACTTGGAGAAATATAAGCTAGCAAGGAAGAAAGCAAAAAAAGCGTTAGTGAGACTAAATATAAGGCTTATGAGAATTTCTACAAGAAGTTAGAGTCTAAGGAGGGAGAGAAAGATATATACAAGTTTTCTAAGATTAGCGAAAGGAAGAGTAGGGATTTGGGTAATATTAGGTGTATTAAAAGTGAAGATCAAAGTGTCCTATTAACCGACGAGGCAATAAAAGAGAGGTAGATGAGTTACTTTCATAAATTATTTAATGATAACCAGACAAGTGAGCAGCTTAGAGAATTTGACCATATAGTGAATAATAGAAACTATAGATATTGTCAAAAAATTTAGGATTAATGAGGTTAAAGATACTCTAAAGAAAATGAAAAGTGGAAGAGCTGTAGGATCGGACGATATCCCTATTAAAGTTTAAAAATGTCTTGGAGATATAGGCTTAGGATGGTTAACTAAATTTTTAATAAGATTATCGAGACAAAGAGGATGCCCGATGAATGGAGGATTAGTACTTTGCTACCGGTATACAAGAATAAAGGAGATATACGAAGTTGTTCAAATTATTGTGGTATAAAACGGGTCATACTATAAAACTTTGGGAGGGTAATTGAGCAAATGTTAAGAAAGGAGACAAGTGTATCTGAAAATCAATTTGGTTTTATGTCTAGGAGGTCAACTATGGAACCTATACATATTTTGAGACGGTTGATAGAGAGATATAGAGAGAAGAGAAAGGGTCTACATATGATTTTTATTGATCTAGAAAAAGCTTATGATAGAGTGCCTAGAAAGGTAATGTGGTGGGTTTTATAAAAGAAACATGTATTTAGTATATATATTGATGTGATTAAAGATATGTATGATAGAGTAACAACTAGAGTAAGAAAATGAAGGAGAGACTAAGTAGTTTCTTATTAACGTAGGTTTACACCAACGGTCAGACTTAATCCTTATCGTTTTGCATTAGTTATTGACCAACTTACTAGACACATTCAGGATAAAATCTCATGGTGTATGTTATTTGATGATGATATAATGTAAGTTGATGAAACTAGAAGAGGTATTATTTTTAAAGTAGAAAGGTGGAGACAAGTTTTTGAATCTAAAAGTTTTAGAATTAGTAGAATAAAAATAGAATATATGGAGTGTATTTTTAGTAAAACTAAAAAAAGGAAAGAGCCTATAGTACATATTGATGATTAAAATATTTAAAAGTAATTATTTTCTCTATTTAGAATCAAACATTCGGCATGATGGTGAGATTGAGAATGATGTTGTCCATCGAATTAAATCAAGATGGTCAAAATGGAGGAGTGCTTCAGGAGTCTTATATCATCATAGAATACCAATGAAACTAAAGGAAAAGTTCTATGAGACGATTATAAGACTAACAATGCACGAGTCAAAGTGTTGGGCTATTAAAAAACATGTGCAAAAAATGAGTATAGCAGAAATGAGAATGTTGCGATGGGCTTGTGGGTATACACTAAAAGATAGGATAAGAAATGAGTGTATTCCGTAGTAAATTAGAGGTTGCTCCTATTAAGAATAAAATGAGAGAGACTCGGACTGAGATAGTTTGGTTATGTACAATGGAGACCTCTTAGTGCACCGGTTAGAAAAGTGATAGTATTATAGTTAATGGGGCTAGGATATCTAGTGGTAGACTAAAAAAAAATTTGGTTTGAAGTAATTAAGAAAGATATGATTATGATTAACTTAACGGAAAAGATGTCTCATAATAGAATGGAATTGAAGAATATGATTCATGTAGCTAGCCCCAAACATTTAGGGTAAATGCTTTGATGATGATGACGACTTAATTTGTAATCTTGTTTTCAAGCATTTTCAGGGTCTTGCAGATGGATAATTCCTCATGCAGCATTAGAATATTTAGAAAAGTTTAGGACGCAAAAAGTAACATTTTCCATGAAAACCATCTTTTTACATTTTCGAAGATAGATTATTTTGCTTATACGCTTACATCTATAGAACAACTTAAGATCAACTATGCTTTATGAATCAGAATGTTGAGAAATTGAGAAACATGTGAAAAAAATGGGTTTAGTAGAAATGAAAATGTTGTAAGGAACATGTAGATATGCAGTAAGGGATAAGATAAAGAAATGAAATGAATGTATCCGCATGAAGGTTGCTCTAGTCAAGGATAAAATGCGGAGAATGGATTGAGATGGTTTGGCCATGAACACGGAGGCCATTGAACTCACCAGTTAGGAGAAATAATGAAATCATAATTAATGAAACAAGAACAACAGTTAGGCATAAGAGAACTTGGTTGAAAGAAATCTGAAATAATATGATAGTGGTTAAATTTGTTTCATTGCCACTCGCATTGTACGTGTCAAAATCTAGTAAATATGAGAATCTCCCCCTCCGAACCAACCAATATGAGAGATGAAATTCCTCTAAACTTGTGTTATAGGGAAATTCCTCTAAACTTGTGTGTTATAGGGTCACACCTTGCCTTGTGACCGTCATTCCGAGCAATCACCATGTTATTTCTCCGTTGTGTTGTGTTGCAGGTTACTCTTTGCGAGCAGGATAACAATGTCTCCAGAAAATTGGTGAGGATTCTAAATAGATTGAGACAGAAAGACCCTTCCTATTACCAGCTATGTCATATAATAAGGCAAGGTGAGCGACCGAGAGAGTCTTCCTTGCTTCTCTCCAAGCTCGTTGAGGACCAGACTGCTGGAACCAGCAGTTACCTAGATTGGATTCTTCAAATACACCGTCAATTGCAAAATTCTTAAAAGTCAAACAAAGTGATAATACTATTTTCAGCTTGAAAGAAGCGAACTTTTTCCCAGTTCTGAGGAGGAATCACCCAACGTTGATCAAAGCGATGCGCTAGCCTTTGGCAGCTAATACTGATGTTTAATTTTTGTGAATTTTGTCTATAAAAGTTTGGTGAAATTTTTTATACCCTAGTGAAATAGTTATTGTATCCTGATAAGAATTGCTCATGCTTAATTTTGCGAGTTTTGTCTATAAAAGTTTGGTGAAATTTTTATACCCTAGTGAAATAGTTATTGTATCCTGATAAGAATTGCTCATGCTTAATTTTGCGAGTTTTGTCTATAAAGTTTGTTAAAATTTTCATTACTCTATTGAATAGCTATTATATCCTAATAAGAATTTTAGTTGAATCATAGATTGAATTATTCGGTTTGTGCCTAAAACAAAGAGTCAGTAATGTATTCTCTTTCTTCAGCAATAAGATCAGTTTTGCTCTTTCGGTTTATATTATATTTGTTCAATGGAATTGTTGTCAGCTATGCTTATTAGTATTATTAATGATATTGTTTTTATGCTTCTAGTTCTATGCATAATGCTTTTCAGGAGTAAATACAATGCAAAAAGCTGTGGTCATACTTTGAAAAGTTGTAAAGGAGGAAATATCTTTTGTACTTATCGTTTTGAAGTTAGAGCATGCTTATTTGATTCTAATATTCATCTTTGTTGCGAATTTAGAAGATTATTTGATAGTAGTTTAAATTCGATTGATAGATTTTTTTTTTCTTCACTTTTTCCATATGTACTTCTACTGTTTCTCTTCTTTTTGAGGTGTGAACAAAGATTTGCAGCGCGGTGTTGAAGATGGAGCGGTGGATTCTGTTCTTCTACTTACATTATGGTGCCGTTTGGCAACGGGTTAAGTGAGGGGTTAATAAGACTTAACCCTTTCCTAACCCGCCAAATAAAAAAAAATTATACAATAGTTAAAGTGAGTTAACTCTTTATAATTTGCCAAACGCAAAACATGCATAAGGGTTAAGTTAAACCCTCTAGAGGGATTAAAATGGGTTAACCCCTCAAAATGAGGGGTTTACTAATACTTGTATTTAAAAGGATTAAGAGGTAACCCCTCTATTTATAAAGAAAATAATTAAAATCCTCGTTATTCCTAAACACTAAAATTGATCACAATGGCTAAAATGAAACTTATTTAACGGGCTAATAATTTAGTCCTTCGGGTTATCGAATGTACTAACTACATTAATCATTTTTATTAATCCCTCTTCCTTAACCCTTTGCCAAACAGGTAGGGGTGCTAAACTATATCCGTACCCGAGGAAATATCCGTAACCATATCTGTTAGGATACAGATATCTGTTAGGATACAGATATGGTTACTCAAATCTATAACCGATAGGATATAGTTACGGATATGATTTTGCAAAGAAATATCCGGAACCATATCTAAAATATCCTAATATATATTAAGCATATTGTTAAGATAGTTTTAATCCTTAGATTATGGATTTGAGGTTAATTTTGATGATCAAGATGTCTAATATTAGCTTTTCAGATATAATGAACATATTAATTAACTCTTTTGCATCACATGAACTATATTTTTTTTTCAATACTATCTAGTTTTCTTATATTCATTTGTATCCACATGCATATCCGCTTCTACTGTATCCGTATCTGATTTTAGCGGATATGGATATGAATTTTCCTTCCCGAGATATATCCGTATCCGAGATGGGTAAGCGGATATGGATATAATAAGTATCATATCCTAGCGTATTTGGACCGAATGCACCCCTACAAACATGGCCTATATGTTTTCTTTTTTCTCTTCAAACCCAGTCAGAGAGGAAATGTCATCAAAAAATGTAAATAACTAGACATAACGTAAGAAAATTAAAAGAGTACATAAGAGCAATATTTCTCTTTGATTTTTTTTGGAATCGCTGGTAGTTTTTAAGATTATTTTGAGTTTTTTTTTGGGTGTTTTTTTTAATGTTGGATATTTTGCATTTTGGTGCCACAGAATCGCGATCTTTGATGCCTCAGCGTCTATTTTTGACACTTTAATGTATCCATCCTTCTTTCTAAATTAAACATATCATCTCTCTAATAAAAACCCAACTCTCTTTTCACTGGTAAAGGAACTACTCCATGTGTTTCATGTTCCCAATTAAACATATTTACTATTATTAATGAGGAAATCATAGAATTATTCATCATTATTTTAGTTTCCCCTACCAATAAATAATACGTATCCAAATAATCCAAAACCTCAACAAATTCACATGATTATAAAAGTAACAAGCTTCACGTTGGTCCTTATTTCCATTTTGAATGGACAAGGACTAGTTACCTAACTTAATGGATTAAGGAGAAAATGACACCATGCATCCACAAAGTGGAACTGCGCATTTATTTATTTTTGTTAAAAACTTTAGCTTCATTAAATTTTTGTTTGGACGTCCATTGAAAACTTTAGCTTCATGTCGGTCATTAAGGAGAAAATGACACCATGCATCCACAAGTTGGTACTTCACTAGGCCACTATATTAGTGGGGCACTTACGTACATACAGGTCATCCTTATAATCACACGCCTAGAGCCTAATTCTTGTGATACTATTTGTTTCTTAAAATATTAAAATGTTGCATGTTAATGTGATAAAGGTGGAAGTTCTAATGGGTCCTTGAGGTTTTCTATTTTAAAAAAAAATATCTTGCTCCCTCAGGTTTTCTTATAGAGATATATTTATGGTAAAAGTCTCATTGTTATTGCTATGTATAAAGTTATAATCTCTTAATTCTTACTGTAGCTTTGAAGTTTTGATGCAATGTTATTATAATATTAGAGCAATTCGGGTATAAAAATTACCACTCCTGAGCTTCTAAAGCGGTTTTGAGGAGAAAAAAGCCTATTCCTAAGTCTAGATTTCAACTCACAAAATGACGCTCAACTTGTGACCTTTACAAATTCATGTTAGAGTATAAAATCATAAATTCACATTGGTCAAAAACTTTGGAGCTTTCCTTGACACTAATTTGGGTCAATACTTTCTTCAACCTCAAGAGGGAATAAATAAATAAAATAAATAAGTAAAGGAGAGAAAGAAATCACCATGCACGGCAGAAACTCATTTCTCAAATTATAATCATTAGTCTATAAGTAAGACCGATATAGTATTTAGATATAATTACACATCATCAAATATTTTATGGATATATATTTGTTATTTCCTGTTTACGATGAATTAATTATGATTGAACATGAATACGTTACAGTTTGACCACGGAGAAACAAACTCAATTTCAAAGCATCAATCATCAATGGTATACTCATAAAGTAAATACGTGGTTGCATATTTTTGTTGGTTGGCAAATTCTAAGGACTCTTATATTTAATAACTAATAATCATTTTCACCATCTCATCTTAATTCACTATCCTACATATTTTTGAAGATCTCTATTCTTCATCTTTCAATTTCTTATATATCATTTATTTTATTCTTACTTCCAAAAAATTTTACTTTTATCCTATCTTTTTTATCCAAAAACCTAATATAAATATAAAAATATTAATTTAATCCGGAGCATCCCGTGGGTAACAACTAGTATGGGACTATAGTAAGTGAGGGTATCACTCAGATAATTTTGATTCTGTAGTGCATTATTGCTAGTACTAGTAGCCAACATGAACAGGTACTTTTACTTTCAAGTTTCAATATAAATATATAAATAAAAGAGACCATCGAGGGGTCTCTTTGAGGGGCTTCATCATAAAGAACCGTAGCATATGTCACTATTTTTCACCCAACTATCAAAGATATTGTACATTATTACACGACACCACCACCTCGTGATCCGTGCCCTCCATTATAAATTGAGGTGGATTTGACTTGCACTTCCTTTTTCTTTTTTTTTACTGCAAATTGGAAGGAAAGCTCTTTATGCAAAATCATATTGGAAAAGAAAGTGAAATTTGCATGTATCTGAATATTAATTTTATGAAATAGTGACTACAACGATCATTACTGTTTTGCACCGAGTTGATATCTTGTTCATGTTGCTCTTTTAACTGTTTACCATACTGACATTAGATGCACGTGAAGTGAAGACTATATTTTAAGGACAATTTTCAATTTAGATATTCATATTAATTTTCATCACCGTATATCTCAAAGAAAATTCAAGAGAAAAATGGTAGATAGAGCTCTGATTTAAATAAATTTACCAAAATTATATTTTACATAATGGGAATGATTAAAGTTGATATTTAAAGAACCAAAAAAGTAAAATTGGGAACAATAGAATCCAAATGAATCTACCTAGGCGTTTCACGTGCCAAATGCTTGCATACCCAGGAGGTATATTCTTCCAGGTGTAACATTATTGGCATTATGAATAATCTAATGATAGTTAATTGTTAGTAGGCCTCCAGAGCCGTGGTCCATAAACAATCAACAAGAATCTTTTTAAAGAAAAACAAAATTAAATAAGAGAGTTTTGTTGATATTATAGACGACAATGCACAGGTTTCCAAGAGCTAAAGTCTCTGGCAAGAGTCACATGCACAACTAACTATTATCTGTGTACTTAACAATAATAATAATAACAATAATATGTTTTTTTGGTTTGTTCTGGATTTTATTTCCCCTCGTTTAGGTTTTTTTTAAGCCCCTCGAGCCTTTCACATTTTGAACATCACATCATCGAAATTGCTATTAGATCTTCTTAAATTTTCAAAATTTTAAATTAGTTCCTCCAATCAAGATAGTAACTAAAATAATTAAATTTAAGTCTCTCTAACTATTAGGCTAAGACTCCGAAGTTATAATGAAGATTGAGTATTATAGTTTTAAATTAATTCTAACATGCCCCCCGCAGGTTGAACACCCCTTTTTTAGGGCTAAAACCTGGACTCATGTTAAATTCATGAACTCAGGTTAAATTCATGGACTCGAGTTAAATTCATGGACTCGAGTTAAATTCATGGACTCGAGTTAAATTCATGGACTCGAGTTAAATTCATGGACTCGAGTTAAATTCATGGACTCGAGTTAAATTCATGGACTCAGGTTAAATTCATGGCCATTGAGATTTGAACCTGGGTTGCTCTGATACCATCTTAATTTAAGTCTTTCTAACTATTATACCAAAATTCCGAAGTTATGGCAAGAGTCAAGAATCATAGTTTTATATTATTCTAACAAAATTGTACGAGTTGAGAAACTAATATCAATTTCAATAATTTGATATTTTCTAATTTTATCTTTAATTAATTGCATATAAAGTCTCATTCTCATTCAATACATATAAATTGCATGCTTAATATAATAAATACAACTATTATAGTAAACATAGAATATATAGATAATTGATATAATGCATATGTCAAACTAATACTACTACACGTTTCATTTTGCAAAAATGTGTCAACTTAAAATGCCATTAGTGCATGCATTATGCATACTTGAATCATGAGTTACATTTAAATTGTAGTCTTTATTTGAAGGGCAATTAAGATAATTGTTATGGAATCCAAAGAGCCTACCTTATGTCATAATTCTTTAGGTTATTGTTAGGAATTACTAATAGCTTTTACCTGCAACCTATATAAAGATGAGTTTTACTCTTTGATTACTTAATTCTCGAAAGTTGTTTCTCTGGTTACAACCCTCTCATTGTCAAACAATCGAGAATTAAGGTATGATAAAATAACGTACAACTTAAATTTGACGCTATTTTATTAGAATTGTTATTTCTATTTATTGAGAACATAGACTTATTTGGTTAGGTTTTCTGTTTAGGTGGTATGCTCTGAGAATCATGTTTCTTTAAACTGATTGTTAAAATCTACTTCTTTGTAATTACACATATCTTGAAGGTTGTATCAATTATTTTTCTCCACAATGTCTAATAGTTTAGACCACCAGATTGTATTAATTTTCTTTTATAATACAATCAAGATTTGTTATTTTATCATAAATTTAAAATTTTGTAAATATATCTGAGGTGTGACACGCAAAAATATAGGGATCAAATGGTGATTTTAAAGTTGATGAGGGTTATTTCAAGTTCCATGTCCGGAAAGAGCGTTGTCTTGCTCATCATTTTATATTATCGCTAATGTATTCATTTTACTCTCAAATAACTCTACAAGCTACGATACTTTGATACTCATAGTCACTTGATGTAAGGATTTTAAATAAATTTACCAAAATTATATTTTACATAATGGGAATGATTAAAGTTGATATTTAAAGAACCAAAAAGTAAAATTGGGAACAATAGAATCTACCTAGGCGTTTCACGTGCCAAATGCTTGCATACCCAGGAGGTATATTCTTCCATGTGTAACATTATTGGCATTATGAATAATCTAATGATAGTTAATTGTTATAATGCATATGTCAAACTAATACTACTACACGTTTCATTTTGCAAAAATGTGTCAACTTAAAATGCCATTAGTGCATGCATTATGCATACTTGAATCATGAGTTACATTTAAATTGTAGTCTTTATTTGAAGGGCAATTAAGATAATTGTTATGGAATCCAAAGAGCCTACCTTATGTCATAATTCTTTAGGTTATTGTTAGGAATTACTAATAGCTTTTACCTGCAACCTATATAAAGATGAGTTTTACTCTTTGATTACTTAATTCTCGAAAGTTGTTTCTCTGGTTACAACCCTCTCATTGTCAAACAATCGAGAATTAAGGTATGATAAAATAACGTACAACTTAAATTTGACGCTATTTTATTAGAATTGTTATTTCTATTTATTGAGAACATAGACTTATTTGGTTAGGTTTTCTTTAGGTGGTATGCTCTGAGAATCATGTTTCTTTAAACTGATTGTTAAAATCTACTTCTTTGTAATTACACATATCTTGAAGGTTGTATCAATTATTTTTCTCCACAATGTCTAATAGTTTAGACCACCAGATTGTATTAATTTTCTTTTTATAATACAATCAGTATTTGTTATTTTTATCATAAATTTAAAATTTTGTAAATATATACAGGGTGTGACACGCGCAAAATATAGGGATCAAATGGTGATTTTAAAGTTGATGAGGGTTATTTCAAGTTCCATGTCTGGAAAAGAGAACCGCGTTGTCTTGCTCATCATTTTATATTATCGCTAATGTATTCATTTTACTCTCAATTAACTCTACAAGCTACAGATACTTTGATACTCATAGTCACTTGATGTAAGGATTTTAAATAAACTTATTTTATAGTCTCTATGGGATCAAACTATCCCAAATTCTTGAAAATATTGATCTCAAAAGCCATATTAAAGTAATGTGGCTTTTCTCAGTGTTCAAGTGAATAAATGATAGTAGAATAAGTGGATGACATATAAGTAGCAGATGCTATGAGAAGGTTAGTGCTTGTAGTTGTATATGTAGTTGCTTGCTTCTACTCTGCATACTTTTAGCTAAAATGTAGAATTATTTAGCATATGAGGTGACTATTATAATATTAAAAAAATTTAACGAACAAGGAAGTACGTACTATTGTATGTAATGTTCAAAACTGTTGTCATATTTTTCTTCAAAGTTTTAAATCAAAACCTAAGTCCACGTGTAACGCACATGCATTATACTAATATAGTTAAAATAAACATATACGGATCATAACTTAGGAGTTGGATGTATGACAACAAATACACCAACCTCTATTTACTCATTCAAAACTTCTTTAGTTTTTTCTCTTTTGTCCAAATACATTACACCCAGACCAAGCAAAACAAAATTGTAATAAAATAATAATAATAATAATAAAACTTGACAACAAAATTAAATGGGAATATTCAGACGACATTGTCCCCCCAAAATGCAGCCCCTTTAGTGAACTATATCTTTCCGCCGGATATTTTGTCCTATCTCTTCAATAGTTTCTCCTCTTCAGCCGTACACAAAAACAAAATAACACAGGGATTAATATGTAAAAAGGACGCAAACAAACCATCAATTATTTGCTCTTTCGCTCCCACCACACCTTGCCCTAGATTCCTCCTCCGTCTTATGCGTCTCTCCTCCTCCATTTTTCTTCTTCTTTTTCTTTTTCTGTAAAAAGCCCCCTCCGAATTCACTAAATATCACCAAAGTCACTATCGCTTGAAAGAAGATGGTAAATTATGTTTTATTCGTTCATTTTGTTGATAGATGTGTTGCTTACATAAACATATAACCACACTAATACAGTTTAAATCACCAACACATACAGATCAAACCGATGATCGAATATTACCGCGTCAGCGATCCAATTAAGCAATGTGAAGAGAACATGAGTCTAGACCTTTCAATTCAATGTGTTTTCTCTCCTATACAGATATAAAAAACTATATTTGTTAAATATTAAATAAAATAATAATAATGAATATTCACAGGTGCAACCCAAGAGTGGACTGTATCTCCCCATATTTTATTCTGTCTTCAATACTTTCTCCGCCTCCTCCCCACACAATAACACAATATCGGAGGGTCTAATATGCAAAAAGTACACAGACGAACCATCCACTATATATGCTCTCTCGCTCCCTCCACATTCGGCCGTGGGTTCCCTCGTCTTATCTGCCCTCTCTTTTTTTTTTTTTTTATAAAAAAACCCCTTCAGACTCTTTAAATAGCAACCGAGTCAACTCTCTCGCTAGAAGAAGATGGCGCTGAAGCTACCGGTTCCAGGAGAAATTGGGGGTGTTTCCTTCTTGGATTCGAGCAGAGGGAGCTTCTCTCATATCAAAGGTACTAACTTTCTTTCTTTTTATTTTATTGTGATTTTATTTGATTGGGTGGTCTGGATAATTTGGAGAAAACTTGGATCTTTTGTGGAAGTTGTATGTGGAGATTGTATTTTATGGGTTTTTGGGGGATGCCCATTTGTTTTAATCTGGTTTTTTTTAGATTTTATTTTCTTGCATCAGTTAATGAGTTACAGTACAGAAGACTAAATGTATTTATTGGGTAGCATGATTAGTATTATTTTTTGTGAAAAAAATGAGGGAATTTATAATTATTGGTGCCCATTTGTTCCATTTGTATGTTTTCTAATTAAATGAATTTTTTAGGCATCTTACTGTTATTCTATATCTTGTAATCATAATTCAGGGTCTAAATGTTTTGTTTTTATATTATCTTAATCAATTCTTTGTGATCTCTGCTGCTGAGTGAGTTCCATTTTAGGTATCAATTCACGTGCAATAGTGAATTGTATTGGAAGTTTGTAAGTTTTAACTCTTTGGCTTCTTGTAGTGGCTTCCATTTATGCAGTTTTTAATTACTTTCATGCTCGAATTAGATTCCTGTAGAAAACTAGGATCGGTCATATGAGTGTATATCTTTGTGTAGCTTTTGATGTAAATCATAATTTGTACTGATAATTTATTTGCTCCAAGTGTGTATTTCCTCGAAGGAGGATGATATTTTGTATGGCCAGCATTTGTTCAGAATCATACGTCAGCTGGGATCAATTTCATTAAAAATATGACTACTGTTTATCTGTTAACGTGAATTTGTTGGATGATAGACTGAGAAAGAATTTGAACTATTGTTGCTAGCACATCCCGTTCACAAGTTAACAAATGATAGAAAAATATTGTATACTTATTATTATCACTATCTTTTGTGTTTCCCTCGGTTCAATTACAAGCAATTTTGTTTGAATTGATTTGCTGTTTTTTATGATCTTTCATGATGCTCAGGTCGAACTGTATTTCGTTGGAAATTAACATGAAAATGAAGAAAATATACGTCATTGCTATTCTTCACTTGTTCAATCACATGACTCATAGGAGAATTGATTTTCCCTTGTTAAACATCTACTACGCAATCCCTGAGAAACTAAAGGTAATTCAACAAAACAACTAGATGTATTAAATTTTTCTATACTTTATTGCATTTTCAGTGGGATTTCCTTTGAGAAGGAAGGAGAAAGTAACCAGCTATTCAAGGAGGGCATGCTGCTCTATGCAGCAAGCTCCTCCTCCAGCTTGGCCAGGTCGAGCTGTTGCCGAAGAACAACACAAGTCTTGGGATGGGCCCAAGCCCATCTCTATCGTCGGATCAACTGGTTCAATCGGAACTCAGGTATAATGTCACCAAGATAAGAAAAATTTAGTATATTATGCTTTCTGTATGAAATTGTACTTTCCGGTTCCCTTGCCACTTTGTCAAATTATGCATATCCTATGTTACATGGGTACTTGTATCATGAAGCCGTACCCGTACCCAATACATATATGACATGTAGCCGTACCAAAACTTCATGGACACTGCTTGGATACATGCATACATTTATTGAGACATGCACTCAATTATATGATATATTTTTTAATTTAAAACACTTATCATACACTTATAGGGCATATATCCTTCACTTCATATCAATTTCTTGGAACTCATTAGACATGGGTCGTGTTTGTTTCGTCCCATAGCCAAGGTTGAAGCTATGATTTAAAAGATTCGCTTGAGTGTCTAGTTAAAAAACGAGCAGTTTCCATCTTATAATAATCAATATAATAAAAGAAAATTGAAAATGTGATAGGAATTTTGATTCTAATAACACAGGAATTGAAAAATAATAATGATCTCATGTAAAATATTAATTCAATATGTGTATGTGTATATAGCTGTGTCCCCGTACCCTACATTTATAAATTTGTTGTCTCCCGTATTGGTACCCGCACCCGTACCAGAGACCATACCCATTTCCATGAACTTAGTGTATATCAGTCATAAAAAGATAAATTTTTTTGGATTCTATTGAAACCTGTTTCATAATTCGATAATTTTGCTATGCATATTTGCAGACATTGGACATTGTGGCAGAAAATCCAGATAAGTTTAGAGTTGTTGCACTTGCAGCAGGGTCAAATGTGACTCTATTGGCCGATCAGGTAATCTTTGTAGTTTGCAATGTTTCTAAATAAATGGAAATGGGAAAATTTTATTTTTCCTTCCCGAATTGTTAAGTTTGAGTTTATTTCCTTTGATTTTTCTTTGAGCAGGTCAAAAGATTCAAGCCTCAATTGGTTGCTGTTAGAAATGAGTCATTGGTTGATGAATTGAAAGAAGCTCTAAGTGATGCTGATTACAAACCCGAGATCATCCCTGGTGAGCAGGGTGTTGTAGAGGTTAGTCTTTCATCTGTACTGCTTTAAGTTATTGGGTTCTCATCTGTTTCATTCAGATAGTAATCTATGTTTTGGACCAAAATCTTTAGGTTGCTCGCCATCCTGATGCTGTCTCAGTTGTTACTGGAATAGTCGGTTGTGCAGGTTTGAAGGTATGGGTGAAGCCTTGTGCTTATATATCCATGAATCTTTATTTGAATTATGTTTAGGTAGGATAATTGTATCTTATATGTCCTTTAGTTATCAGGTTCTTAAGAGATTTTTATAATTTACACATTAACAAGGAGGATCATTAGTAAAATACTAGGAACTGAAAGAGGTGAAAGTTGTTTTTTGGGGTAAATTTACAAAACTTCCAAGAGGTTTGGCCCAATTTGAGGTAACCCCCAAAAAGTTTAGAAATTCAATTAATCCCTTAAACTTTTGCATTTTTAAGTTGCGGGTTACCTGGAAAAGTTTTGGGGGTTTTCTCAAAATGACCTGAATTTCTTGGGGCTTTCGTGAAATTTACCTTGTTTTAAGTATTAATGTGCAAGTTATGACCAATTTCCTTACTATTTGGATATTGGTATCTTGTACATATAAACAGATTCAAACTATCATTTATCGCTTATTTTTCAAAATCAGACCTGTATCATTGATTCTCAATAAAACATATAGGTTTGAAATAAACTAACAGGGTATTTTCTGGGTGATATTTGATTCTTAGAAATGAAAATGTCTTCCTTTGCTATCTTCAGCCTACTGTTGCCGCAATAGAAGCTGGAAAAGACATAGCCCTCGCGAACAAGGAGACTCTTATCGCCGGAGGTCCCTTTGTACTGCCACTTGCACATAAACATAAAGTGAAAATACTTCCTGCTGACTCCGAACATTCTGCCATATTTCAGGTACAGTAATATATATGTATTGCTACAATATTGCCTTTTCCTTAGTTTCCTTTCATCTTAGAAAATTTCACCACCTAAAAATTCAACAATGGTGACCGGATAGAGTTCTTGGTTTTGAAGTGTATTCAAGGCTTGCCGGAGGGTGCACTTCGACGCATCATTTTGACTGCATCTGGAGGTGCTTTCAGGTGTGTTCATCATTAAACTGAGGCAATTTTCACTCTTATGGTCAAGCGTAAAGGACCCTTAATTATTTTGGGATGTGTAAGATTATGATTCACATTATTTTTCTCAACCCTTCAAATGCAAAAGCAAAATACAAGATTAACAAATGTCATTGAGGGAAAAAGTTCAGTAATCGTTGATTGTTGTCTAACCCTCTAATTTTTCTATTTATACTTCTTTGGCTCAAATATCAGTATGAAGTGAAATAAAAACTATAACCTGTAAACAGAAGTATAATAAGTGTACTTTTTGTCAAACATGTAGAGCCTTTCTTGTTACAGCTCATGAGAAAGTATATCATACTGCAGTGAGTTTACTTGTTTTTACTGATATTTCCCTCTGAGATCTGTTTAATGTGCAACATTGGATATCAACTAGTAGTTTCTGATGTTCTTCAATTTCCCAAATCAACTCTGGTTCTTCATGGTTTGAAGTCAATATGTGGAACACTTTATTTGGGACCTAAGTTCAGTAATCCTTTCTTCCAAATGAACAACTGATGTTTCTGCTTTAGCCTCAAATTGTATGACATATATCTATACTATTATATTAAAAACTTAGTAGGGATATCAAAAAGTTCGATGGACATTTTACATCTCAATAGAAACGTGAGGGGTATATGTGTATTTTTCTCTTCCTTTCTTTCCTTTTCTTTTCTTTTTAGAACATTCTAAAGTATAACATGAGTATATAATGAGAGTTTACTAATTCAATATCTATCATAATTTGTGTTGTAAGAGATATTGATAAGGTTCTTTCTAAAACAAATTATTAGATATGAATGAATATAGATACCATAATGAGAATTTCCATACGTTTTAATCAAAATGTTAGCGAAAGTCAAAATATATCTACAAACTTGGGTTAGAAATAATTAAATATAATAATTTGAAGATACAATATGAAACATACTCTTTTATTAACATTATTTAAAGTGCTCTTAGGATGATATTTTGTAAATAATCCACTAAATTACGATGTTTTCTTTCATTAAAAACACATAACCAGTCAAAGTGAAATATATGTTATACCCAATTTCAAATAAGGTAACATAAAATAACTCACCTCCAATGAAAAAAATATCATAAAAATAACTTATAGAACTCTATGAAACTTTATTGTAAGTGCCCCTTTATATAAAATTTAGGATATATTAAGTTTTCAGATCTGTTGCATGTGCAATAATGCTAGTACTATTATACTAATAAGTAATAACTTAGTGGGGGTACCAAAATGTTTGAAGGATATTTTACATCTCACTAGAAATATGAGGGGTATATAGGTAATTTTGCAGTCTGGTAAAAGGAACTAGCGAGGGTATGAAAATTTGGATGAATAGTGGATATGTCCTTCATTCCATGTGTATTGAGGTGGGTAAATTTGTAATTTTATAGGGTAGATTTTTTTCTTTGTACTTTTCTCTTTCTAGAACATTCTGAACTATGACATGAGTATATAATTAGAGCTTACTAATTAAATATTTATCACAATTTGTGTTGTAAGAGATATAAGTATGAAATGATAAGGTTATTTTCCAAAGTAAATTATTAGATATAAATGAATATAAATACAACAATTGGAATTTCAATATGTTCTAATCTAAATATTATCGAAAGCCAAAATATATCTACAAACTTGGGTTAGAAATAATTAAATATAATAATTTGAAGATACAATATGAAACATACTCTTTTATTAACATTATCTAAAGTGTTCTTAGGATAGCGTTTTGAAAATAATCCACCAAATTATGATGTACCCTATTTTCTTTTGTGAAAGTCATGTCACCGCTCAAATTGAAATTTATGTCATAGCAAATTTCAAATAAGGTAATATAAAATAACTCCATCTGAAATGAAAAAATATCATCAAATATCTTATAGAACTCGATAAAACTTTAGTGTAAGAACCCTTTTATATAAAAAATTTGGGATGATTAAGTTTTCGCATCTGTTGCACGTGCATTTGCACGTGCAATAATGCTAGTAATGTTCAATAGTTAGTTTTGTTGCAGGAAAGAAGTAATTGTTTTCATCTTTTCTAGGATTTTTCCCTTTGTTAAAATCTCATGTTAGCATAAATAGATGAGATTCCATTCCAATAGGATATTCTCAAGTAAAGGATATAGTAATAGCTAATCTTATAAAGGGACTGACACTTATTAATGGTGCTTACTTAAGGAAAATGATTTATGCAGTGGGTCCTGAAAATGTTGGCTGCAGGTTTTGTTATTTTTATTGTATTGAGCAAAAGCAAGGATGTCATCTCTTTGATCTATCATTTGCATCCTCTAAGCAAAGTTTTATAATTTTGCTTTATAGGGATTGGCCGGTGGAAAAGCTAAAGGAAGTGAAAGTCGCTGATGCCCTGAAACATCCTAACTGGAGTATGGGAAAGAAGATTACTGTTGATTCTGCTACCCTCTTCAATAAGGTATTGTGAGTTCCATTCTAATTTATATATGAATTATAACATGCCAGAATTAGTCTTCCAACTATGGAAGTTTTTCTCAACAGGGTCTTGAAGTTATCGAAGCCCACTATTTATTTGGTGCTGAATATGATAACATTGAGATTGTTATTCATCCGCAATCAATCATACATTCTATGATCGAGACACAGGTTAGAACTATGTTGTTATCGACTTGGCAGTCTCTCAGATAACTATTCTTCAAAATTGTTTATAATGTTACACACATTGAAATGCAAGTATTTGTTGATTTTATTTATTTATTCTATTCTCAGGATTCATCAGTTCTAGCACAGCTGGGGTTGCCTGATATGCGCCTACCGATTCTTTACACAATGTCTTGGCCTGAAAGAATTTATTGCTCTGAGCTCACATGGCCTCGGCTTGATCTTTGCAAGTAATGAGTTCTGTTCTTCCAATGAGTTATGCTTTATTGCTTTTATCTCGGTCCTTTCATATTACTTATGACTTATAATCATGTCTCGCACGTTATACGTTTTTTTTAACTTTTATGTTCGTATCTAGTCACATACTCAATGATATAAGGACCCATTTCAAGTTTCTACCAGTTTATGCAATAGAGTAATCATTAGGGAAAATTGTATATACCCTCAACCAAACTGAACATCAAGGATAATAGTTTTTGTTTTTTCAGAATTAAACCACAACTAAATAGAGGAAATAAATATCAAGGATAACAGTTTTGTTTTTTATGAAAGACTTAGCAGTTGGCAACCAAAATTATTGCAGTGAAGTGGCACAAGAAATAAATGTGAAATCCATATGTTGGAACAATATTTCATTTTCATAGTAGAAATCTATTAGTTCTCTTTCCTTTCAAAATTTATGGCCTTGCATTAATCTGTGCATTGTCCTAATATACTACAGGAGGTCCCTTTTATATAGTTGCACCAATGCTGTATCCGAATTTATAACAATTGGAATGGTTATTGATGGCCGCTTAATAGTGTTCCTTTTGTTGCTAAACATGATTGAACAAACTTTGAAATGGAGGTTTAAATCTCTTATCTGGTTGGTTTTTAGTATAGTGGGCATTATTAAGTTTTTCTTTTTTTCAAATGGATGTTGCAGGTTAGGTTCCTTGACATTTAAAGCCCCTGACAATGTGAAATATCCATCGATGGATCTCGCCTATGCTGCAGGGAGAGCTGGAGGAACCATGACAGGGGTGCTTAGTGCTGCTAACGAGAAGGCAGTGGAGTTGTTTATCGATGAAAAGTATGCTCTCTATCTTTTATTCTTTACAAAAATCTTTGGTAATCTTATTTTTTGGACATATTACAGAAAACCCCATATGATTTGTAGGAAATATTACAGTTTTATCATCAACTTTTTTTATGTCATTATCGGTTTTCGATGTCATTATCAGTTTCAATATAATAAACGTGTACGTGTTTATGTGGGAGTACATATAATTGCCATATCTTATTATAATAGCTTTTACATCAAAATTAACTTGATGGAAATTGCGACAACAGGACCAAACTGTCACTTCTGAAACAGTAGGGGTTATTTCTGTCGATGTTGTAAACCATGGGGAGATTTGTGTAATTAACTCCTATGTTTTTGTTTGTTGAACTTCAGAGGATTGCTTAACCTCTTATAGCAAACAAATTCCTCCATTTATGTTGATAAACAAATCATGAACTGTGCATGAGCTATGGCTTTGCCGAACAAATCTCTGAAGTATCAGAACCGCATTTTATTCATGAGGAGATATAGATTCATTTTTTAAGTGTTCATAGAGCATCCACGCTTTGTTCTGGGGACAATACTGATAATACTGATTGAAATTTATTGTTACCGATGATTCTGCTACATCTAGTTGCTATTTCTTCCTTACTCTTGCTTATGTATCTTTCCTTATTATAAATATACAATGGAATTATGAATTATACAGAAAATCCCCCTAAAGTTTGCAGAATCCACAAAAATAACCTCTTAGTCGACCCCGCTGTATCAAGTTCTACTAAGTTAACTTGGGGATAAAGTTATGGTAAAGCACATGTCAAGTATATGTAATTCCATATAAACATGTATATAATTATTATATTTAAAATTGATAACAACATTGAAAATAATTAATGAATATTTGACTATAAACTGAAATTGAAGGGTTGATAAAGTGTGAGTTTTGAAAGGGTAAATTGTAGATAACCCCCCTCATCTATAGATTAACCAACTCTTATTACCGTCAACCCATTTAATAGCACTTATCACCCCTCAATTCGTAAGAGACATTGGATTATCTGCAATCTATCCTTCTCAAAATGAGATTTAAAGGGTAGTAACTGCTACTGAACGAATAGATGAGGGGGTTTATATGCAATTTAAATACCAAATTTGCTGATGAATTCGATCTATCAGAAATTTTTCTGACGAATGTTACCATGTAAAATTTTCAGAATCAGTTACCTCGACATATTCAAGGTGGTAGAGCTCACCTGCGACGCTCACAGGAACGAACTGGTCACCAACCCATCTCTCGAGGAGATCATACACTACGACTTATGGGCCCGCAAGTATGCAGCGAGCTTGCAGCCATCATCCGGGTTGAGTCCTGTTCCTGTATGATTCAACACCTGCAAGGGTTAAGTACATCTCGTTAGGGGTAAGATGTGATTTATTTCCAAAAAAGAAACTGGAAAGTGCTCACCATCATCATGTTGTTGTATGTATGAATGTTTTGCGGGGAGCTATAACATTTTTTCCCCCGGATCTTTATGTTGTTGAATAATGTAGGGTTTTGATTTTTGTTATTTTTGGTTAAATTGCTCGAATAAAGGGGTGTCAGTCTATTACATGTTTAACTACATTCACACCCCACATTACTTAAGCTACAAACTTCCCATATTACAAAAGTTTGATATCATGACAAAAAAACATTTTCAAAATTTCTCTAACAAAAGCTTAAGAGCTTCAACTAATTAGTTTGATCAGCAACCTCTCTATCGCCAGCGCCGGTCCCACTTGCTCCGCTGCTTGCTCCTCTAAGTATCTAGAAGGAAGAGCTGCAGTCCAAGAAGAAGAAAAAAAAAAGTCTAGCAATCTGATGCAATAGTTCTAAAGCATGTTTTTTCTTTTGGTGAAAAATTCTTAAATTGCTTTCATACCACACAATCCATATAATACCACACACAGATGCATCACGCTTCATTATTATTATTATTATTATTATTATTCATGTATGCCAATATTTCTCCATGACCAAATATCGGTTACATCATTTCAGAAGGAATTGAAAATACCAAATTTATGTTTCATCGAATTACATATAGAAGAACCAAAACTACAATTATTAAAAAGATGATTGTGGTTTTCCTCCTCTACCTCACACAGAACACAGAGATTATCAACATTATGTTTTTCCTAATCAATCTGTCTTTTGTATTAAGCTTTTTCTTAATGACCAACCACACTAGAACTTTAATTTTTAGAGGAACGGGAGCACTCCATAATCTATAATTCTCAAATCTTAACGACACCTAAACCTCCTTATGCTTATTATAAATTAGCTTCTCATCCACATAGCATTTTTGTTTAATAATATATTTCCACAACACATCTTTTTTAGAGAACCAAACCCATAACCATTTTGATAATAAAGCTCTATTCATGAGCTAATTTGCATAATACCTAAACCTCCACATTCCTTGGGTCTACACACAGTATTCCAAGCAATTAAGTTTGAGACACCATTTTTACTCTTGTCTCCTTACACAAAAAAATCTTCTTCTATAATTATCAATTTTATCACAAGGGGTGTCAATTATCGGTAGCATGACAGTTGTTAATGTGATGTTTGCTGATGATGGGTATTTCTTTCAAGAGAAAAGAAAATCAAAAAATTTTGTGTTATTGGTTATTATTTGTGAGAATTGAAGAGCGTCAATGATAGCATAAAAAAGTCCAATTAGTTTTTTTAAAAACTTACGAAAAAATTTACTCAATGTCTGCAAGGTTGAATAGTTCTAGTTCTTGTAGGTGCAAAATGTGATTTATTCCCAACGGAATGATGAGGTATGTATGTATTTAAATGTTGTTTGTATTGCTGAATGGGGGTAGTGTTTTGATTTGTTTTAGTGCTTGAATTGAGGGGTGTTTTAATGATCAAGAGCATGTTAAAAAGGGAAAACGGTTATTAGGTGTTACTTCTTATTATTCTTTGCTTGTTTGTGAGGATTGAGAAGGTGTCGATGATAGTTGGGGAAAAAAAGGTCAAAAGTGACTATACATATATTTATGACTATTATGCATTATGTGAAAATAAAAGTTAATTTAACATGATAGAAAAAGAAAATTGGTTGCAAAAGTTTCTTGTTGTTATAGTTTATTTATTTATGAGGATTGAGTAGGTGTCAATAATAGCAGGAAAAAAAAGTTATAAAGAGACAATTACAAAAGTAAATATTAAGATAATACTTATGACAACTATGCGTCAGTACAAATAAAAAGTTAAGAAAAAGAAAAAAGACATTAAGAAAATATTCATGACAATTATGCATAAAAATTTAGAATGCGTTTGCCGGGAGTCGAACCCGGGTCTATTGCTTGGAAGGCAATTATCCTAACCGTTGGACTACAAACGCTTTGATGGGTGTTTATCAGAGTTAAAATAATTCTTTAATATTTCCAAAATTTAACAATAAATCAATTTGCTACCATTTATGTTATACTTTACTAATGTTGGAGAGTAGAGGGTCTCTCTTGAGATATCAAGATATCTCTCTGCAATACATCAATATCATGTGACATCTACATGACAAGCAGAGATAACAAAGAGATAACTCTATGCGGATAACATGGCTTTTAAGTAGTAATAAACAAACTTTAGAAATATACTACGAATAACTTCTCATCCTATAGTGTAGAAGGTGTATCTGCAACAATTAAAATTCATTTGTCACACATGTAGTGCTAGGATGTAGGGGTGGGCAACGGGTCGTGCTGGCTTGTCCCGCAAGCTAGCCCGCATTGGCGAGGCGAGCCAGCCTACAACTCACAGTGAGTTGAGCGACCCATGTTTTGCCGCTTGTTCTCGGGCCTAGAGCTCAGCCCAGCCCGCTCACGGGCCCAAGAACATTCGGGATGAGCCATGACACAGGTCGGCCCACCTGGCCCACTTAAGTATTTTTTTTATTTTTTAATATTTAAATATTTTTAATAGGTTTGTTTAATATTATTTAACACTTAAGAATTATATGTAAATAGCAAACTAACAATGACATGATTACAAAAATTGAAAATAATAATTTTATTAAGTAAAATTATATATTTGCATACAATTACATGCAATTACAAAGAGAACCATCACAAACACAGAGATTTAATGCAGTTCGGAGCAATTTTTACATCATATGAGTAGCATAATATTATTCCACTAGTTAAAAAATACAAGAATAAAAGAAATTACAATAAACTTTAAAGAAAAAAAGATATTACTACTAACCAAATGCGAGCTCATGGGCCGGGACAAGCGAGCCATCCCGCTCACATGTAGGCCCGGCCCGCTCACTAGCCATTGTGGGCCGAGCAGGTTGTTGGCTCGCATTTGGCTTGGGCTGACCCAGCACGGTCCCGCGGCCCACTACTGGAGCGGGCCAAATCGGGCCCGTCCAGCACCGAGCCGAGCTCAAGAGCGAGCCAAGCGAGTGGACTCGTGGGCTGACCCAGCCCAGTGCCCACCCCTACTAGGACGTGTTTGGCAACTCCTCAAATTAGAGTAAGGTTTGATCTTGGTTCCATTTTGGAGGAAATTGTGTTTGGGTTAAACTGGGCTAACACTAGCTCAGTTTTTCTAAGGCCAAATTTGGCCTCTTAAACTAGTTTTGTTTTGGACCACTTCCTCCCGATCTAAAATAAAATTAGTTTAGTTTAAAACATGGACATAACTGGTCCTGGTCCAATTTTAGGGTGATTGCCAAACACGACCTTAGTATAATATAGTTAGTCTTTCATATTTCTCTGGTATTTCCTCTATTTAAACTTTGTTTTCCTTGTCCCTACACTAGGTTGGGAATCTCTCAACCAACTGAAGTGTCACTTTCCACTAATGTAATCAGAAAACAAATCGCTTATGATCATCTACTTTGATTGGTACTAATTGTGTCCATAATCACTTGACTTCTCAGAGGCAAGATTGCGGTTGGATACTTGGGCTAAAAGAAAAATATTACATGTCCACATTAAGAAGAACGAGAATCACATCTACGTACACGCTTTATGACTTCAACCCTATAGACTATAGTTATGGAGGTAACCTTTAACTAGGAATTGATAAGTGTCTCACTTTGCATCCTAGCAAAAAAATTTCATAGTCTTATGAACTAAAATGCCTTCTTGAATATTTTTAAAGAAGTGCTACAAATATATTCTGATAGTTGTGAGTGCAAACCTCTCGAGCTAGATAATATATTTTTTAGTTAATGCGCAGAAGCATACAGATTCAGTGACATCTAAGATTTACTATATATATATATATATATATATATATATATATATATATATATATATATATATATATATATAGTAATGCTGTATATCACTGCTACAGTGCTTATCTACCCCAACGGTTGTACCTTTGGGGTTGACCACGACAATTACAACTGTTGGGACATAAAAAATAAAAAAAATACCGTTGGGGTTTCTTCCCAAGGGATAATTGTAGTCTCAACAGTGTTATTCTTGAGTCATTTTTGCCTTTTTATCGTTTAACTCACGTACTCTCCTTAAAAAAAAAATTGACGTATATTCCCTATTTTCTCACAGAAACAAGTCCTAAATTAAAAATTTTAATACTTTCCTCTTAGGCCCCTAATCTCTCTCTCTCTCTCTCTCTCTCTCTCTCTCTCTCTCTCTCTCTCTCTCGATCTCTCTCGATCTCTCTACTCTTAAGTGGAGTCCATGTAGGCTGGTCACTAGATTTGTAAAGATGTACATCGTATCTAATCTAGTAATTAGATATATTGGATTAGGATGAGAAAGCAGCCTCCTCTTTCGGTTTCGCATGGGTCGGTATATGTCAAGTCAAGTTTTAGCTTGGAATTGTTTAGTTAATTGCGAAAACAAGGGTTACAACTAGGAGATTTTATATTTCTATAGATATTTGTTTTACTGCAAGTAATAGAACTCCAATTGTAGTAGATGACTTATATAGGTTTGGAAGTATAAGTCGCACTTGCAACTTTTCGAGTTAAAGATTTAGCCAGTTGCAATGCGTTCCCAATATAAGTCTATAAAACACTTATAACTCGAAACAAATACAGGTCTGTAACTATAATTATACACTTGTAAGTTACAAAAATTTTAAATTTGAACTAAATAATCATAACTACAACTGGACGTGACACCAATTACAACAACTACAATTACATGCAACTGACACTTGCATTACAAGTGTCATTGCAACTGTAGTTGCAGCAAACCAAACGCAACCATTGATTTAGGCACAAGAAGCTATATATCACTTTTTACTGTTGCCTTCATTAACTCTATATCAGGTGTTGAATTGTAGACCATTAGCTTAAGTATCGCTACTTGATTAGTGCTCATGAATCTATAAGTAGATAATAAAATTTTTTGTGCGGGTCCTACACCGTTGTTAGTGCAAGTCCTAAAAGTGTTAAAGCACATGAGTGTAGCCAAGCTAATTAATAAAAAATAGTAAAGTACACTCTTTTGTACACTCATGCAGTATACTTACCACTATACAGTACCTCGTGAATAAAAAGCTTTTTAACTATTTTTGGGTTAACAAAGTTCTGTTCACTGTACTCTTTGATGGCATCCTGTTAGTCATGGGTATGAGATTGGTAAAGCAAATATGTATCTATTTAAGTAATAGTATTTGAGATTCCAATTAGGATTGTACCTTTTCTTCTTTTTTTTCCGAGTTCGGGTTTCATACAGCTGGATGCTTTCATTGATAGTTTCTTTTGCTAATAAAATTTTGCAGCTTGAATTTTATCATATTTAGGTTCTTTGTGGCTTGGAAGATTAGTGATAATTCAACCAATAAGTAGGAGAATTTGCAAGATAAAAGAGTTGCCTCTCTATATATGATCTCCTATTAGTTGTTGCAAAAAGCACAAATTAGACAGATATTGAGATCAAGGCATAGATAGATGACAATCGTAGATGCATAGATTTAACAAGATTCGAAGAGAATAAACATATGATCATTTTATTGTGAAGAAAGGAAGAAAGATTAGAGAGAGTGAAAATCTAGATGAGAGAATAACAAGCAAAATTAGTCGTATGCTTGAGTCCAGAAATCCGTTTAGATTCAAGATAATCCGACATTATTCTATAATAATCAAGTGTTAGTCACATTCACAAGTTTAAATACCATTGTTTTAAGTATCCCTGCTTAAGTGAGACACTGTAAATGGATAAGAAAAGCAACGTATGGGCTCTAAACCGTTGATGGTGAAAGCCCTAAAAGGTTTAAGGTTCTACTAACAAATTATTAATAAAGTACTCTCTTTTGTACACTCTTGCTCACTTACCATTATACAGTATCTCATGAGTATATATAGCTTTTGAAGTGCTCACTTTTTGTTTAACAAAGTTTTGTTTCTCGTACTCTCTATAATCGAGTCCATGTAGATATGGTTATAAGATTTGTAAAGCAAATACGTATCTAGTTAAATTAAGAGTATTTGGGATTGGGTTAGGATTACACTTCTCTTTTGTGTTTTTATGTTTGGGTCTCGTAGAGCTATATGCTTTCATGTCCTTTTAGTTACTTGACAATTCTTGTTTGTTCCCACAAACATTCAAAAGTTGAAGAGTTAAAGCTCCTGATAATCATGACATGAATACAGAGATCAATGTTGTTAAGAAAAAAAAAATATTTAGAATTAATTGCACATAGACCTTCTATGCTATTATGTTGTGTCACTGGGCAGAAAGACCACTTGAAACTGAATGTCATTAGAGATTAGAGATTTTTACGAGATAGAACCTCTATAGTATTTCACTTCGCAATGCACTCGATATATTTGTACATTTAAAAAAAAAAAAGGAGGGCATGCTACATTGATGTTGGAGGAACCTAGACTGTGAATCAATTGACATTTTTACGGCGTCCTTAGAGTAGGAATGTGTCAAAATCAAAATTTGATATGGAAAGTAACTTTAGTTGCAATCTAAATAATTAGATTCCGACTATCATCACATAACACCCAATAGAAAATATAACAAGATTCACGGATACTTCATTCTCCAATGTAGATTCTTTATATCTCATGTGTCATTTTGTCATTGTGCATCATAATCTTTTGAAATTGCTTGATCAAGGACCTAACTCTAGTTCAAAAATGAAATCCTCAATATTTCACATCTAATTTTTTTTTCCAAAAATTAATAAATACAAATCGTAGCAGAACACTCCCTATACGACCTGCGTATTTTGGCTCATACTTTTCATATCCTTCCCATAAATGGCTCAGAACACTAGTTCAAATGCTGATTGGCCAAATCATTCAATCCATATGATTCCAAAATAAAACCAAAAAGAACTTTTCAAAATTCAATTTCTTAATATGCACACAGCATAAAACAACAAAGTTAATTTCGTCAAAAATTACAAATTGAAAAACTTCTACAAGTTAAAACGGGTGATGGTGGTGGGCCCTGCTGCTCGCAAACAGCCCAACCAGCTCCGGCCTGTAGGGCAGAAACGACTTCTTCCCATTTCCCTTCTCCTTGTCCTTCCCGTAAAACAACCTGTGGGCGGTGACCAGATCCATCTCCTTTTTCGGCTTCGGGTTCCCTTTCCCCGTACCCGTACCCGAACCCGAATCCGAATTTAGAAACACAAATTTCTCTTTGCCATCGCTGTGGCTTCTCCTTCCACCGATCAAATCTCTAACCCTGAAGCTTTTAGAGTTAGCGGATCCCGTTGAGGAGCTCTTCTTGCAGGCCGCCGGCGATGGCGGGGCCCACAAGCAGTGAGGCCCGTCGGCGACGTCGTCTGAGGCTGAGGAGGTGGAGGAGGTGGATCCGGATCTGAGGGTCATTGGATCCGGATCCGATTTCTCGAGGAGGAGGTCGCGGTTGAAGACGGGGTAGATGGGGAGGATCCGGCCGTTGGAGAAGATCTCGTCGGCGGGGTCGCCGCCGTAGATTGCCGGCGATCCGATCGAGAACTCGAACTCGATCTCTTCATCGGATTCGAGGTTAGGGTTTTGCTGCTTGCTTTCGTCGACCATTGTTCGTCGATTTTTTTGCGAATTTTTTGTGAATGAGGTTTTGAGGTAGAGGGGGACGGCGAATTTATAGGGGGCACGAAGTTGCACACGTGTTGGATAGTTCGTGGGGTCCACGCGGGGGTAAGGGAAGTTTCCGGGTTCTAGAAGGCCAAGTGGGTTTGGGTATGAAATGAACCGTTGTTACTTTGTTTAAGGAGCGCGTAGAGTTGAGTTGGGTTGAGTGGGTTTGGATCCGACAAGAATTTTTTGAGGGGGATTCGGTTGACTTGGGAAGGGGTGTTTACTTCTGTTTGGTAGGGCTAGAACTTAGAAGTGACTTGGTCATTGAGGAGCTCACAAGGTTAGGTGGTTTTTCCCCCCCTTTTTTGTGTGGCATTGTAATTTACAGAGAAAGGTTTTGATTGTCTTCAAGTGGGTTTTTTTTTTTATGAGAGGGGGTTGTCATTTACCTATTAGGTATGATATGGCAAAATTCAGGTAGCAGAACCTGAATGAGCAGTATAGGAATCTAGAGATTTCCATGAAGAGTTGGTCTAACGCCATACGTGACTTACTTCTAATAATCGAATCCACTCAGCTAACACGCTAAAGTGGCCATTATTCCAATCAGTATCCCTTCAACGCCATATCGATGGTTTACATATAAAATTATCGTAAAACCTATAAACTTGAAATGCAATGTATAAGCAAAGTTCTTATGCCTCTATATTGTTGAGGATAGATTTAGCTTATTAATGACTCTTGAGATTGTGTATTTTGTATTGTGTATTGTGGAGAAAAAATAGCAAGTTCACCAAGTACCATGTGATAGACCTAGTTGAAATGAGACAACGAAGTTTTTGAGGGTGATCAATAATGTCTGTCATCGTGCTTTGGTAGGGGAATGAAGGCTTCTTGTAGTAATTGTACTGGAAACGCCAATCACATAGAAGCAATGGTATGCAAGTGAGATTTTGTTTTGATTGTAGTGTCACATGAGCGCCGATTAGATGAAAGAACTGGGCATCGAATACTTAGCCTAACTTGTCGTTGACTGTTTGTTAAAAGTTGTATATCGATTGCATATAGTCCAATCAAACAGGCCCCGAACAAGGGAGGGTTTTTTTTTTGTGAATTTGGATCCGGTCCGAAGCCAAAATCCGAACGCAATAGCGTGGTCTTTGATTGCGTGTTGTGCTGTTTTTTATTGAGGGCGGTCGTTCATGAAATTTGGGAGTCACGCTTGAGATTTCTTGGGCATAACGAAGCTTTTGTGAGATCCCCAACGTGTGCTTTTTATTGAGATTTGTAATTCCAGGTTGTTGTGTGAATGGAGACTTGGAACTTGGAAGGTTCCTGCCTGGTAAGGGTATTTTTGGGAATAAAATTGTTAGCTTTATGCTTTTAGGAATAGGAAGTGGAAAACTGGAAAGTTTGACAATAAATCACTAGGGAAGAAATCTATTCATATTATCCAAACTTAGGAAAAAAGACATTCTAGAGGGGCAAACAAAAGGAAAATAAATTTTTTTAAAATCCATAGCACTAATATTAGATCATGTTAGGGATGTGCTCATGTTTCTTTCTTTTAATTATGTTTAAATAACAATTTTGATGCATTGAAAAGGGTTTTAGACACTGAAACATGCATTCTCTAAAACTAAAGAATATTATAAATATGGCAAGAATATTTTCACTTAGAATATAATCAATTGTAATAGAAAAGAAATAAACTCCTATTTTAATAATTATTATTATTATTATTTTATAATGAGGGCATTGTAGAACATGCACAAAACATGCACAAACAGTAGTTCAAGAGTCGACTACTAGGCATTGTAGTCGACTAATCGTATTGTAGTCGACTAATCGTATTGTAGTCGACTAATCGTATTGTAGTCGACTAATAGGCATTATAGTCGACTAATCGTATTGTAGTCGACTAATATGAGTTGTAGTCGACTAATATGAGTTGTAGTCGACTAATCGTATTGTAGTCGACTAATCGTATTGTAGTCGACTAATCTCTGATGCATTAGTCGACTAATATGAGTTGTAGCTCTAATTAATCAAGGCATTCAAAACGGTCCGATTAGGAATTGGTTTTAAACCCATTCGTTTAGAGGTTATTAATAACCCCTAACGATTGTTAGGGTAAGTTTCAAGCACGTTTTGGAGCGGCCTTTGAGAGAGTTTGGTGCATCTTTGGAGAGGAGATCTTTTGAGAGATTGAGAGGTTTGTTTTAGGGTTTCTTTGTGAGAACTTGTAATCCTAATTTGTATTCTCTCTTTCTATTAGTGAAAATCCCCTCCTTACCCGTGGGCGTAGGCAACTTAGAACACGTAAATTTCGTGTCTTTACTCTTTTATTGTGTTTGGCCTTCTGTTTGTGGTGGTTTCTCTCGGCGGTTCAGCGGTCCGCTACCAACAATTGGTATGAGCTATTGTTGATTGGAAGTGGTGTAATTTCTAATTTGAGGGGTGTTCGGTGATTCACGAGAGAAGCGGATTCACGAAGACAAACAGAGGATGGCGCCAACCAAAGCTGGGAAAATTCGAGATTGAAAAGTTCAATGGGAAGAACGATTTTTCTTATTGGAGGATGCGAGATGAAAAATTTTCTAATTTCGCAAAAATTGCACAAGACTTTGGATGGAAAGGAGAAGAAGAACAAGGATATGTCGATGAGGATTGGGAGGAGTTGGATCTCGAAGCAGCGCCGATTATCCTATGCCTTGAGAGGGATGTAGCTTTCTTGGTAGATGGAGAGGAAACGTCACAGGCAGGGAAGAAGTTAGAGGTACCTTCATGGCGAAGAGTCTAACTAACCGGATCTACTTAAAATCCAAATTGTATACTTGCAAGATGGAGGAGGGCTCATCAATCAGGAACACATCAATAAGTTTGATAGGATCATATCAGTTGAAAGACATAGATGTTAAAGTAGGAGACGAGGATCGAGCGCTTCTACTACCTCTCGCCAGAAGTCTTATGAGAACACAGTGCAAACACTGAGGCTTGTGGGAGAAAATTTGAAGATGGATGAGACTAGAACGGCACTTCTAGCGGACGATCTTCGAAGATTGCAACTAGTGACATGGCCATCGGTAACAAGGAACAAGCGAGGATTGTTTGCAAGAGGAAGGAGCAATGGCGAGGAAAAGGCAAGGGAGGAAAGTCTAGATCTAAATCAAGACCTCTTGCGGGGAAAAGGATGTTTCAAGTGCGGTGAAGCTGGGCATTTCAAAGTCGGTTGTCAAATAAGAGAGTAGGTGGAAAGAAGAACAACAACAAGACCGAGAGAGAGAGGGCAAGGAAGAAGCGAGCTACGTTTGAGGAAGGGAGCGATAAGGAATGCTATGTCGTCACGGGTGGCGAGGAGATCTCCGGAAGTGGATACTTGATTCGGTTGCTCTTACCATATGTGTCCAAATAGGAAGTGGTTTACTACCTACGAGGCATTGATGGGAAGCTGTATTGATGGGGAATAACCATGCTTGTAAAGCAGTGGGGCTAGGTAATATCAAAATCAAGATGCATGATGGAGTGGTTCGAACCTTGGCGGATGTGAGGCATGTTCCCGACTTGCGGAAGAATCTTATCTCGATTGGTGCTTTGGACTCGGTGGTTGCGGATTGTGACGGAAAACGGAGTGAAGAAGGTTGTTCGTGGTTCCTTAGTAGTGATGAAGGGTGTTCGTCCACGGTAATCTATATACTCTCGTGCACGACGGTGACACGAGACGGTTGGAACCGGCGAAGTGGTGGAGACCCATGTGAGCACACACGGTTATGGCATAGGCGGCTTGGGCATATGTCGAGAAGGTCTAGTTCGCTGGTAAAGAGGGTCTGCTGAAGAATCTGAAGGAACCTAGCATGGATTTTTGAGGATTGTGTGTATGGAAAGTCACACGGTCAAGTTTCGAACGACAAGTCTAAGAGCGAGGGATACTAGATTATGTGCACACGGATGTTTGGGGTCGGCTCGGACAACTTCAAGGGTGGTTCTAGGTATTATGTCTCGTTTATAGATGATTATTCTAGGTATGCTTGGATTTATTTTCTTAAGCACAAGAATGAGGTGTTGAGACATTCAAGAAGTGGAGGACAATGGTTGAGAACAGACAGAAAGAAATTGAAGACGCCGAGATCCGATAACCGCATGCAGTATACGATGGTGCTTTCAAGGAGTTCTGCGGATCGAGGGAATTGCTCGACACCGATGTACCAGCCTCTACACCACGCCAGTAATGGGGTCGGAGAGATCGAACCCAACACCCGGGAAAGGGCGCGAGTATGCGATCTTATGCGTGATTGGGCAACGAATGGTGGGCGGCGGTGGCTCTGACTTGTTACATTGTGAACCGTTCACCACATTCGACATTGGATGGTGATACACCCCAGGTCGGGAGCATGCGATTATGATAGGCTCGAAATTTTGGATGTACGCCTACTATCCGTCAACGAGGGAAAGCTTGACGCTGAAAAGGCAATATTCTTGGGATATGCAAAAAGCGTAAAGGCTATCGCCTTTGGTGTGGAAGATTCAAAGTTCGTGATAGGATGTTACCTTTGATGAGAAATCCATGATTGCTAGAAGTCCAAGGATGATGGTGTTATGGTGGTGAGACTTCTAAGTCTCGGGTTATTGAAATAGAACCTAAAGACCAACTAGGTTCTAATCGTGCTCAAGTGGGAAGTCGGGTAGATGATGAGCTTGGCGGGGAGGAGGTTCAGCGAGGAAAATACAGGTACTACAACAACAACAGCAGCTCGAGGATAATTTGGCTTCCACTAGGCCAAAGCGAGTATACAAGCAGTCTCTGCCGGGGCTGATCAACCCCTAAAGCACTATGGGCTGAGCTAATATGGTTGAATCGCACTCTCGGTGGAGGAGGACGAGCGGTCTCCTTCAAGGAAGCTATTCGGGACAAGGATAGTGAGAGTTGGTTGGGCTGCGATGGAGGAAGAGATGGAATCTCTTGGAAGAATCATACATGGGAGGTGGTCCCATTGCCCCCAGGAAGAAAAGCTATTGGTTGTAAGTGGGTGTATAAAAGAAAGGAAGATCTTCGTGAGTTCGTGTAAGATAGTATTTGAGATTCCAATTAGGATTGTACTTTTCTTCTTTTTCCCTTGACAAAAGAACAAGCTCAGATCTAAAATGGGATTTTTCATTGTCTAATTTTTCACCTTAGCACACTGGCGGATAACTTAAACTCTTGCAATAGAATTACCAGTGCTTATATTCATGAGAATAATAGCATGTCATTAGTAGAAAAAGGGTAAAAATAATAATCTGAAAAAGATAAAGATCTAAAACCATTTATGCATACATGATAACCAAACAACCTCATATTTTTATGTAATCAATATTTAAACTGAAAATCCTGGATTGTTTTCATACAAATCAATATTTAAACTGAAAATCCTGGATTGTTTTCATACAAATCAATATTTAAACTGAAAATCCTGGATTGTTTTCATACAAATCAATATTTAAACTGAAAATCCTGGATTGTTTTCATACAAATCAATATTTAAACTGAAAATCCTGGATTGTTTTCATACAAATCAATATTTAAACTGAAAATCCTGGATTGTTTTCATACAAATCAATATTTAAACTGAAAATCCTGGATTGTTTTCATACAAATCAATATTTAAACTGAAAATCCTGGATTGTTTTCATACAAATCAATATTTAAACTGAAAATCCTGGATTGTTTTCATACAAATCAATATTTAAACTGAAAATCCTGGATTGTTTTCATACAAATCAATATTTAAACTGAAAATCCTGGATTGTTTTCATACAAATCAATATTTAAACTGAAAATCCTGGATTGTTTTCATACAAATCAATATTTAAACTGAAAATCCTGGATTGTTTTCATACAAATCAATATTTAAACTGAAAATCCTGGATTGTTTTCATACAAATCAATATTTAAACTGAAAATCCTGGATGCATAGATTTAACAAGATTCAAGAGAATAAACATATGATCATTTTATTGTGAAGAAAGGAAGAAAGATTAGAGAGAGTGAAAATCTAGATGAGAAATAACAAAAATTAGTCGATGCTTGAGTCCGTAAACCGCTTTGTATTCAAGATAATCCAACATTATTCTATAATAATCAAGTGTTAGTCACATTCACAAGTTTAAATACCATTGTTTTAAGTATCCCTGCTTAATTAAGTGAGACACTGTAAATGGATAAGAAAAAACGTATGGGCTCTAAACCGTTGATAGTGAAAGCCCTAAAAGGTTTAAGGTTCTACTAACAAATTATTAATAAAGTACTCTCTTTTGTACACTCTTGCTCACTTACCATTATACAGTATCTCATGAGTATATATAGCTTTTGAAGTGCTCACTTTTTGTTTAACAAAGTTTTGTTTCTCGTACTCTCTATAATCGAGTCCATGTAGATATGGTTATAAGATTTGTAAAGCAAATACGTATCTAGTTAAATTAAGAGTATTTGGGATTGGGTTAGGATTACACTTCTCTTTTGTGTTTTTTATGTTTGGGTCTCGTAGAGCTATATGCTTTCATGTCCTTTTAGTTACTTGACAATTCTTGTTTGTTCCCACAAACATTCAAAAGTTGAAGAGTTAAAGCTCCTGATAATCATGACATGAATACAGAGATCAATGTTGTTAAGGAAAAATATTTAGAATTAATTGCACATAGACCTTCTATGCTATTATGTTGTGTCACTGGGCAGTAAGACCACTTGAAACTGAATGTCATTAGAGATTAGAGATTTTACGAGATAGAACCTCTATAGTATTTCACTTCGCAATGCACTCGATATATTTGTACATTTAAAAAAAGGAGGGCATGCTACATGTTGGAGGAACCTAGACTGTGAATCAATTGACATTTTACGGCGTCCTTAGAGTAGGAATGTGTCAAAATCAAAATTTGATATGGAAAGTAACTTTAGTTGCAATCTAAATAATTAGATTCCGACTATCATCACATAACACCCAATAGAAAATATAACAAGATTCACGGATACTTCATTCTCCAATGTAGATTCTTTATATCTCATGTGTCATTTTGTCATTGTGCATCATAATCTTTTGAGATTGCGATCAAGGACCTAACTCTAGTTCAAAAAAATCAATATTTCACATCTAATTTTTTTTCCAAAATTAATAAATACAAATCGTGCGAACACTCCCTATACGACTCGTATTTTGCTCATACTTTTCATATCCTTCCCATAAATGGCTCAGAACACTAGTTCAAATGCTGATTGGCCAAATCATTCAATCCATATGATTCCAAAATAAAACCAAAAGAACTTTTCAAAATTCAATTTCTTAATATGCACACAGCATAAAACAACAAAGTTAATTTCGTCAAAATTACAAATTGAAAAACTTCTACAAGTTAAAACGGGTGATGGTGGTGGGCCCTGCTGCTCGCAAACAGCCCAACCAGCTCCGGCCTGTAGGGCAGAAACGACTTCTTCCCATTTCTCCTTCTCCTGTCCTTCCCGTAAAACAACCTGTGGGCGGTGACCAGATCCATCTCCTTTTCGGCTTCGGGTTCCCTTTCCCCGTACCCGTACCCGAACCCGAATCCGAATTTAGAAACACAAATTTCTCTTTGCCATCGCTGTGGCTTCTCCTTCCACCGATCAAATCTCTAACCCTGAAGCTTTTAGAGTTAGCGGATCCCGTTGAGGAGCTCTTCTTGCAGGCCGCCGGCGATGGCGGGGCCCACAAGCAGTGAGGCCCGTCGGCGACGTCGTCTGAGGCTGAGGAGGTGGAGGAGGTGGATCCGGATCTGAGGGTCATTGGATCCGGATCCGATTTCTCGAGGAGGAGGTCGCGGTTGAAGACGGGTAGATGGGGAGGATCCGGCCGTTGGAGAAGATCTCGTCGGCGGGGTCGCCGCCGTAGATTGCCGGCGATCCGATCGAGAACTCGAACCAACACCGGAAAAGGCAAAGTGAGTATGCGATCTTATGCGTGATTGGGCAACGAATGGTGGGCGAAGCGGTGGCTCTGACTTGTTACATTGTGAACCGCTCACCACATTCGACATTGGATGGTGATACACCCTATAGGGTGTGGTCAGGAGCATGCAGATTATGATAGGCTCGAATTTCTGGATGTACCGCCTACTATCACGCCAACGAGGGAAAGCTTGACGAGGGCCAAGAAGGCAATATTCTTGGGATATGCAAAGGCGTAAAGGCTATCGCCTTTGGTGTACGGAAGATTCAAAGTTCGTGATCGCCAGGATGTTACCTTTGATGAGAAATCCATGATTGCTAGGGCGCCCAAGGATGATGGTGTTATGGTGGTGAGACTTCTAAGTCTCGTGTTATTGAAATAGAACCTAAAGACCAACTAGGTTCTAATCGCGCTCAAGTGGGAAGTCGTAGATGATGAGCTTGAGCAGAGGAGGTTCAAGCAGAAAATACACAGTACTACAACAACAGCATCGAGGATAATTTGGCTTCCACTAGGCCAAAGCGAGTATACAAGCTGTGCAATCGGCCGGGCTGATCAACCCCTAAAGCACTATGGGCTGAGCTAATATGGTTGAATACGCACTCGGTGGAGGAGGACGAGCGGTCTCCTTCAAGGAAGCTATTCGGGACAAGGATAGTGAGAGTTGGTTGGGCTGCGATGGAGGAAGAGATGGAATCTCTTCTGAAGAATCATACATGGGAGGTGGTCCCATTGCCCGTAGGAAGAAAAGCTATTGGTTGTAAGTGGGTGTATAAAAGAAAGGAAGATCTTTGAGCTCGGTGGTGTAAGATACAAGGCGAGGCTAGTGGCTAAGGGTTTTGCACGTAAAGAGGGTGTGGATTACAATGAGATATTTTCTCCGGTGGTGAAACATACTTCTATTCGTGCTATTGAGTATTGTTGCTCATGGTGATTTTGAGTGGATCAACTCGATGTTAAAACGACCTTCTTACACGGAGACTTGGATGAAGAGATCTACATGCATCAACCTGAGGGCTACAAGGTTGAGGATAAGGAGAATCATGTGTGTCGTTTGAGGAAGTCAACGTATGGATTAAAGCAATCTCCGTGATGGTACAAGCGATTTGACTCCTTCATCTTTGAAGCATGGGTTTTCCGCGATCATGATTGTTGTGTTTACATCTGAAGCTTCATGAGGTAATTTTATCTATCTTCTTTGTATGTGGATGACATGCTTATTGCTTCTAAGAGCGGGGTGGAGATAGATAGGTTGAAATCTCAACTTGGTGAAGAGTTCGAGATGAAGGACATGGGTGCCGCTAGGAAAATATCGGGTATGGAGATTAGAAGAGAGCCGCTAATCGACGATTGTTCTTGAGTCGGAAGGGCTACATAGGCGGTGATCGCAAGGTTCGGGATGCAAAGTGCTAAGTCGGTGGTGACTCCATTGGCTCCACACTTTAGGCTTTCGGTAATCAATCTCCCACTCTGCCGAGAAAGAAGGCGCACATGGAGCGTGTTCCTATGCTAGTGCAGTTGGCGGTTTAATGTATGCAATGGTGTGTACACGCCCGGATATTTCACAAAGCGTTAGTGTGGTCGGGTGATTCATGGCGAATCCGGAAAGGCGCCGGGAAGCGATGAAGTGGGTCCTCAGTACTTAAAGGGTACGTTGATCACAGTGCGTGTTTTGGTGGAGAAACATGTCAGTTGGCGGGTTTGTGGACTCGATTATGCGGGCGATCTAGATAGACGGCGATCTACTGGTTATGTATTTAAGATACATGGAGCTCCGGTTAGTTGGCGATCGATGTTACAGACTCTGATGGCACTTTCTACTCACGAGTACATGGCCATGGCGAGGAGTGAAGGAAGCATTGTGGTTGTGGGGTCTTCTAGACGATTTGGGGATTGAGCAGAAAACGTGAACTTGTGGTGTGACGGTCGAGTGCAATTCACTTGGCGAAGAATCAGTTCATCATGCTCGTACAAGCATATTGATGTCGTATCATTTTGTGCGGGATGTCATAGAGGAGGTGATATTTCTCTCATGAAGGTGCACACGAATGAGAATCCCGGACATGTTAACCAAGGTGGTCACGTAGTAAGTTTAAGCATTGCTTAGACTTGCTTCATATCACTCTTGTTGATTTGCCCAAGAGGGCATGGCCCTTCGGCGTAATGGGTAAGGTGGAGATGATTTGAGGTGAACTACGGTGAGCTTGATCCGGTGGAGAATGCGTGGGCCAGCGGTGTAGTGGCCTTGTTGGATTGGCTGGATTGGTGATGGTGATCTCTAGATGTTCTTGGTGTTCTTCGGTGTTCGTCCAAAATTTGAGGTGAATCAAATGATGTACGAGGTGGAGAATTGTAGAACATGCACAAAACATGCACAAACGGTTTGGGTTCATGTAATTAGGCTACTAGGCATTGTAGTCGACTAATCAGAGCGCATTTAAAGCAAGTTTTCTGCCGGAACCGAGTAGTCGACTAATAGGCATTATAGTCGATTACACCGTAAACCACGAAGGTGTATTTCTCAAGGTCCGAGTAGTCGACTAATCGTATTGTAGTCGACTAATCTGATGCATTAGTCGACTAATATGAGTTGTAGTCGACTAATGCAAGGCATTCAAAACGGGTCGATTAGGAATTGGTTTTAAACCCAATTCGTTTAGAGACTATTAATAACCCCTAACCCGATTGTTAGGTAAGTTTCAAGCACGTTTTGGGCGACCTTTGAGAGAGTTTGGTGCATCTTTGGAGAGGAGATCTTTTGAGAGATTGAGAGGTTTGTTTTAGGGTTTCTTTGTGAGAACTTGTAATCCTAATTTGTATTCTCTCTTTCTATTAGTGAAAATCCCCCTCCTTACCCGTGGGCGTAGGCAACTTGCCGAACCACGTAAATTCGTGTCTTTACTCTTTTATTGTGTTTGGCCTTCGTTTGTGGTGGTTTCTCTCCGGTTCCGGTCGTCCACCAGCAGCCATCCTAGCCTCTTTTAGCACACATCTAACATTTCGGACATACAACATTTTCCACTACACATCAACCGATTATGAATAAAAAACATCGTGAACATTTTTTATAGAAAACATCTGCTTATAAAAGTAACACCATTAAGTAATATGGCAATCAGTCTGCAGAGACGTATACATTTGTATTAGATATATGATTTTACTTTTATTTTTCTTTTCCTTTGCGTTTAAGTCTTGACTTGTCTAAACTAATTCTAGAAAATTTTGACTTTAGGGTGTGCAAAGTTTTAATGTATGCAATGGTGTGTACACGTCGGATATTTCCTGCGGTTAGTGTGGTCGATGAATTCATGGCGAATCCGGGAAAGGCGCCGGGAAGCGATGAAGTGGGTCCTCAGTACTTAAAAGTCAGATTGATCTGAGTCCAATGTGTTTTGGTGGAGAAACATGTCAGTTGGCGGGTTTGTGGACTCACGATTATCCGGGCGATCTAGATAGGCGGCGATCTACGGTTATGTATTTAAGATACATGGAGCTCCGGTTAGTTGGCGATCGATGTTCTGAGCTCTGATGGCACTTTCTACTCTGGAGGAGATGAGTACACATGGCCATGAGAGGGTGAAGAAGCTTGTGGTTGTGGGGTCTTCTAGACGATTTGGGGATTGGCGAGCGTGAACTTGTGGTGTGACGGTCGAGTGCAATTCACTTGGCGAAGAATCAGTTCATCATGCTCGTTCAAGCATATTGATGTCGGTATCATTTTGTGCGGGATGTCATAGAGGTGATATTTCTCTCATGAAGGTGCACACGAATGAGAATCCCGGACATGTTAACCAAGGTGGTCACGCAGTAAGTTTAAGCATTGCTTAGACTTGCTTCATATCGACTCTTGTTGATTTGCCCAAGAGGGCATGGCTATTCGGTAATGGGTAAGGTGGAGATGATTTGAGGTGAACTACGGTGAGCTTGATCCGGTGGAGAATGCGTGGCGGCCAGCGGTGTAGTGGCCTTGTTGGATTGGCTGGATTGGTGATGGTGATCTCTAGATGTTCTTGGTGTTCTTAAATTGTTCGTCCAAAATTTGAGGTGAATCAAATGATGTGCGAGGTGGAGAATTGTAGAACATGCACAAAACATGCAGTTTTCGAGGTTGATGTGATGCATTGTAGTAATTCGACTGTAGAGCAGAAAGCAAGTTTTCGGTACGAGGCGGAAATGATGGTGACTAATAGGCATTATAGTCGATTACACCGTAAACCACGAAGGTGTATTTCTCAAGGTCCGAGTAGTCGACTAATCGTATTGTAGTCGACTAATCTGATGCATTAGTCGACTAATATGAGTTGTAGTGACTAATGCGGGCAATTCAGCGAGTTCGATTAGGAATTGGTTTTAAACCAATTCGTTTAGAGACTATTAATAACCCCTAACCGATTGTTAGGGTAAGTTTCAAGCACGTTTTGGGCGACCTTTGAGAGAGTTTGGTGCATCTTTGGAGAGGAGATCTTTTGAGAGATTGAGAGGTTTGTTTTAGGGTTTCTTTGTGAGAACTTGTAATCCTAATTTGTATTCTCTCTTTCTATTAGTGAAAATCCCCTCCTTACCCGTGGGCGTAGGCAACTTGCCGAACCACGTAAATTTCGTGTCTTTACTCTTTTATTGTGTTTGGCCTTTCTGTTTGTGGTGGTTTCTCTCGACGGTTCCGCGGTCCGCGCGCCCAACAGGCATCCTAGCCTCTTTTTAGCACACATCTAACATTTCAGACATACAACATTTTCCACTACACATCAACCGATTATGAATAAAAAAAACATCAGGAACATTTTTTTATAGAAAACATCTGCTTATAAAAAGTAACACCATTAAGTAATATGGCAATCAGTCTGCAGAGACGTATACATTTGTATTAGATATATGATTTTACTTTTATTTTTTCTTTTCCTTTGCGTTTAAGTCTTGACTTGTCTAAACTAATTCTAGAAAATTTTGACTTTAGGGTGTGCAAAGTTTTAAGTTTGTTGCTTGAAGCATTATGATCACTAAAATTATTAGCTAAGTAATGGTTTTGGTGGTTGCACGGCAGTTTACAATGTCAGTCTTTAGTTGATATTATATATCTCTTCACGAAGACTTAGCAACAGGGATGTACATAGTTTAGAATTATGTGAGCAAAACTATATCCACGTCATGCTGAATATAGGTAATATAGGTATGGATATTAAAAAAATTATTCTCTTGAATATGAATGCACATACGTAGATAGTATCCATACGTAATCAATGATCATATAGTCAATATTTATCCATATATACTATTATATTATATGAGTAGCTAAATCGAATCTAGTAATATAATTTGTACTATTTATATTTTCTTTTAAGACCATGCCCCTTTGTGTTCTATAGTCTTGACTTGTTTATTTATTTTGGTAGTTGTTTACATCTATAAGGTCAATATCCATACCTAAATGTGCTTGATATATATATAGTCAATGCTCATTCGTAATTTAGAAGTGCATCTTCTTCTAGCATATATACAAACTAGAATTATTTTTCGATTTATTTATAACATATACTCGATAAAGAATTCTATAGAGAACTAAAAATATAGTAAAATATGTTTGCAGTCTGTAGCTGATATGTTTGCGTATCTACTTAAGATAACACGCATGAAAGAGGACACAGTATTTCAAAATGTAAAAATATCATATTAATAATATAAGATTGGGTATTTATTACCTAGCAGAAAAGATTCATCTTGTTATATAGACAGTGAAATATTTTGAACTTGTAATTTCTTGATAAATTCACTTTTTTACCTACCCTCTGAAAAAAAAGTTCAAAACCATTATCAAGACATTTTGGAACTAATAGGTGACATAAATGAGAAAACAACTTGTAATTTTGTGGCTTTCCTTTCTTCATTGAGTAAGCAGATTTTGTGTCAACGTCATGAATCTTCACCTTGTTTGTATCAGTTTAAGCTCAGAAGGGAGACGATTAATGTTAGAAATTGATTTCAATGCAACATTGGATGAGTAAATCAGTGTACTTATAGAGTATTTTCATTTTTTGAGAGAGATAACCGCTTGTTTGTTTGTTTTTTTTAAACATGTAAATAAATATGCTAATTTTCACTTAGAAACCATTCTCACATATATCCCATATATGGTGCTCATATTCAATATAAGATTGAAGTTTAGATCCTGATAATGGCGGAACCACTCATTAAGTCCTAGAGAGGGTCAAGTCAAATTTTTGTTTATGATGCAGGCTTGATTCCGTCCTCTCTTGGGCCCATCTAACCTACAACAAAACAGTTGTGATGACAAAAGAACAAGAGAACAATAAATAGCCTTCACGGAAATTTCCAAGTTTAGATTCTTCTATTTTGCAATAAACTTCAAGCCTTTCCATCATTCAATTTAGGTGTAATAATAACATCATGAGTCCGTTACACGCACTTCACCACCTCATTTCTGTTGGAGACTTCAACATCCATATAAATATGGAGCCTTATCTTAGCAGAGAGGCTTCTCATGAGCTCAGCTGAGAATTTTATAATTCTAGAGACTTTATGTCATATTCTATCAATTTCATAGACATTACTACTGCTTAATCCCCTTCAATGATATCTAGAGAGTATCACATCATCGAATTTTATAAGATTAGATTGATCCACATGTCTTGACAAGTTGTGCACATTGTTAGTGATATATCAGCGTTAAATGTTATCGTAAATTGAAATCAATTATTTTCGTTAGCGACTAGTATTAGGACAGGTAAGATGATGGTGATTGTAGTGATACAATATTCTGATTATATTATTATTGATTGTGATGATAGACTACTGATGAACAATATTATTATTATTGCAATAAAATTGTGTATTGGTTGCACTAATTTGAAATTGGTATTGAGGTTGTGATCTCTTTCCTCCGCGTACTTTTCCATAGAGGACTCTTTATAGGATTTCCCCCCTATTCATTAGGGATGTGTAAAAAAATGTTGATACAATGTAATCTTTCTTGGGTTTGGTTTATTATGCATGATATAATCCATTTTCCCACAATCCTTTGTGATTATATATTTATCTAATAAAGGGTTGCTTTCTAGGGATTGAGATATCTTACTTATCTAGTTGATTTGTATGCTTTCTAGTCCATTAGACAATCACTTAATTGTTTTCAAGGTTGATTAATATCAAGATCAGTGATGCTCTAAACTACCAATTAAGAGATTACATTATTCTATAGGTGTTAATAATCAAAAGAATAAAATGAAAACAATTTTAAAAATGCATATGAACAATTATTTTCTTCTTTTCCCTTGACAAAAGAACAAGCTCAGATCTAAAATGGGATTTTTCATTGTCTAATTTTTCACCTTAGCACACTGGCGGATAACTTAAACTCTTGCAATAGAATTACCAGTGCTTATATTCATGAGAATAATAGCATGTCATTAGTAGAAAAAGGGTAAAAATAATAATCTGAAAAAGATAAAGATCTAAAACCATTTATGCATACATGATAACCAAACAACCTCATATTTTTATGTAATCAATATTTAAACTGAAAATCCTGGATTGTTTTCATACAAATCAATATTTAAACTGAAAATCTTGAGTAATGAATTCAAAGAACCAGCTGGCATATTTTTTTTGTCTGCTAATTTATAGCAGGCCAAGTTTTCAAATTTAAGCCTGGTTTGATGAGGTTGGGCGCCCTTTTAGAATTTCTTAATTTTACATTGGGCCTATGTGCGCACTATTTTGCAAATATGAAAGCCTGGGCCCAGTAGGTTGTTTAGGCTTTGATGAGTCCATTTGTTCGTTCATTAATAATCAGTTAATAAGTGTGACAAGGAAACAACCTTTTGGATCTACCCAAATTTGTATCTTGGTTGTTCCTTTGTCAAAGTACAAAACATCCTCACTTCCATGTTCAAGAAAAGAGAAAAGAAAGAAGATAGGGGAAAAATGAATTATGTTATTGTTTGCATGTGGAGATATCTATGGGCCGGCTGGGGACGACCATTCTGTGAATGAGACGAGAACTGACGTGCCTAAAAGAAGCCCACCATTGAGCAAAAGAGGATGATAACTAATATTTTGAAAAGTAAACAAAAAATATATTTCTAGTTTCTTACATTAAAAAGGAGTAAACGACAAACATATTCTTGATGTAGCATACGTACAAACTCGCATAATGTACATAATCAGCATATCAAGATCATAGTTGATAAACTTGAATCCGTTGTCATATCTGATGTAGGACGCTTAACGAACAATTTCATGGAGGAGCGGGACAATCACGAGCTAAACGCCGACTTATACATATTATTTGCTTCTACAAAGAAACGATCATATCTTTTGATCCAGAAGGTGGATTCTGACATATTATATATGTAAATCGCCTATCTCAACGAGACGGAGCCAACCAGATTGTCAGATTTTTATAATCTCATCAGTAATCCTCAGTTTTGGCAGAAATCCGAAAATAATCAGCCTTTAGTTTATTTTAGTAATAAAGTTAGAGTCAATTTAGATTAGGAAACAAATTCAATTTTGATTTGATTAGGACTGATTTGTTTTCTCTATTATAGGAAGTCTTTTTTAGGGTAGGATTTTGATACTTTCTATTTCTTTATAATTCTAGTCTTAGTAGGTGTCTTATTTATTATTCTATTTAAGAAGAGGCATGTAACCCCAAGAAATATATCTTTTCATCAATAAAATTTTCATTTAATATATTTTCTTCGTGGATTCGAAGCTCTTCGTGGATTCGGAGATCAACCCTCGGTGGATTCCGAGATTTCAACTTTCGCGCTACGTCAATTGGTATCTAGGATGCTTAACGAACAATTTCATGGAGGAGCGGGACAATCACGAGCTAAACGCCGACTTATACATATTATTTGCTTCTACAAAGAAACGATCATATCTTTTGATCCGGAAGGCGGATTCTGACATATTATATATGTAAATCGCCTATCTCGACGAGACGGAGCCAACCAGATTGTTAGATTTTTATAATCTCATCAATAATCCTCAGTTTTGACAGAAATCCGAAAATAATCAGCCTTTAGTTTATTTTAGTAATAAAGTTAGAGTCAATTTAGATTAGGAAACAAATTCAATTTTGATTTGATTAGGACTGATTTGTTTTCTCTATTATAGGAAGTCTTTTTTAGGGTAGGATTTTGATACTTTCTATTTCTTTGTAATTCTAGTCTTAGTAGGAGTCTTATTTGTTATTCTATTTAAGAAGAGGCATGTAACCCCAAGAAATATATCTTTTCATCAATAAAATTTTCGCTAATATATTTTCTTCGTGGATTCAAGCTCTTCGTGGATTCGAGATCAACCCTCGTGGATTCCGAGATTTCAACTTTCGCCACGCCAATTGGTATCTAGGATGCTTAACTAACAATTTCATGGAGGAGCGGACAATCACGAAGCTAAACGACTTATACATATTATTTGCTTCTACAAAGAAACGATCATATCTTTTGATCCGAAGGCGGATTCTGACATATTATATATGTAAATCGCCTATCTCGACGAGACGGAGCCAACCAGATTGTTAGATTTTTATAATCTCATCAATAATCCTCAGTTTTGACAGAAATCCGAAAATAATCAGCCTTTAGTTTATTTTAGTAATAAAGTTAGAGTCAATTTAGATTAGGAAACAAATTCAATTTTGATTTGATTAGGACTGATTTGTTTTCTCTATTATAGGAAGTCTTTTTAGGGTAGGATTTTGATACTTTCTATTTCTTTATAATTCTAGTCTCAGTAGGAGTCTTATTTGTTATTCTATTTAAGAAGAGGCATGTAACCCCAAGAAATATATCTTTTCATCAATAAAATTTTCGTTTAATATATTTTCTTCGTGGATTCGAAGCTCTTCGTGGATTCGGAGATCAACCCTCGGTGGATTCCGAGATTTCAACTTCACAAGGCCAATTGGTATCAGAGACTTGTTCCTCCGATCCGATGGCAGGTGATGAAGCCCCTATTTCTCGAACTGAGTTCGATGAGTTGAAGACTGATTTTAATCAGATAAAGACCGATGTTAATCAGATAAAGACTACCATGGAGCGACTTGCGTTGGCGGTAGAGCGTCTGAACACGATAGGAGTTTAAAATCGTGTTGATGGTCGCCAACGACGTGATCTGACTCCACAAGATGAATTCCACAGCGACAACGATGACTATGAAGCCCCACGCCGCGGTTATGATCGTAGAGACCGCCGTCGACGGGGTAATTATGATGCTGGAGGGTTCAAGATGAAGATGGATCTGCCATCTTTCAACGGGCAACTTCATATTGAAGAATTTCTTGACTGGATTGTAGAGGTGGAGAGATTTTTCGAGTATATGGAGATCCCAGATGATCGAAAGGTTAAGTTGGTGGCTTACCGACTTAAGGGTGGAGCATCTGCTTGGTGGGAATCAGTATGCATGAATCGATCTCGTCAAGGAAAGCCGAAAGTCAATAAGTGGGAGAAGATGAAAAAGTTATTAAAAGCTCGTTTCCTTCCAACCTATTATTATATGTTCAACCAACATCCTAGTTCACACTCTAACCATGGTCATGGAAGGATTAAGCAGCCCTAATTTGACTCCGAGAAAGAGCCTAGATATGTGACGGGCATTGAAGTAGCAACAAAGAAAGAAGAACCTACCCTTGCCGAAATTCCTCCTAAGGTGCAAACACTCATTATGCATGAGATACATGGTGTTGATGATGATATGATAGTGAAGATGGATATTATGCATGATATTCCCAAAGAGGTTGTGAGTGATATTGCACTTATTGATGTTGTCCTGATGAAGGAGAAGGATAAATTAGAGAGTGAGACAATTGATGATATGTGTGAATTGCTTGGTGGAGGGCTCGAGGCAAAGGAGGTGAAAGAATTGTGTATGGAGTATGAAGGAGAAAATTCTTCTTTTAAAGCAATGATCATCAATAATTTCAACAATAATGAGATGACACCACCGGCACTAGAATATGAGGACCAACACGAAAAATATTTGGAGGAGTTTTTCATGTTAACTACAGAGCCACATATTGCCAGTTACATATACATGCCGCGAAAAAGATTCGTACCCAAGTTTGATGCAGAAGAATTCCTAGCCGAGAAGGTAAAAGAACAAATGGAGAAAATCAATTCTAAGTATAAGGCGGATGCTGATCGATGCAGGAGAAGAAAAATATTTATCGATGGAGCTACTATTCAAGCAAATATGAGCTCGGGGACGAGCTTCTTTCAACAAGGGGAGACTGATGTAGGACGCTTAACGAACAATTTCATGGAGGAGCGGGACAATCACGAGCTAAACGCCGACTTATACATATTATTTGTTTCTACAAAGAAACAATCATATCTTTTGATCCGGAAGGCGGATTCTGACATATTATATATGTAAATCGCCTATCTCGACGAGACGGAGCCAACCATATTGTTAGATTTTTATAATCTCATCAATAATCCTCAGTTTTGACAGAAATCCGAAAATAATCAGCCTTTAGTTTATTTTAGTAATAAAGTTAGAGTCAATTTAGATTAGGAAACAAATTCAATTTTGATTTGATTAGGACTGATTTGTTTTCTCTATTATAGGAAGTCTTTTTAGGGTAGGATTTTGATACTTTCTATTTCTTTGTAATTCTAGTCTTAGTAGGAGTCTTATTTGTTATTCTATTTAAGAAGAGGCATGTAACCCCAAGAAATATATCTTTTCATCAATAAAATTTTCGTTTAATATATTTTCTTCGTGGATTCGAAGCTCTTCGTGGATTCGAGATCAACCCTCGGTGGATTCCGAGATTTCAACTTCCGCGCTGCGTCAATATCAAGGACATGCCAATCAAGAATATAATCAAACACACTATTTCTTGTATATCCGTTAAAAGAATAGTTTTTGAAGGATGATTCCTAACAGAATCCACCTCATGACTTAAAGAATACGACTCTAGCCCATGTTAAGACAAACCAAATACATATATTTGCCCTCAACATCATTAAATACTTTATTTATTATTTATAGACCAGGGAGTCTTCTTTGGATTCTGAACTCATCTAGTTGGCTTGATAGATAAATCATACAAGAATTATCTCTCTTCTAGAGCCTGATGACTTCAAATAACCTCTTATTTTGTCCCTGTTATGATTTTTCAATGACTATGATTTGAACTTAATTAATTGCTAGCTAATACCTACACCTAGACCGTTGATTTGGACAGACAGACCATTGGTCTTTGTTTTTATTTTATTTATTTATTGTGTGATTACGTAAAATGTACAACATTCTAGTCTTTTGGATATATCTGCCTATCTAATATAAAAGTTGTTATTTGCATGTAATTATTTTTTTTCAATTATTTAATTACATCATTACTCTAAGAGTCTTATGTTAGGTATATCTTAGACTGGATGTATAAACTTGATTCCTAAAATTACTATTCAAAAGCTATAGCCTAGACTGGATGTATTGTTTTGACAGCTGGTTTTTTTTTTTTGGTTTGTTTGTTTGTTTATTTGTTTACTAGTGTATATGTATTTTTTAATGAATAATAGAAAGCTTATGAGCATGTAAATGTTTTCTTTTTCTTTCTTTCGTTCTTTGAAATGATAGACCACTTGCGCGTCACAAACAACTACTTTGATGAGCATGCATATTGAAACTTGTAAGATCAGTATAGGAGCAAAGATTTTGCTTGAGGGGGCCAAAACACAACTATAATATATCAATTAAAATCTGATCAAATATGACAATGTGTAATAAAGTGTCACATACGTAAGTAGGTGAAAGAAAAATATAAAATAAATTTGTACAATTCATTAATACTTATATCATCTTAACATAAGCACCTATTGTTGAATCAACATGTTTCAATCTACTAAAGATTCATTTTAAAATGCATCAATTGTAGTTTCTTTTTCATAACGACAAACTATAAATTATAATCTTTTTTAAGACCTAACAAATTGACAATATACTATAAACTTTATCATTAAACTTATTTCAAACAATAATAATAAGAGATGAATCGATTTTAACTATCACATCTATAAAATAATGGTAGAAGTACATGAACATAAAAAAATCCCACCTATCTACTTCTTAATGTAAAACTTCATGAGGATAAAAGAACCCCATTTCACAATTTGATCACAATCTGTAAAACAACATGAAAATGCGTCTCACAAATCAAAATATGAAAGATTTGAGGGACTACGTTTAAATATGAAAGATTTGAGGGACAAATCTCAAAATATGAAGACTTGGGAGACTAGTTTCAAATATGAAATATTGGAGGACTAACTTTTAAATACAAAAGATATGAGGGACTAATATGAAAAGGAACACATATTATACATATATGCTACCTATGTTTGTGAAAAGCAAGGGTATCCCCAAGCTGCATCATTATGTAAGGTCATATTTTCGTGCATGAATTTATCTACGCTGTGTAAAAATGCAGATAATTAGCTTACATTATGTGACGCAAGGCTATTAAAAAAAAACAACTTGAATGATGGAAGAAAATCATATCTTAAGCTAAACTCAAGCTTTGATGCAAAGAAATTCGGTATAAAGAATCATTTTCAGCTTGATTAAGAGATTTCGTAGGCAAAGTTAATTTCTATTTATGAAAATTACAAGTAAAATAGCTATGTCAAATCAGTTTTTATGAAAAATAAAACTGCCATCTAGCATAAAATGTGAAGGGCTTTTATTGAAGAGGTTGATTTTGAAGGGTTTTATTGAGGAGAAAATGAAGATTTCCTCTGCCACGGTTGACGAGAGAATAAACTATTGATATGTGCTCAGATCTGAAGATTTCCTCTAAAGTAATGAACTATTGATATGTGCTCAGATCTGAAGATTTCCTCTGTCAAAGTTTGTTCATTTTCTATTTATTTCTCTTTAACATTAATAACGAATCTTTGAAACAAAACATTAATAACGAGATTATTATACTTAGTTGGTGAATTATGGTAGTGGATTTTAGTATTTGATAATATTTTTTGACAGATCAATTATCATATTCTATAATTTTTCTCTTAGATAAAAATTATTCCCTAGAAGTTTCTTGGAGCCCAAATTATGACCCAATCACACTTATTTGTTTTGAATTATTATTTACTTTTGTTATTAGTTTACAACAATATATGTTTTATTTATTAGGGCATTTCCACTGCTTATGTACTAATTTTGTGCATATCCAAGCTCATTTGCACAAGTTTGGTTTTCAAGATAACGTGATGCTAATAAATGGTGACAGATACTCTTGCATTAATAAACTGGATTCACGTGAGTTTTCTTTTGTTCATGGAGCTTTCAGGTGAGTTGTTACTGCTTTTTGGAATCACAATGCATCGGGATAATTTCGCACTTTACTTCGTTATGTTGCTATAACCGCTTCTTCTTTGTCATTCCTGATATTTGTCATCTTCTTTTCCCGCTTTGTTTTTCTTTTATATAGTCAAAATAAACAACCTGTGATTTATAAGCAAGATTGTAGCCATTGATGTTGGCCAAGGGTTCTTCGTGTTGGTTGATAATTTTATAATCTTTTTCTACAACTATAGTATGTAATCTATCAAAATATAAACTTTGTAGCTCCATTGTTGCCTTTTTAGAGAAGTTCTGGAGAAATAATATTTTTCTAATTGTAATCTTCAGAATTTAGTGTTTGAGAGACCTTATGGTACGTCATTCACTTGAACCTTGGTCCATCATGTATTTATTATTACTTAAATAATAATAATATAGTTGAATCTCAGGGTGTTGGAGTTGTAATCTATTTGTATATTGATGCACCTTTTCTTATTTTTAATTATGTTAAAGAAGATGTAAAAATCATAATATTACAAGTAGAAAATATCTTTAACTAAAAACTAAATGTTTTCATGTGTTTTCTTTTGTCCATATCTATTATGTTTGTAAACTGGTATCTTCTCAAATGTTTAATCAGTATTTGTAAGCATATCATCAAACTTATACCGAATTTGCACTTAATTCATGTTAATTATATTTTTATTGTAGGGATGAGCTGGCTATGATTGGCCATGGTCGTCGAGAAAATCAAGATGCGATCAATACTATATGTACGCCTTTCACTTTTTTTTCTTCATATTTAAAGATTTCCTCTTTGAAAATCAAGATGCGATCACGACAATCAACATCAGTAACTTCTCTCTATCCCTGAAATCAGGTAATAAGTTATTAATCGATTGCTAATCTTTAATTCTTTACATAGTAATGTGGTTTGATCATTTTTCTTTTAGTATCTGGACCAAGATGTGTAAGAAAATTATTAATTAGAGAGAATATATACAAAATATAAAAATAGATAAAATGATGCTTTAGGATAATCACTGATTTCAACTTAAATTTCCTCCTTTTTCTTAAATTGTATCTGCATTTAAGAAATGAAGAGACCTAAGCTATCAGAGAGATTGGTTGTGTTGTCGATTACATAGGTTCGTATTTTTTATCAATGAGATTAGTTTTTCTTTTATGATGATCATATGTATTTCTTTGTTGAGGAGTTTGATTATTGATACAGATTTGTTAAGCAGTTTATGTTATAGGAGTCCATGTTCCTAATTGTATTGGGTATCAAGTGGCTGAATCATCCATCCTGTCAAAGCGGATAGCCACTGAGGCTCCTCAGTCTATTCCAAGTAAGTTTTCATGTCATAGCTTTTGTATTGTAAATTTCATGCATTTATTATGAATATGCATCTTTCAGAAGTTGACAAAGCTCACTGGGTTCTTAATTTAAGGTACCAAAATTATAATGAAATGTGTATTATATTTATCTATAGTTTGAGGATATTTGCATCGTTTTGAGCAAGCTAATAGCAATTTCAATGATTTGAGGGACTACTTTCATGAAATTAAACAATTAATGAAAAGATTGTGAATAAATATGGATCTTGAGTAAGAAAGAGAAATATAAAGTTAAAAGAAGAGTGAGTTTCATTACAATTTTTCTTTTTGTTTCGATATTAGTCCCTTAGTATTTCTTATTTTGAATTAGTCCCTTATATTGTTAAAATTGCTATTAGGTTCACCAATTATTAAGTTGTTCCTAAAATTAGACCCTCACATTGTTGAAATTGTTTTAGGCCACCAATTTTCGTAAGTTGTTTTAAATAACCACTCCAAATGCTAATTCTGCTCTTAATTGGAGGGATTGATTTGAAACAACTAATGAGAATTTGGGAAACTATTATCAAATTCAATAAAACAAGGGGCTAATTTCAAAATTATTTAGGAATAAGAACACCTAATAGCAATTTCACTTATTTGAGGAACCAGTTTCAAAATATTAAAGATTTATGGGACTAATATTAAAACTTGATATTATTTATTGCTCATCTTTTTTTCAATTCTAATTAGTATTTCACGATGAATGAATTCTTCAGCTTTTATGGTAGATATTGAGATGTAGAGTTTGTTGCCATATTGGTTTATAAGGTCATTATATACAATTCTTATGTTTGTGAGCTATTTGAGGAGTAAGTCTATGTTTACACGTAAAACCGCTAAATAAATGTTTTGTAAATGTTCAATTAGAATGAGGAACTTATAAATTGAATATGATCCTTCTAAATTTTGGTGGTACATTTTGCACAGCCTTTAGTTTGATTAGCAATATTGAACTTATTTTGTTAGACATGCTTGATTTTAGTGTTTGTATGCATGTCAAAATATTATTTGCTAATCAAACTTTATTACTTGAGGTAGCAGATTAGTTTTTGTACATATGAAGCTAATACGTGACGTGAACTCTCTGTGAGCTTGGGAAGCTAATACTAGCTCAGAAGATTACTGATTCATTATTTAATTTGTTATTGAAAGGTACAATGTATCTATAAATTTTTTTCGCGATCTTTAATGATGTACTAGGTATGCATTTATATGCAATGTTTCATGAGGATATATCAAATTGTTCTCGCATCATTTAATATAATTTGTTAAAATGAGCTACTTGATTTGTATCTCCTAAAATGAGCTACTTGAAATATATAGTTTATTTAAATACCATATTTCTATGTATCGATTGTCAATTTATTTTTGGTTTACCGCACTATCTTTTATTTCATTGGAAAACGAAGATTATTTTCTTTTATATCCTTCTTATCATATTTTTTACAGCTTTGTCATTGGTTAATGCTACCCGAAGTCAATGCCTACATAATGCCCATGGTGTGGAGAGTCACCACCTCTATCTCGCTCCCAACAAGATTCTCGAAGTTGTTGTGGAACCTTTAACCTTTAAGCACCTTTAACAACTTCCTCCATCGAGATCCCACAAAGGTACACATTCTTCTTCGTGCTATCTTCATGTTTTCATATGATTTTGAAAATGATGAAATTGGGTCTAAATTGATATGTCGACAAATGAGTTGAATAATTTACATGATTCTAATAACGCTATTGAGCATGATTAAAGCTTGAAATAGTAGCGTAATCCACTAAATTTCATGTGGAATGATGCTTAAAGATTCTCGTGAGTAGAAAACTCAGAATACATGATCATCAATCTTTTTATTAATTATAAAAGATTTATTAAACTAAAGTTCTTTGATAATCATATAAAGTAAATGAATAGAACATCCATTTCAGATCGATTAAGATCTATGCCCATGTAATCGCATCTTCTTAATCCTCATCGAGACTTAAGCACATGTTGAAGATCACTATACATTTATTCACTAAAAAGTTTTATACTTATTGTTGTTCTAATTTATTTTGTTAACAATAAAATGTTCACACTATAATATGAACCAAAGGTTTCTAAAATGAGGTCCTTCTAAAGCTATGAATGTATTTCTCGAGCTATGGATGTGCTTGAGTTGAAAGAAAATATTATCAACAAGGTGTAAGGTGAATAAATAACTCGTGAGGCATAAAATGAGATCACATGTTATTTCTATTTTTAAAATTTGGTTCGTGAGGTGTGACGCCTTAAAGTGAGCAAATTGATTTCGATTTCTCTTCTTCTAGCCGCAATTTGAGTTTAGTGTGATACATTGACTTTACGCTTCGAAATGTAAGCTAACATATTGTGTATTGTAGTAGGATGGAGCCGTTCGATCCATTATTATTTAATACTACAAGGATTTGAGTTAAAAATGGAGAATGGTCGCTTATCCTTATCTTTGTAGAGTTGTTATGACCTACCCGCTTGACAAAGATTTTTTGCTCCTTCTTGGATGTTTTTCCCTTCTTTTGCCACCATGCATCTCTAACGATACAATACCAATTGAGCATGTATCATTCTAGACTTTTCATGGAAATTGGTGCACAAAATCCACCAAGTAGATAGCACCTTCAAGAAGAAGGTTGTGATAATTAAAATTGAAAATGCATTAGTAATGAGTTGATTGATTATAAGTTGAAGAAATTGGTGATTATAGATGAAACCGCCTCGATGATGTTTATTAGCCCGTATAATTTAAAATTATGGTATCATTTTTGTCAATCCTCCAATGATCATATATTGTCTTTGAACCAAGAGGCTAAATATATTTTAGATTGTTCAATCATGAAGCAAGTTCCACTTTTATCATTTATGAATTTCATTACCTTTCTTGGTTTAAATGAACATTATGTTCTATTTTTGTCTTTTTCAGTTAGTTGTCTAAATTGAGACGCGGGTCTTCTTTAACTCACAAGTACTAATAAATATTGCTCTCTGATTGTAGGTGGACACTTCCAAGATTTGATAGAAGATCAAAAGCTCAAGATTTATCATGATCACACTAATGAACACTATTATTTTAAATGCTCAAATTTTATTTATATGAGTGAATGTTGTTATTAGTTATGTCGCATTCTTTGATGTTTCTAAACTAATTGTCTCAACTCAAATTGTAAAATTTGTTGAGGAAAAATTCTTATTGATGTTTGATTTATGTACATTATATTTCAATGCTATTTATTAAGTTGCTTTCAAATATTTTAGATATGCTTCTATTCAAGCAGTAAAGGTTGTTGAAGAAAAATTCTTATTGATGTTTGATTTATGTACATTATATTTCAATATTATTTATTATGTTGTTTTCAAATATTTTTAGATGTAGTAATTGTGAGGAACTATTATTAAATTATTATATATATGTGTGTGTGCGAAGTTTGTGTTTATCGCTTATATTTACCATGTACATAAATACGAGAATGGGAAAATAATGAAATTTCCATTAAAAAGATAGATCTGAATCAAATAATTAAGGTAAAATAACATATATAATCACAAAATATATTATTCTAAAATTTGAGAACTAATTATTTAATACTACTGCTTTGCAAGGGTAGAAAACTATGTGATTGCACTTAGTAATTTCATACTTAGAGTAGTATGGTTCAAAATCCAAAATGTAACATAATGTTACTTGGAAGTGATTCGTTGTGTATAAATTCATTCTCTATTGTTGTTCACTACATGTTTGTGTTGTCTATGATTTTAGAATATTCAATTTTTAATTTTGTATATATATTTTATTTAAAATATAATTGTGCTTACTGATTCGTTCTCTAACCTATGATGCTAAAATCATGCATTGATCTCTATCATTTGCAGTCATTAATTAATCTTTAATTTCTTCAAATAAATATGTTGGACTGAAGGATATCCATTTAATACTATATTGAATATTTATACTATGAAGAAAATTAGGTTTCATACAAGATAAGTGATTATAGTCTGTTTTCATTAAATTAATAACTTAGAAAACAAAATATAGAGGAAACAATAATTAAAATATAAGTACATTACATTGAAATTTAACAATTGTTTAAATTGGAATAATACTTAAATTAAGAAAGTAAAAAATTAAAGGACAACTAAAATTTTAACAATAAGATTTTAACAATAATACTAGAAACAATACATAAGAATAAAAATATGTACACATAAAACTTAACAAGCAATAAATAGTATTAGCCCTGCTTGGCACGGGTACATACTAGTTATACATATATACTACCTGTGTTTGTGAAAAGCAAGGGTATCCCCAAGCTGCATCATTATCTAAGGTCATATTTTCGTGCATGAATTTATCTACGCTGTGTAAAAATATAGATAATAACTTACATTATGTGACGCAAGGCTATTAAAAAACAACTTGAATGGTGGAAGAAAATCATATCTTAAGCCAAATTCAAGCTTTGATGCAAAGAAATTCGGTATAAAGAATCATTTTCAGCTTGATTAAGAGATTACGTAGGCAAAGTTAATTTCTATTTATGAAAATTACAAGTAAAATAGCTATGTCAAATCAGTTTTTATGAAAAATAAAACTGCCATCTAGCATAAAATGTGAAGGGCTTTTATTGAAGAGGTTGATTTTGAAGGGTTTTATTGAGGAGAAAATGAAGATTTCCTCTGCCACGGTTGACGAGAGAATAAACTATTGATATGTGCTCAGATCTGAAGATTTCCTCTAAAGTAATGAACTATTGATATGTGCTCAGATCTGAAGATTTCCTCTGTCAAAGTTTGTTCATTTTCTATTTATTTCTCTTTAACATTAATAACGAATCTTTGAAACAAAACATTAATAACGAGATTATTATACTTAGTTGGTGAATTATGGTAGTGGATTTTAGTATTTGATAATATTTTTTGACAGATCAATTATCATATTCTATAATTTTTTCTTAGATAAAAATTATTCCCTAGAAGTTTCTTGGAGCCAAATTATGACCCAATCACACTTATTTGTTTTGAATTATTATTTACTTTTGTTATTAGTTTACAACAATATATGTTTTATTTATTAGGGCATTTCCACTGCTTATGTACTAATTTTGTGCATATCCAAGCTCATTTGCACAAGTTTGGTTTTCAAGATAACGTGATGCTAATAAATGGTGACGAGATACTCTTGCATTAATAAACCTGGATTCACGTGAGTTTTCTTTTGTTCATGGAGCTTTCGAGTGAGTTATTCGCTTTTGGAATCACAATGCATCGGGATAATTTCGCGCTTTACTGTTATGTTGCTATAACCTTCTTCTTTGTCATTCCCGATATTTGTCATCTTCTTTTCCGCTTTGTTTTTCTTTTATATAGTCAAAATAAACAACCCGTGATTTATAAGCAAGATTGTAGCCATTGATGCCAAGGGTTCTTCGTGTTGGTTGATAATTTTATAATCTTTTTACAACTATAGTATGTAATCTATCAAAATATAAACTTTGTAGCTCCATTGTTGCCTTTTAGAGAAGTTCTGGAGAAATAATATTTTTCTAATTGTAATCTTCAGAATTTAGTGTTTGAGACCTTATGGTACGTCATTCACTTGAACCTTGGTCCATAATGTATTTATTATTACTTAAATAATAATAATATAGTTGAATCTCAGGGTGTTGAGTTGTAATCTATTTGTATATTGATGCACGTTTTCTTATTTTTAATTATGTTAAAGATGTAAAAATTTATAGATACATTGTACCTTTCAATAACAAATTAAATAATGAATCGAGAAGTAATCTTCCCAGCTAGTATTAGCTTCCCAAGCTCACAGAGTTCACGCACGATTAGCTTCCGTGATGTACAAAACTAATCTCTACCTCAGTAATAAAGTTTGATTAGCAATAATATTTTGACATGCATACAAACACTAAAATCAAGCATGTCTAACAAAATAAGTTCAATATTGCTAATCAAACTAAAGGTCAGGCAAAATGTACCACCAAAATTTAGAAGGATCATATTCAATTTATAAGTTCCTCATTCTAATTGAACATTTACAAAACATTTATTTCAAGGCTCTCGTGTAAACATAGACTTACTCCTCAAATAGCTCACAAACATAAGAATTGTATATAATGACCTTATAAACCAATATGGCAAACAAACTCTACATCTCAATATCTACCATAAAACCTAAGAATTCATTCATCTCGTGGAAATACTAATTAGAATTGAAAAAAAGATGAGCAATAAATAATATCAAGTTTTAATATTAGTCCCATAAATCTTTAATATTTTGAAACTGGTTCCTCAAATAAGTGAAATTGCTATTAGGTGTTCTTATTCCTAAATAATTTTGAAATTAGCCCCTTGTTTTATTGAATTTGATAATAGTTTCCCTCTTATTAGTTGTTTCAAATCAATCCCTCCAATTAAGAGCGAATTAGCATTTGGAGTGGTTATTTAAAACAACTTACTTAAAAATTGGTGGCCTAAAACAATTTCAACAATGTGAGGGTCTAATTTTAGGAACAACTTAATAATTGGTGAACCTAATAGCAATTTTAACAATATAAGGGACTAATTCAAAATAAGAAATACTAAGGACTAATATCGAAACCAAAAGAAAAATTGTAATGAAACTCACTCTTCTTTTAACTTTATATTTCTTTCTTACCAAGATCCATATTTATTCACAATCTTTTCATTAATTGTTTAATTTCATGAAAGTAGTCCCTCAAATCATTGAAATTGCTATTAGCTTGCTCAAAACGATGCAAATATCCTCAAACTATAGATAAATATAATACACATTTCATTATAATTTTGGTACCTTAAATTAAGAACTCAGTGAGCTTTGTCAACTTCTGAAAGATGCATATTCATAATAAATGCATGAAATTTACAATACAAAAGCTATGACATGAAAACTTACTTGAATAGACCGAGGAGCCTCAGTGGCTATCCGCTTTGACAGGATGGATGATTCAGCCACTTGATACCCAATACAATTAGGAACATGGACTCCTATAACATAAACTGCTTAACAAATCTGTATCAATAATCAAACTCCTCAACAAAGAAATACATATGATCATCATAAAAGAAAAACTAATCTCATTGATAAAAAAATACGAACCTATGTAATCGACAACACAACCAATCTCTGATAGCTTAGGTCTCTTCATTTTTAAATGCAGATACAATTTAAGAAAAAGGAGGAAATTTAAGTTGAAATCAGTGATTATCCTAAAGCATCATTTTATCTATTTTTATATTTTGTATATATTCTCTAATTAATAATTTTCACACACATCTTGGTCCAGATACTAAAAGAAAAATGATCAAACTTATACCGAATTTGCACTTAATTCATGTTAATTATATTTTTATTGTAGGGATGAGCTGGCTATGATTGGCCATGGTCGTCGAGAAAATCAAGATGCGATCAATACTATATGTACGCCTTTCACTTTTTTTCTTCATATTTAAAGATTTCCTCTTTGAAAATCAAGATGCGATCACGACAATCAACATCAGTAACTTCTCTCTATCCCTGAAATCAGGTAATAAGTTATTAATCGATTGCTAATCTTTAATTCTTTACATAGTAATGTGGTTTGATCATTTTTCTTTTAGTATCTGGACCAAGATGTGTAAGAAAATTATTAATTAGAGAGAATATATACAAAATATAAAAATAGATAAAATGATGCTTTAGGATAATCACTGATTTCAACTTAAATTTCCTCCTTTTTCTTAAATTGTATCTGCATTTAAGAAATGAAGAGACCTAAGCTATCAGAGAGATTGGTTGTGTTGTCGATTACATAGGTTCGTATTTTTTTATCAATGAGATTAGTTTTTTCTTTTATGATGATCATATGTATTTCTTTGTTGAGGAGTTTGATTATTGATACAGATTTGTTAAGCAGTTTATGTTATAGGAGTCCATGTTCCTAATTGTATTGGGTATCAAGTGGCTGAATCATCCATCCTGTCAAAGCGGATAGCCACTGAGGCTCCTCGGTCTATTCCAAGTAAGTTTTCATGTCATAGCTTTTGTATTGTAAATTTCATGCATTTATTATGAATATGCATCTTTCAGAAGTTGACAAAGCTCACTGAGTTCTTAATTTAAGGTACCAAAATTATAATGAAATGTGTATTATATTTATCTATAGTTTGAGGATATTTGCATCGTTTTGAGCAAGCTAATAGCAATTTCAATGATTTGAGGGACTACTTTCATGAAATTAAACAATTAATGAAAAGATTGTGAATAAATATGGATCTTGAGTAAGAAAGAGAAATATAAAGTTAAAAGAAGAGTGAGTTTCATTACAATTTTTCTTTTTGGTTTCGATATTAGTCCCTTAGTATTTCTTATTTTGAATTAGTCCCTTATATTGTTAAAATTGCTATTAGGTTCACCAATTATTAAGTTGTTCCTAAAATTAGACCCTCACATTGTTGAAATTGTTTTAGGCCACCAATTTTCGTAAGTTGTTTTAAATAACCACTCCAAATGCTAATTCTGCTCTTAATTGGAGGGATTGATTTGAAACAACTAATGAGAATTTGGGAAACTATTATCAAATTCAATAAAACAAGGGCTAATTTCAAAATTATTTAGGAATAAGAACACCTAATAGCAATTTCACTTATTTGAGGAACCAGTTTCAAAATATTAAAGATTTATGGGACTAATATTAAAACTTGATATTATTTATTGCTCATCTTTTTTTCAATTCTAATTAGTATTTCACGGATGAATGAATTCTTCAGTTTTATGGTAGATATTGAGATGTAGAGTTTGTTGCCATATTGGTTTATAAGGTCATTATATACAATTCTTATGTTTGTGAGCTATTTGAGGAGTAAGTCTATGTTTACACCAGAAACCGCGAAATAAATGTTTTGTAAATGTTCAATTAGAATGAGGAACTTATAAATTGAATATGATCCTTCTAAATTTTGGTGGTACATTTTTGCACAGCCTTTAGTTTGATTAGCAATATTGAACTTATTTTGTTAGACATGCTTGATTTTAGTGTTTGTATGCATGTCAAAATATTATTTGCTAATCAAACTTTATTACTTGAGGTAGCAGATTAGTTTTTGTACATGCGGAAGCTAATACGTACGTGAACTCTCTGTGAGCTTGGGAAGCTAATACTAGCTCAGGAAGATTACTTCTCGATTCATTATTTAATTTGTTATTGAAAGGTACAATGTATCTATAAATTTTTATAAATTTTTCGCATCTTTAATGATGTACTAGGTATGCATTTATATGCAATGTTTCATGAGGATATATCAAATTGTTCTCATCATTTAATATAATTTGTTAAAATGAGCTACTTGATTTGTATCTCCTAAAATGAGCTACTTGAAATATATAGTTTATTTAAATACCATATTTCTATGTATCTGATTGTCAATTTATTTTTTGGTTTACCGGCACTATCTTTTATTTCATTGGAAAACGCAAGATTATTTTCTTTTATATCCTTCTTATCATATTTTTTTTACAGTTTTGTCATTGGTTAATGCTACCTGAGTCAATGCCTACATACGGCCCATGGTGTGGAGAGTCACCACCTCTATCTCGCTCCCAACAAGATTCTCGAGTTGTTGTGGAACCTTTAACCTTTAAGCACCTTTAACAACTTCCTCCATCGAGATCCTGTCAAAAGGTACACATTCTTTCTCTTCTTCAGGCTATCTTCATGTTTTCATATGATTTTGAAAATGATGAAATTGGGTCTAAATTGATATGCTGACAAATGAGTTGAATAATTTACATGATTCTAATAACGCTATTGAGCATGATTAAAGCTTGAAATAGTAGCAGAATCCACTAAATTTCATGTGGAATGATGCTTAAAGATTCTCAGAGTAGAAAACTGTAAATACATGATCATCAATCTTTTTATTAATTATAAAAGATTTATTAAACTAAAGTTCTTTGATAATCATATAAAGTAAATGAATAGAACATCCATTTCAGATCGATTAAGATCTATGCCCATGTACTGCATCTTCTTAATCCTCATCGTAGACTTAAGCACATGTTGAAGATCACTATACATTTATTCACTAAAAAAGTTTTATACTTATTGTTGTTCTAATTTATTTTGTTAACAATAAAATGTTCACACTATAATATGAACCAGTGCTCTCTAAAATGAGGTCCTTCTAAAGCTATGAATGTATTTCTGGAGCTATGGATGTGCTTGAGTTGAAAGAAAATATTATCAACAGTGTGTAAGGTGAATAAATAACTCAGAGGCATAAAAATGAGATCACATGTTATTTCTATTTTTTAAAATTTGGTTCTGTGAGGTGTGACGTCTTAAAGTGAGCAAATTGATTTCGATTTCTCTTCTTCTAGCTGCAATTTGAGTTTAGTGTGATACATTGACTTTACGTTTCGAGCTGTAAGCTAACATATTGTGTATTGTAGTAGGATGGAGCTGTCTGGATCCATTATTATTTAATACTACAGCGTGATTTGAGTTAAAAATGGAGAATGGCTGCTTATCCTTATCTTTGTAGAGTTGTTATGACCTACCTGCTTGACAAAGATTTTTTTGCTCCTTCTTGGATGTTTTTCCCCTTCTTTTTGCCACCATGCATCTCTAACGTATACAATACGCCAATTGAGCATGTATCATTCTAGACTTTTCATGGAAATTGGTGCACAAAATCCACCAAGTAGATAGCACCTTCAAGAAGAAGGTTGTGATAATTAAAATTGAAAATGCATTAGTAATGAGTTGATTGATTATAAGTTGAAGAAATTGGTGATTATAGATGAAACTGTCTGATGATGTTTATTAGCCCGTATAATTTCAGAAAATTATGGTATCATTTTTTGTCAATCCTCCAATGATCATATATTGTCTTTGAACCAAGAGGCTAAATATATTTTAGATTGTTCAATCATGAAGCAAGTTCAATTTTTATCATTTATGAATTTCATTACCTTTCTTGGTTTAAATGAACATTATGTTCTATTTTTGTCTTTTTCAGTTAGTTGTCTAAATTGAGACGTGGTCTTCTTTAACTCACAAGTACTAATAAATATTGCTCTCTGATTGTAGGTGGACACTTCCAAGATTTGATAGAAGATCAAAAGCTCAAGATTTATCATGATCACACTAATGAACACTATTATTTTAAATGCTCAAATTTTATTTATATGAGTGAATGTTGTTATTAGTTATGTCGCATTCTTTGATGTTTCTAAACTAATTGTCTCAACTCAAATTGTAAAATTTGTTGAGGAAAAATTCTTATTGATGTTAGATTTCGTACATTATATTTGAATGCTATTTATTAAGTTGCTTTCAAATATTTTTAGATATGCTTCTATTCAAGCTGTAAGGTTGTTGAAGAAAAATTCTTATTGATGTTTGATTTATGTACATTATATTTGAATATTATTTATTATGTTGTTTTCAAATATTTTTAGATGTAGTAATTGTGAGGAACTATTATTAAATTATTATATATATGTGTGTGTGCGTGTGCGAGTTTGTGTTTATCGCTTATATTTACCATGTACATAAATACGAGAATGGGAAAATAATGAAATTTCCATTAAAAAGATAGATCTGAATCAAATAATTAAGGTAAAATAACATATATAATCACAAAATATATTATTCTAAAATTTGAGAACTAATTATTTAATACTACGCCGTGCTTTGCACGGGTAGAAAACTATGTGATTGCACTTAGTAATTTCATACTTAGCGTAGTATGGTTCAAAATCCAAACTGTAACATAATGTTACTTGGAAGTGATTCGGTTGTGTATAAATTCATTCTCTATTGTTGTTCACTACATGTTTGTGTTGTCTATGATTTTAGAATATTCAATTTTTAATTTTGTATATATATTTTATTTAAAATATAATTGTGCTTACTGATTCGTTCTCTAACTTATGATGCTAAAATCATGCATTGATCTCTATCATTTGCAGTCATTAATTAATCTTTAATTTCTTCAAATAAATATGTTGGACTGAAGGATATCCATTTAATACTATATTGAATATTTATACTATGAAGAAAATTAGGTTTCATACAAGATAAGTGATTATAGTCTGTTTTCATTAAATTAATAACTTAGAAAACAAAATATAGAGGAAACAATAATTAAAATATAAGTACATTACATTGAAATTTAACAATTGTTTAAATTGGAATAATACTTAAATTAAGAAAGTAAAAAATTAAAGGACAACTAAAATTTTAACAATAAGATTTTAACAATAATACTAGAAACAATACATAAGAATAAAAATATGTACACATAAAACTTAACAAGCAATAAATAGTATTACTAGCCCGTGCTTGGCACGGGGTACATACTAGTTATACATATATACTACCTGTGTTTGTGAAAAGCAAGGGTATCCCCAAGCTGCATCATTATCTAAGGTCATATTTTCGTGCATGAATTTATCTACGCTGTGTAAAAATATAGATAATAACTTACATTATGTGACGCAAGGCTATTAAAAAAAAACAACTTGAATGGTGGAAGAAAATCATATCTTAAGCCAAATTCAAGCTTTGATGCAAAGAAATTCGGTATAAAGAATCATTTTCAGCTTGATTAAGAGATTACGTAGGCAAAGTTAATTTCTATTTATGTTAATTTTTCTGTATAGGTTTAAATTATTTTCCTTTAATATATCACTTTTCGTTGCTTATCATTGATTTCTCGACAAAGCCACATGTTCTCTTCTATCCCTTTGACCAAATATTCACCTACTTCACAAAACAGATGAACATTGAACAGACACCAATAGGAGTCAGCCACGTGTAACACTAAGACGGGTCCCACTATAGAGAACATGTGTCACTCGCTGCCACATGTGTTTGTTTGGGGGTTTTTTGGTTGACGAGAACGCCCTCAATGATTGGGTAAGTTATACGCAAGGGGGATCACTGGAAAGGGACATTTCCGTCATTGTTGGAGGTGATTGGTTTCGACAAAATTTAGAGGGTTTTTGCATATCTACCACTTACATATTCCAAATTTGCAAACTTATCCCTAAATCCTGATATTTGCAGAACTACCACTTGTTCTCTCACAACGTTTTTTTTCATCCCTTACACTTAACACTTTTAGTTTTTAAATATGAAAATGCTACAAACCTATTGAAAACTATTAGAATTTTTACATTGTCCTGATTAGAGACTAACATTATTAAGTTGGAAGGGTAGAAAGATCCAATATGTGAGTTTTGGGAGGTTGTTGATGCACAGATGCTTAACAGCGGGATTTAGGGATGATTTTGAAGAGGTTAGGGTCCCTTGATCTCCTTTGATGGCTAATTCCCTGATAGGAAGAGAGTCTTGTGCATATGCAACACATTAGAGGACCGGAGTTGGGTTCTTCGGTGGTTCCTCCGACGATCAAGCTAGTTCTGCCCTGAAGAGGAGAAGGGAACTGATATGGTTCTCTAAATGTGCAGAAATTACGTACCTTTGGTCAGTAGACTATGTGCTTATTTATACCGAGCTGACGAGGATATTTATGCAATCTTGGCCGAGTCCAAGCAATCAGCTTATTCGGCTGATACTTTATAGGTGTCAGGTGTGGGTGGTATGAGTCACCATTGTGATTAATGCGACGGTGACCGGGGGAGTAAGGTGTTGACAAGGTCTGATGAGTCATTAAGACTTTCTGCGGGGGTGTAATGATGACTCCGACCATGCATTTAATGTGATGGTGATTGACTGTCGGTGAGGGGGACGAGAACGGCCGTCTTTCATCTCGGCCTACGATGGACAAGAATGACCGCCTTTCGTCTCGGCCTACAAAGGGGACGAGAAGTGACGTCTTTCGTCTCGGCCTACGAGGGTGACGAGAATGACCGTCTTTCGTCTCGGCCTACAAGGGGGACAAGAAGTCATTGTATCCGGGTTGAGTTGGTGTGTAGTCTGCTTGAGACACGTGTCAGCTAGTTGAATGTGATTAACATTTGCTCATTTCTATGGCACAACAGAGGTGATTTCACAAATACCAATATTTGGAAGGTGAATTTGCGAACATGAAAGTTTTGAGGGGTATATATATAATATATGCAGAAAACCCAAAATTTAAACAGCAATTTTAATTTTCTTTTGGATGCCGCCATTTAGGTTACCATCAGAATTAACATTTTACCATATCATTATTCCTTTAATAATTACATGCATGTTTACAGCACACACATGTGTTTCCATGAGGAAGACTCGTGTCTATGTTCACAGTAAAGTCGACGATGGATGCAGATCAGATGGAAGGAAGCATGTTCGGTTACGTATATGATGTGAAAGAAATGCTGAAACATAATATTATATATGTTATACCATACACAAAGTTGACTTAAAAAAACTTCTTAAATCATAGTTCACCAAGGCGCATCATATATACAATCTTAAAATCAAATCTCCACGTCAAGAAAATTATAACATATCTAATTATTTACTGTTGAGGTAATTAATATGTGAGTATAGTCCCATATCGGATAATATAATAAAGAGTGATGAGTTTAAATAGGACTTTAGGTCTATACCTAATAGCTATATTTTTTGGGTTAAAATTAGTTCCTAACTTCTGTTTAAGGCCCATCAATTCTAGATTGGGCCCGATTTCTCCCCCAGCAAATGGTATCAAAGCTAATGTCATAGTCCAAGTAATTTAAAAGAAGTAAGTAATTTAAAAGAAGTTCAATGTGAAGCTCGAAGGTGTCGGGAGAACCAACAGATGCCCGTATGAGTAATATAGTATGGTTAGCTATCATGAACGAAGTGGTGGAATATCCTACGGAGTAAATTGGTTAGCCCATGAGTGAAGTGGTGCAAAAGTATTGAATTATACTCACAAATTAAGGGGAGTTGTTGTGATAATTAATATGTGAGTATAGTCCCATATCGGATAATATAATAAAGAGTGATGAGTTTAAATAGGACTTTAGGTCTATACCTAATAGCTATATTTTTTGGGTTAAAATTAGTTCCTAACTTCTGTTTAAGGCCCATCAATTCTAGATTGGGCCCGATTTCTCCCCCAGCAAATGGTATCAAAGCTAATGTCATAGTCCAAGTAATTTAAAAGAAGTTCAATGTGAAGCTCGACGGCTAGATTGGGCCTGATTTCTCCACCAGCAAATGGTATCAGAGCTAAGACTATAGTCCAAGTAATTTAAAAGAAGTAAGTAATTTAAAAGAAGTTCAATGTGAAGCTCGAAGGTGTCGGGAGAACCAACAGATGCCCGTATGAGTAATATAGTATGGTTAGCTATCATGAACGAAGTGGTGGAATATCCTACGGAGTAAATTGGTTAGCCCATGAGTGAAGTGGTGCAAAAAGTATTGAATTATACTCACAAATTAAGGGGGGAGTTGTTGTGATAATTAATATGTGAGTATAGTCCCACATCGGATAAGATAAGAAAGAGTTATGAGTTTAAATAAGTGTTTGGGTCAATACCTAATAACTATAGCTTTCGGGTTAAAATTAGTTACTAACTTTTGTTTAAGGCCCATCAACTCTAGATTGAGCCCGATTTCTCCCCCCGACATATACTGCTAACTTGAATGTCAGAGGGGATTTGATTATGAGCCAGTATTGATCTCCCCAATGTGTTTACTTTTGAGCATTTACCATCGTCGTCTTGACCAGCTCATACACGTTCTATCGTGTGAATCTTGCCATTTGATATCCTGAAAGTAGGTGCAAACCCCCTCAACTATATCAAAACTTTAAATTACATCGTACTTTAAGTAAAATCCTACGAAAAAGAAATGCAATGTTAGAAAAACCCCTATAACTTTGGACTATTATCAGATAACCTCTCGTCACTTTCAAAATATCGAAACCCCCCTTTAGTTTAGGGGTTAGCAGAAAGCCCCCGTTAACTTTAGTATTTTATCAAAATTCTCGTAACAGCATTAAGTGTAACTTTTCACATGGGTGGGTAAAAATTACACAAAGGGATGTTTTTCTAGTGTATATTGCAATTCACACTTTTAGGGATAAGATCATAAAGTTAAAAACGATTTTTTATAACCCTAAACTTGGGGATTTTGATATTTTGAAAGTTATGAGAGGTATCTGATGATACTCGTCCAAACTTAAAAGAGGATTTTCGGATATTAAGCTAAACAAAATAAGCAAATAAAGGGCTCTAAACTGAATACAAAGTCAGATAAGAACCCAAACGTAATTCCTCATCCCGTCGGTTACGTACGATATTTTTCCACCTCGGACTCTGGAGTCTAGCTTATGGACTGTCCCCAATCACCTAAATCACTCCACAACAGCGTACACCACAACTATCCACTCCCAACCCGCCACGCAAACAAATCTTGCCGAAAGAGGACAAATTTCGTTGTAATCTGACGTCGGTTACGGTATCCGTACGCCACGCGTACCATGATTCCGTACAGAGAGAGAAGCTAGGGAGAGGGCGGTTACTGTTACGGGTGGTCATTGGTCGCGTATTTTCACCGCGCTGAGGTTCAGTAAATTGTGGGGCCCGCTGCCCTCCTCATCTTTGCTGTTTTCCAGCGGTACTTGCTGCGTTTTTTCAGATAGCCCCATGTCTTATAACTTGTTTGCATAAGACATTCGTTTTCTTTTGCATGTGAAATTAGAGTATTCAAAGTTTCTGGCGCTTTTTTTTTTTGTTGAAGGAGTTATTAGAAGATAAACTAGTCACATGGACTGTTGAGCCTTCATCTATCATCATGTTCTATTTATTGTATATATGCTTAATTAACCTAATGAAAGATACATGCTGCAATATGATGGAAGATATAAATTTTAATATTTATACAAATACATAAATATAATCTTCTTTTATCAATTATCTTGTCATTACTATGTAAATGCTTAGCATTTTTCGGTCAAAATAAGGGAGCATAAATTTTACACCATGATGCAAGTTTGACATAAATCTAGAGGTATGAATTAGTAAGGAATTATAATATAAGCATGTGAGAGAGATTACTGTGAATCTTTTAAGTTTTAAAACTAATGATATCATAGTAGAATATTTTTTCAGACAACGCCAATTGAACAATATTTTCTGTATCACTTTCAGGCTACAGTTAGAATGACAATGTAAGCTCTATTATCTAACCATTATCTCATGATAAAAGATGAGTCGTTTTCACTTCGCTTGAGTATAAAGAGCAGTACAATATGAAATACAGTATCCCTCTTTTATAGGTTTGATTATACAAATTGGAAGGTGTATTAGTAGACGCAAATAAAGACAATGACAAGGATTAAACTACAAACCGTTGCTTTTCTAATATACTTTTCCCAGCCGAAAAAATCGACCAGAAAAAGAAAAGAAAAAAAGGGAACTTTTATTGATAACCGCAAGAAAGCAGCTCGATCGACGAGAGGGAGGGATTGTGTTCAAGATCGCCTTGTCGACGGCGGCGGTGACCAGATCCACGGAGGCGGTGACGATAGCCAGCTCCTGCTAGGGTTTCTCCTTCTTCTTCTTCTTATCAGTCGTCGATCTCTTCAGGTGAAGATTCGATCCTTTTCCTAGTAATTAGATAGTTTTTTGTAGTGGAATTGTTACTGGCGTGCTAAAATTTGAATCTTTGGAAGTTTTAGAGAGTTGGAGTGTGGCCTTTAGAACTTTAAGAAGGTAACTTTGTTGTTAAGGTGTGATTTGTTTGAACTAAATTTATGTTATAGAGAAGATAGGACTATGTGATGATAATAAAATTGAGAGAGAGAGAAGAACTTTACATGATTTATTAACTGACTTATAAAGCATTTGTGGGAGGTTAAGAGGGTTTTTTTTTCTCTTCTGTTGAGGATAAAATGGGAGAGAATTAACTGCTATGGTTTAGTCATTACTCAATGGAGTGTTAGGGTTAGAGGTAGACCTAAACGAACTTGGTTGGAAGCAATTAAAAGGATATGATAAACGTTAACAGAGGAGATGACTTAATAGAACTCAATGGAGGCAGTGGCAGAGGCAGGAATTTTGGGAGAGGGGATAAAAAAAAAAATTTAAACACGAAAACGTAAAAAAAATTGCACGATTGATTAGCATCTAAATATTTATGCACAATAAGACTTCCGTAATCGTAATTCAAATTAGAAGTGTTTATAACATTCTTCTTGCTCTCATTTCTTAAGACTGTTTCCTGACATCTTTCTCGTCAATGTTACAAAATATATCTTTTTCGATATAAGGCACCAAACAATCATTCATATACTCATCCCTCATTTGGTTTCGAAGGACATTCTTAATAGTTTTCATTGCCAAAAATGCTCTTTCAACACTTGATGTTGCAACAGATGAAATTAGTGCTAACTTCACCAACTTGTACACCAAAGAATATAAAGTGAAGAATATAAAGTATCTGCCCTGCATTCAACGAACTTCTTAGCAAGTTTACCAATCTCTATAATTCAAAAAATCATGATGAGTAGCTACATAAGAGATGCAGTTCGTAGGTTGATTGCTAAGCTCCATGCGATCTATTTCAAACCAAAAAAAAAAAAAAAGGATAAAATCGGCCAATCTTATCAATTTACCCTTATCAAACAAAGAGCATACATTACTCGGTTCAAGACATGCCACAAAAGAAAGCAACTCGATAATAAGAACATTTGGATTAAATCTACAGCACAAACAACACGAAAGAATTTTTGATGTTCCAAGTTTGGCTTTGTGAATCCCTTTTCTCCATTTAACTTTATAAGGCTATTTTCATTAAATTGGCAACTAGATATCCCTCTTAACTGCCTCAAAATTTGTCCTTTTAGATACCTTAGTCATCCTTGCTCCATGAACTGATCCCATGAATTTAGCTAAATGATGCAGTAAATGGTCTCCATGGAAAATGTGCAAACCATCCAAAAAAATGGTTTCTTACTTGTTAGCCTTAACGCAGGTCTCTTCGTAATGGATGTTCTATTACCTATTAGTATTTTTCCTACCATCCATCTCAACATTCTTATTTAGTTATAGTAATTTTTTTCATACTCCTTGGTTAAGCGAAACTTGGATTAAAGGTATATCATCTATACTGTATAGTTAAAATTATTAAGCCACTCTATGCTGTAACCCAACCACTCTACAAATGGGGACAAACCTTAACGCATTTGCAATCCTCATCTCTGCCCATATTTGGGATTGACTTTCTTAACCCCAAGACTTTTACAAACCTCCAAATTTCTCCACCCCTTCCTTTCAATGTCCACTCCACCCCCATACTCATTGGCTTACCTGCGGTTTTTTGGAAACCAACTCGATTTTTCAAGATGTTGTCTCTCTTAATGTTTCTCCACGTTCACATCCAACTTAGAAATGAATGTTTCTTATTTCCAGCTCATGAAGACCAAAGCATATAAAATTTGATGCTCATGTTTTTGTAATCAGTATTTAGCCTAGGTACTTGACTTAAAACTTATGCTTAACCCACCTCTTTGTACTTATCAAGTTGTTAATTTGATTAACTTGTGTTAGGAGCATAGTTACATAGTATGCGGTATGTAGTGGGTCGTGGTACGAATACAGATACACAATTCACCACTTAGAAAATTTGGATTCAAGAGGGATAGCGTGCTTTGGTATGCAAGTTTGGTCAGTGATACGTTTGAAAATTATTTTGGGAGTGCTTATAGTTTTCCAAAGTGTATACTAGAAAACTAGAAACTAGAAAGCTAGTTATGCATTTCAATATATTTCATATAAAATACTTAAATACCTCTTTTATATGGAGTTCATTTTTTTGTTCTATTTTCTTTTGACATAGTTCGTGTTGGGAATATGGTTTCATTTCACGTTTTATATATTTAGTTACAATAAACTCATTGACTCATAAATTCTATTGTGCGCCCCCCTTCACTTGATTGTGCACATTGCATTGCGTCTTGCACATGTGCACAAAGGGACTTTGCACCACACATACTTGTAAGTGGTACGCCAGTTTGGGGTAACCAATTTGTGTATCGGAGGGAATCGGTTCACAAATGTACTAGGAATCGGTTCGCACTAACTGTACGACGGTTCGAGGGGGGTCCAGGTAATTACACAACTATGGTCAGGAGTATACATTGTTGCACATTTGATATGGATATATTAGACATGTCCTTCAGATATCATGTGTTCGTGAATCAGGTTGTGCATCAGCAAACTCCTCGATAGGATGCTTAAAGGTAACATCTTAATTAACTGCAGAAATGATATACTGGTATCAATGTTATAGAAGGCGCTAGGCGGACTAGGCGTTTGAGCCAGCGCCTAGACGGCTAGGCGTTTGACTATTTTTTAAATTATTTAATTATAATAATTGATAAAAATATGTATTAAATTCATATAAATTTTCAAAAAAAGAAAAGATAGCAATCTTAGATTAATAATAAACCGTGCATACTTAAATACTAAATAGCCAAAATAATAACTAACAAGGTTATAGAAAGCACTAGGAAGCCTAGGCGTTAGACCTGACGTCTAGAGCCTAGGAGGTTTTCTTTTTTTATTTTTTAATTACAATAATTGATAGTAAATGTCAATGTTATAGAAAGCTTAGATGCCGGACTGTTGTCTAAGCGTATTTTTTTCTTCATTTAAGTGGTGATCGAGGTGGTTTTGCTAAAGGTCGGAGGAGATAGTGGAAGTGTTCATATTTGGAGGTTAAAGGAGTTTGAAGGAGGTTGGAGGACGTGGAGGCTGCAACACAGAAAATCACAATCAATGCCTAAAGGGTGCAGTCCACGTAAGCAGACAATGTTCTCATAAACACTCCCAAAACCTAGATGGGCAGACTAGGTACCGCCTAGGCGCTAGTTAGGCGGCCTAGGTACCGCCTAGGCCTAGGCGTATGCCTAGGCGGACTAGGCGAGACTTTTTAAAACAGTGACTGGCATTTACCCGAGTGGAAAGTGGAGGGTGATGAATATTCAAAGCATGTTTGATAGAACACCTGAAAAGGAACATCGTATGGGAGAATACATATATTTCCATGTTCCCACAAATATTTGGATTTTTGTTCGACATGATGGTGGTTTTGTTGTCTTTATATTGGTTATGTGATGCAGGAACCCGTGGAATTGAATCTAAAATTATATCTAGAGGAACATGCTTGATTTTAACCATTTAGACTTTTTACATATGGGACCCTGAATTTACATGTAACTTAATTTTAGCATCTTAACACTTTGAAATATTTTTAAGTAGTCCCAAAAAATTCTTTTAAGTTACAAAATTAGGTTCACGTCCTTTCACTTTCATCTGGTATCGGTTATGATGGTTGAATATTAAATATGCCCTCTTTTGACTAATATAACCTTGGGCTAGGTTTAGGGAAAATGGAATTCATGTTGAGGTGAGACGAGGTAGAGAATTTACAGTAGACGCTCATTTGGATTTTGGTGCAGAATGGGTTATAGTGTATGAATAGATACAGGGGAGATGTTATCATTGGAAGATAAATGACAGAGTGGTAATATGGTCCTGAGAGGAAGCAAGTTCAAAGCTAAAGAGATATCTTGTCGATGTCGAAGGGCTGATTTTGAATAACTTAAAGGATTTGTGGACTTACGTACAAACATTAAATTGTGTGCGTGGTTTTTTCCTTTTTGTGTGTGTGTGTGTGTGGGTGGGGGTATTCAAATTAGGTCTAATTTGATAGTCTTATTTCTAACCCCGTAACCATTAAATGTATCAATCATAATTAAGGGATTTTTTTCGTTCCTTGTTTGTTTCTTTTTTAAAATAGGTCTATTTTGCTCCCAGGCTTTCCTGCATCTTGCTCCTAAAGATTATTTTGTCCATGTAGGAGGAAGGATTATTTTGTCCATGTAGGAAGAAGGATTTTGCTAACTATCTGCAGATAAAGACATTACATTCTTTATGCATATAATATTGTTAAACTTCCCTTGCTGGTCCATTCATGCTTCATATTATCAGTCTTTGTATTGCTTCCTTTCTGCCTTTTGTTTATTGTTTTGAACCAGTACATTGTTGTTTTACTGTAAAGTGATATAGGGCTAACTGTTGATATTGTTAGTCCAATTTTTGTTTACTCTTAACATAGTTCTTTTATCTAAGCAGTGTAAAGTGTTTTCCTATTTCTTACAGATAAATGCCCCAGATTGGTAAGTAAGCTTGCCAAGTTTTAGTTTTGGTGTCATCTCAACAGATTTTACCCTGTTAGCCCCACAGGCTTCATAGTACAAAAGGTTCCCCGGTTTGTGGTGAGTAAAATCTCCATGATTAATGGTGGCTTTTCCTTTAAACTAGATGTTCCTGAAATTTGCCTTTTGATTTTTGGCTTTTAGGCTCCTTCTGGAGAATGACCTATAATTGGTTATATTGAGGAAAATATTTAAGTCAGTTTATGTTGTTCTTCTACAGATGGCTGATATCTAAGTGTAACCAACTTCATGGCACTGCTGAACTTATGGTGGAACTACAGTTTGAAGGGAGAATTATTACCACTAAATTGTAGTTGCCTTCATGTTGGTTCCAGTACTCTATCTAATTTATTTATATATCCTGGACAAGAACTGTAAATATTGCTAATGGTGGTATGTGAGAAAATATGGATCACCACTTTAATAGACGATTTCCGGCCAATCCTAACGACTACAAGCTGTATGAGGAAGTTGGTGAAGGTGTCAGTGCGACTGTCTACAGGGCCCTTTGTATTCCACTTAATGAGATTGTGGCTATCAAGGTCTTAGACCTTGAGAAGTGCAACAATGACCTGGTAAGTAAGACTATTATATCACCTTTGAAACTCTTGTTTTACTTGTTTGCGACATACATATTTGCACTTTTTATCCTTACCTAAGCTTCAATAGTCTGTCCTTCCTATGTCTGACTTTAAGAAGATTTCTGAAAAGCCTTTTTAGCCAATACATTTCTTGGATACCTGTAGAATCTAATGATTGTTAGAATACATAGTAGTATGGCTCCAAATCTTTCCTTTTGAACTAATTCAATAATAGCTTAGTTATGACAGTAATATACAAACAATAGTGCTCATGCATTTTTTCTTCTTTTGGAACTTTTGTCTTTTTACAGGACGGAATCAGACGTGAAGTTCAGACAATGACATTGACTAATCATCCAAATTTACTTCGTGCACACTGCTCCTTTACAGCAGATCACTGTCTTTGGGTTGTGATGCCTTACATGGCTGGGGGATCTTGCCTCCATATAATGAAAACTTCTTATCCAGAAGGCTTTGAGGAGAAAGTTATTGCAACCCTTTTACGCGAGGTTCTTAAAGCTCTTGTTTACCTGCATGGTCAGGGACATATTCATAGAGATGTGAAGGTACTGAGTAGCATGCTTAGTATGTTGATTACAAATTGTTTAAGGCGGATTCTTTTGTGCCTTTGTATTATGCTAGCTTATATTTAGTTTGTTACATTTTCATGGTTGGATATGAAAGTAAGCACATATGTTATAAAAATTATAGGACTGCACGTTTATGACAATACGACAATAACAACAAAGTTTTTATTTGAAACTTTCGGGGTTGGCTACTTAATCCTTTTCTCATGTTCACCTTTGTTTTAAGGGCCATCTTCCTGTTTAAATTAAAAATTAGAGTGTCCTTTTTAATTTCCTCCATGCATGTCCATTTTGGCCTTCCCTACTCCTTGCTTTTCTCCAATAATCATTCTTTGTTTCCCCTTATTGTTGCATTCTAATGATGTCTGCTGCTCATGTGCAAGCCATCTCAAAAGATCTCTCTCATTTATCCTGAAATGGAGCATCATCTAACTTCTTAAGAATGTACTCATTTATTATTAGCTAGGTAGCACCATGGATACGGGTGCGGACATGGACTCACATATAGACAGACACGGGACACGGTAAATTTGTAAAATGTAGGATATGGGGGCACGGTATATATATATGTATATATGTATAGGTATATGTGCGTGTGTGCGTATAAAAATTTACATTAGATCAAATATTAAATTAAAATTCCTATAATATTTGTATGTTTATTTCTATTATCTATTATCTATAACAATTAGGGCATGTTTGGCAACTCCTTGAACCTAGTCCCATTTTGAGGAGAATTGTGTTTGTGAAAAACTGGGCCAAAAAGTGACCTTTAACCTTTTTTGGACCAAAAAAATGACCTTTAACCTTTAAACGGTTTTTTTTTGGGACCAAGGGGGGTTGGTTTGCAAAAGAACCAGTTTAGAACCAAACTAGGGCATGATTGATCCTAGCCCAATTTTGTAAGAGTTATGAAACACACCCTTAAGAATCAAGTTAAATCAAACTAAGGATAAAGTTTAACAACAAAAGTTTAGTTTCGATCGCACGGGATGATGGGATAATACGATGGGTATTTTTCAAATATTTAAGTAATGAGTTTTAGTTTTCAAGTTCAAAAACCGATTGGTTTTAAACCTAATATTACTAAAGAAACTAGTTTAGGGTATAAGTACTGAGGAAATCGGGTTTCGCTTGGAATCACACGTGTCCATGGCGTGTCTGTGGAGAATCCGTGTCCAACACGGACACGACACCCAAAACGCCGTGTCCGAGTAACCTAGATTATTAGCAACTAGAAAGTTTGAAACGCAATAAGGCCAAGGGGGCAATCTACAATAAGCGAAGATCACATAAATGACTAGAAATTAGATACAATGGCTCAAGTTTAGCCCACTTGGGAGAAGCCTATGTCCTACATTTCCTATATTGAAATATACTTGAGAGTAGTTTAAATATGATGTTGTGCACCATGTATGCTAACAATCTTAATACTGCAAAACAGGGAAAGCATGGTCTTAGGGCTGATTTGTTGCATAATAAATAAAAAGAAATACTTCATTTAAAAGTTCTACATTTCCCATTATGTTGCCACTCAAAGTTTATGGCGATGTTACAGTTTAAGTTAATATAATAAGTAGAGCTTTTAAATGAAGTACTGCTTTTTATTTGTTATGCAGCACGTCAAAAGGCCGTGCTTTCCCTTTTTGCATTATTAAGATTGTGAGTGTACAAGGTGCACAATTTCATGTTGTCTTTGAACTACTCTTTAGTGCATTTCAATATATGAAATGTAGGACCATAGGCTGCTCCCAAGTGAGCTAAACTTGAGCCATTGTATTTAATTTCTAGTCATTTATGTGATCTTGGTGTATAGTAGATGGTCGCCTCCTTGTGTTTCAAAGTTTCTAGTTAATATATCATCTGAGAAGATTTTATTTCTGACAATTTAATTGTGAATAGATTTGTTTAACTCTGCAGTATACTGATGAGAGTTGCAAAATTTTAGCTAGTACCATTTTATGCCTGCTTTAGAGATCGTGCATATTGTCTGGTTTTATCAGGCTGGGAACATCTTGATCGATGACAATGGAGCTGTTAAGCTAGCAGATTTTGGTGTCTCAGCTTGCATGTTCGACACTGGGGATCGGCAACGCTCGCGAAATACATTTGTGGGGACTCCATGCTGGTGCATTTTCTTTCTTTTCGTTTACTCAAAATTTTACACCTTTTCTGGTTTCATGTCAGATGAATCGAATCCCTTTTTAATTTGTTAGAATGTGCGTAGGCTAATTCTGTTATGTGTTCTCCAGGATGGCTCCTGAAGTTATGCAGCAATTGCATGGCTATGATTTTAAGTGAGCTAACTAGAACTGTGGCTATTTAAAAATCCTTTTCTGAATTTTTCACTTTTCTCTTACTGACTTGTTTGATTGTGAACAGAGCAGACATCTGGTCATTTGGCATAACAGCATTGGAACTTGCCCACGGCCATGCTCCATTCTCTAAGTATCCTCCTATGAAGGTATTACTATAAATCAACATTTAAGTGAAAATGGGCATACAATTTCTCTTCTCCTCACTTGCAACTATTATTATATTGAAAATAATCTCTTATCATTTTAGGTGTTGCTTATGACCCTGCAAAATGCACCTCCAGGTCTTGACTATGAAAGGGACAAGAGATTTTCAAAGGTATGTATCTCTTCTTTCAAGTTTATCCTGGAGAATGTATTGTTCTCTTGTTGTATTAATGAAATTCCTTTGTCTGTGTAGTCTTTCAAAGATTTAGTAGGTGCCTGCTTAGTCAAGGATCCAAAGAAGCGCCCCACTTCAGAAAAGCTTTTGAAACATCCTTTCTTTAAACATGCTCGATCGGAGGAATATTTAGTACGGACGATACTTGATGGTCTTGAACCCTTGGGTGAACGTTATAGGACACTGAAGGTTGCTAAAAGATCTTTCCTAACTGAGAAATAATATAATTTTATGCATGAGCTGATTCTTCTCATTCTAGGGAAAAGAAGCAAATTTTCTTTTACAAAACAAGGCTGCAGCTGGAGATAAAGAACATCTTTCGCAGGTGAATCTTAATAACTGCATGTGATCTGTATTTTCTGTTCCTATTTCTGAGGGGCTAATGCATTGATTGAAGGGGGAAAAAAATCAAGGCGTTGACTAATTAAAGACTACTAAATAAGCTCAAAGAGAAAATGGGTGAAACCCAAAAATCAGAGAACTCAAAGACTTGTTCCACATGATGTACTTCTACCAGTTGCTTCCCACCAAAAATAAAATCTCTATGTAAGAGGGTAAAAATTGTTTATGAGTTGAGTAGCAAATATTTATGCATACATCCATCCAGAATTTTGTGGGTACTCTCAGTTTGGGCAGCAAAAGTTTATTTAATCTCTTTTAACCTTTTTTTTGGTTTTTTTTTCCACCACAACAGACCCGCCTACCCACCCACGCCTACATCAGCTACCACCAATCAGCATAAACACCAAAAATAAAAAGGATCACCACCACTATCTTGCCTTCACTGTTACGCGACCAAAATTTATGAGCATTGTTGTTAATGTTATAGATTTAAAAGACCCCTTCCCACTATCTTGCCTTCACTGTGACGCAACCAAATTCTTTGAGCATTGTTGTTTATGTTTCAGATTAAAAGTCCCCTTCTCCATTGTTGGAGAGCTTAATTGTTTGAGTATTTATATTGTCATAGAAAATTATTTGTTGTTGCAGCAAGAGTACATACGAGGAATCAGTGCATGGAATTTCAATCTGGAGGACTTGAAAGCTCAGGCTGCCCTTGTAATGAGATTTTTTTTTATACCTAAATTCATGCTAAAGAACAAAAGAAACTTTTATCTCCTTGTTCTTTCTGACTTTTTTTTTCTTTTTCAGATTCCATCTCCAGATAGTGGCTTCAGTTTAGAAGAATTAGATAATAATAGTAATAATGTCCTCGAACGTGTTGATTCTATCCCACAATATATGTCCCCAGAAAGGGTAGATCACAATAGTGCTGCAACTTTGGCAGAGGTGAGAGTCTCCTAGTTTTGTGTCTTTGACCGCCTTCATTTGTTCTCTTTACATTGTTTCAAGAAACTATGTTTGACATGCTATGGTGTGTGCCTGTCTGCTGGCTTAGGATGCGTTGGAAGACATTCAAGATTTGGAGGGTCCATTTTCCTCTGCATTTCCTATCCGCCCTCTTGAAGCGCTTAGGTAAATTCTTGAATTCAAGCAGTTTTAGATGTCTATGGGCATACAAATGAGGTGGTAGGTGGGATGGGGGATGCATTCTACTTTGCCCTATTTAAAGAAACTATTGGATCTTGTTATAAAGTATTAGAAAGGAAAAAGATATTCTCACAATTATTTAAAAAAGGTTATTTCGATATTAGTCCCCCAAATCTTTCATTATTTGAACTAGTCCCCTAAATTTTCATCTTTTGAAATTAATCCCCCAAATCCTTAAGTATTTTGAAATTAGTCCCTCAATTCTTCATAATTTGAAATTAGTCATCCAAATCGTTTAGTGTTTTGAAATTAGTCCCTCTAGTTAGCACCAAGTTGAGATATTTGGGGGACTAATATCAAAATATTTGGTAGATTTGGGGGACTATATTCAAAATATGAAGATTTGGCGGGATCAATTTCAAAACAATTAAAGATTTGTGGGACAAATTTCAAAATACGAAGCTTTGGGGGTCTAAAATATGAAAAATTTGGGGGACTAATTTCGGAAAAAACCCTTAAAAATCTTAGTGAAGGTCTGGTATACCTTTTTCTTTCTACAATATAAAATTGTTCCAACTTAAATTTATTTCACTCATCTCCATCGTCTAAAACATGTAGTAGTATTTTTCTTGGCCGTTTTTTTTTGTGTTCTCATTATTGGTTCTTTTCCTGTAGCTTATGCTATAGTAGAATTACTATTAGGGACTTGTTCTTCAATTCTATGGAAAACAATTAGTGAATAGTGGGTTAGTATTAAGTATCCTGAATTGATACAGGGGTTGCTTTGATGTTGGTGAGGATGATGCAAATGCTGCAAGCCCTACTTGGAAGAACTATAGGGATCCAAGTTCAGGATCCATATTACCGCAGCAGAAGCCATCACAAACTGAAGACCTCGATGCTAGCAAGGATAATGGAGACTTTATTGAAAGAAGTGCTTCTGTACCTAAGAATATGCATGCAATTGGACGGCACAAGTTCTCAAGTGGTTCACTACTGCCAGAACATGTTCTTTCACCTTATAAGCACATTGCGGGTGATGGAGAGAGGTAAAGTTTGTTACTTGAAAGCTTGCTTCTAACATTAGAGTTGACTATGTAGTATTTGGCGTTCTAATGTATTTTAGTTTCTTCTGCTCTCATTTTTAATCTTTTTTAAATCTGTACTTTAATGTTTTAAGTGCTTTTATGCACTGTCTGCGAAGTATAGAACAAGTTTTCAACAGTTATTGACTGACACCTCTTATTGTGCATGACATTTTGCAAGTTGTAGGATTATAACGTATAAACTTTATGAACCTGTTAAAATAGTATTTGGTAGTTATTTTCCACCATCTTACTCTTTTCTTATTATATTTAACTGCTTCTTGAGGATATGTATGTTGCAGTAGCTTTTTCATGGACAAAGAATGTCTCCAATTGTTCTTTTGCTGTTGTACTATGGGCTAGGTGGCGGAAGGCAAGTAACACTGATGAGAATGTGTAGGATGATGGTGTCAATTTTATTGTTCTATCCATCTTTTCAATGAAATAACATCTTTTATCTCATGGACTGTTTGATGCATGGAAATTGAATAAAGTAGGATATCCAAAGTTGTATAAAGCCCATGATGATTTCAAATAAGACTATGCATCCACATAGTAGATGGTCTTATGAATGGTGACTTGGTGAGCCATCCTAGCTCAATCCTTATGAAGTTTACATCTCACACCCAAATGATATAAGAATTCAAAGCAATTCTTTGTTTAGGTTGTGTTCTAGTGTTACATGTCATGCCGAAAAATCGAGACATAAAGCACTTGTATATTTTGTTGTTGTTGTCATTTTCTTAAGAGCACTTCTATGGTAACTAGTCTGACATTCATTTGACTCCCATTTTACTTGGTCCATGATGAGCTTTATTTAATGATAATATCATTAAGGCTTGCACTTTACTTCCTAGTAGATCATTATTCTAACTAGTTAGGACATGCTTTTGACATTGTATAGCCCTGACAAACACACATACTGCCTAAAATGGGGTGAGAGCTAGGCTTCATTATTGTTATTTTAAAGATTAAGATAAGACTCTTTCTTGCTTACCAATTGAGTTGCATTCCACCTGTTTCTGAATAATTCAATGCTTATTTTTGTGCTATTTACATTTATTTTAGGGATGACCTCCATCAGAGGGGTCAAAATGAGAGGAATCCTAGTGGTCCCCTTTTCTATCGTCAAATGAGAGACTCCCATAATTCTGCATCAGGTATAATGTTTTAAGATATTCATCACCTCGCATGGTAAACATCAATTTCGTTGTTCTTACTGACAGTCTTATCTCAAGTGAGGGTTGCTAAAACAAGATCATACATATTACTGGTTTCACAATTATAATTTTATGATTTTCAATAATATATATATATATATATATTTTGGCATTTAAGCAAGCACGCAAGAGGAGTCATCAGAAGGAAGAGTCGTCCAGCGCAAGGGACGGTTCAAGGTTACATCAGCAGATGCTGGCAACAAGGTATCTAAGTATTTTTTATTATTGTTATTAAAGCAAACAAATAAATTTGTTAATATATTTGATACATGTCAATGCTAATATGTATTGGTCTATGTAAACTAAGTAATGGCCACAGGAAATCTTTCATATAACTGTGTTAGTATTGGGATGAATGGCAGATCATAATTCATAGTTTAAGGGTGCGGACCACAACTTAATAACCAGAAACTGTTTATGTCAAAATTTTGCATGGGCTACACAAATCCTGTTCTTCTGTCCATCTCTCTTAAGGCAATCTTCTTGGTTGAATTAGCCATGAGCATATTCTTTTTAGTTGCCTCTGGTACAAGTTGTTTTAGGCATATTTCTTTTCCTTATTGCTCCATCAACTATGATCTTATGACCTATTGGTATTTGTTGGATATGCCCACATCTTCTCAACTAATGTGTTTGGACAGGCTGATGCATAGAAGAATTATAGCATAAGATCTCGAGTAGAAAAAAATGGATCCCTTTTAACCCGTTATGAATGCAGTTTAATTTAACCTGGAAAAAAAGGTAATTTGGTCATCATATAAGATGAAATGTATTAACATCATTATGTCTTGCAACTAACATCGGGGATTCGGAATATTTGGAATTTTATGACTTATAAATTGCCCTAGTTAAGGAAAGAGTAAGAAACTGTACAGTTCTTTCAGTAGCATAAACATGTACCTTCTACAAGATGGTTACTGTTTTCGCCTGTTGTCATTTAGGCAACACCTTCGGCAAATTGCATGGTAAACTCAGTCAGTGGAGCATCAACAAGTCCATCTGTAAATGCTGCTTTCGTTCTTCCGCTGTTGCAGTTTCTACTCCAGCAGAATGCTATGCAGAGGGTTAGACCTAGATCATTCCTTATAAATCATTATTTCTGCCTTTAGCATTCAGACTTACCTTCTTGCTATTTACAGGAAACACTTATTAATTTGATCAAGTGTTTGGAGCAAACATGTGGTATTTATCTGTGCACTCTATTTTTCAAATTTTCAGCACAAACTGAATTTTCAAAGCATGGTAACATGGTTTACTATTTGGTTGGCAGGTCAGCAAGAACCCTCAGATTCTGGCAGTAGTGACTTATCACAGGTATCGGCAATTGTTTATAGTTTTCTGTGTGCATTATTGACCCCATATACTTACAAACTGCTCTCTGATACTTTTTGACGATACATTTTAACCGCAGCTTCCTCCAGCTTCCAGTAAGGAGAAGGAGCTGCAGAGCTATTTGGTTCATCTGCAACAAAGGTACTACGATATATCAATTTATTCCGATGAACCATAATAATTATTATATCTTTGGGCATTGGACTGAAAAAAAATGTTTAATTCAGTGTTGGGAGCCTTGGTGATGATGTGCAGAGGTTGAAATACAAGAATGCTCAGGTACATTACATATGTTCAATTTCGCACAATCGATGAATGTAATGCCCTTATGCATATCATTGCTAGTCTTTGGTCATTAAATGCATGTACCGACATTCTGTTATTAATCTCATTCCACAAGATTAAATTAATTTTGATACCCAAGAAAGATCTTTGATTTTGAGCATGGGTCATTTGCTCTTTCGTACCCCTAAATTTTCACCATTTTGTACTTTGATACCCCAAAGTTTTTTTCCGTCACTTTGATATCCCAAAGTTTACAACGTTTTGACTTTGATACCCCAAAGTTTTTTTTTCTAACACTTTGATACCCTTTTTCTAACACTTTGATACCCCAAAGTTTACATCTTTTGGGACTCTGGTACCCTAAAGTTTTGTTTTTGAGACTTTGATACTCAAAGTTTGGGGGAATCAAAGTTAAAAAAATGTGTAACTTTGGGTATCAAAGTTAAAATATGTGTGAACTTTGGGGTATCATAGCATCGGAAAAGAAACTATGGGGTATCAAAGTCAAAAAAGTTGTAAACTTGAGGTATCAAAGTGTCAAATAAAAACTTGGGTATCAAAGTTCAAAAAGATGTAAACTTTAGGGTACCAAAGTGCAAATAACCCTTTTGAGCATTGATGTTTCAACTCTATAATACAAATGAACCTTGTACACCCTTTGTGCATACTTTCTGCTGATAAACATGATAGGAATTCCATGCTTCATAAAAAACCAATTTGAGCATTGATGTTCCAGCTCTATCATATGACTGCAGAGAGTCTGTAGATAAGGCTTGTCTTCCTTGATTTTGAGATTCTTTGTTTTGAACGGAGAAAGAAGATAATTTTTAGAGGATATATATATATATATATATATATATATATATATATATATATATATAAAAGCTGCCGAGAGATAGACTACTAGTCAGGTCCCATATGCTAGTCAATCCTATCTATTGAAGAGCTCATTTTAGCAAATGAGGAGACAAATTATAATCAGTATCCTATACGCACGCATACACACATGCATGCATGTATGTCCTTAACCTGAACTGCTTTCTGAATCTTTCCTTTCTCGTGAGTTTGCAGCTAGAACGGCAGGTTAGTAATCTGTCAATCAAGGAGGGGAAAAGGAAAGAAAAAGAACGACAGAGCTAACACACAATTATGGAGGAAATCAGAAGGCATAATTTGTTTTGGCCAAGTTTCTTGCTTCCGACTTGTTGTAAAGTTTACTGTACATGTATTTCATCTCATAAAAAGGTTATTGTACATGTGCATGAAGAACTGGGGGGCATGGATGCTCCCACAATTTTTGAGAAGTTGTGACTTGAATGCAGTAAACATGTAATGATTTGTACATTGTTCATTTATTGTAAACTTCTTTACAGTTTGCTTCCATTCTCTAGTCATATTTGCTGTTGGCCTAATTTCTCCCCTCCGACACATCGTACTGCCCCTTTCATCAAAGTTGAAATCATCTCAATCTTAATTAGGGAAAAAGTTACCAGTGTTACCATCTATTGCATTAGTGAACTGAAGAGATGGTTATATTTGGATTAGTGGATTTGGAGATCTGTACTTATCCAAGGAATTGGTGCATTATTAGCGTGGTAAATCAGGAGCATTGGCTTTGACTACGGAGTAGGTATCTAATGATCCTGGTTCATTATACATTATATTAGCAGTAGACTAGAAGTATGTCTATCCTTGGATTAAGGAATATGTGTAATTTAATTCAATAATGCTCTAGGTTGATACCATTCGATACTATGCTATAATAAAAAACGAAGCATTGGCAATCTTAATGCTCTAGATTGCTAACATTCGATACTCTGCTATAATCACGATTTGTCTTCACCAGAAGGATATCTATCCTTGGATTGATGAATTTTAGAATCTTTGTATTGATCCGAAATTTGATATCCGTATGATGCACAAAGATTCTTTTATTCACTAAATGTTGGAATCATCTTTTTTTTTTTTCGGAGTAACCCAGCGGTATCCACTTACAATTGCGAAGTGACTAGTCCACGGTTCGAGCTGGGAGGCACACTTTGGCCCAAGAGGTATATTTTTGCAGGCATGGAGGATCGAACACGGGTTCCCTGCCTTTGCCCCACCTTGGACGTTTCACGCTTAACCGAAACGCCACCCTCTCGGGTTGTTGGAATCATCTTTGATTATGAGACATGGGGAGGAAATAATCGTACATGCATCAAACTCTGCAAGGTTATGGAGATCTGCTTCGACATGCATCTGCATCAAAAATCAACTATAGGCGTAACTCCTAAACCGAAAATACGAAACAAATTTTGAGAAGTTACTGCTATAAACTTTCTCCTACCTGTGATATGAAAATTTTTATACATTACCGATTTTGGTACAATTGCCGTTTCGTATAAGAATCTTATATTAAATGCTCAGCTTTGAACTTGTTAGGATACATAGAGAACTACCTTGTTCATTTTTTATTATCAACAAGGACCAATTTCCTTGTAATTTGCTTGGTGACATCATCTTCAGCCGACAATGCACATCCACCAAGAAAATGTTAAACCATGTTTACTCACTGGTTGGTTTCATGCTTTTGGGTCAAAAAGTAATTTCTTAAAAAAAATGTTTTCAGACTGGAGGATCATGACCTAAGGATGATGATGCATGGATCAAAAGCTATCAGAATATTTTGCTGGATAAAGTTAAAAGCAACAGAAAATTTAAATGATATCTTTCATGCTCAGACATTCCCATATCACTGAGCGCCCAGACCTGTGTTCCAACATAGCTTGATTCAAAATAGAATATGCACGTAATAGTGATTTAATTACAACTTCTAATCCTCCTTAGGCCAAATACAGTTTTAGAAAGATGCATGATATTGTAAACGCTTTGAACTCCAAAATCTAGTGGCCGTATTTCTGGAACTCCCACTCGCTGTTGTCTGCATGTTTGCAAGAGGAAAAGATCCAGTAAAAATATATACATAAACATTCAGAGAGTAAAGATATTTCATAAAATAAAAACGATTTAGATGTGTTTTACTGACCTAAAGGGCACACTTGCCTGGTCTTGAGCCACCTACTGATGCAGTGAAAGTGGAAGGCGTGATTGCAAACTCCTGGTACAAAAGTTCACAATCAAATATTAATTTAACTTGCATAAAATTGGATTCAATTAAACATTAAAAAAAAAATCAGTTCCTTGTTCATCAAGCTTGCCTCTAACATGATTTCATTCCATCAAACATATGATCTTCATATTCATACAGAGCATTGTATTCCGACACAGAAACAGAATGTCGGCAATTGCCTAAAATTCAGACACAACGACAAAGCTGTAATTTGTATTTGCTATGAATATATATATTTGGCACATATATAGATTGTTAATGATGTATAACAACCTGATTTTAGTAAACTGGTCTATCTAACAAATGAGCTTAATCAAATGAGGTATAAATGTTTCATCTTAGATGACATTTACATAGGGATCTGATCCAGGATGATGTGGACCAACAATCATACCATGAATAAACAAAGGGTGCTGACTCTTTTTCATTCTAATTCTAATGTGATAATAATTCTCCTTGGGTGAAACCAGCGCAAAGAGGTTATATTACCCAAAAAATACAGTCTTCATAGGTGTACATAAGACTAGGTGTGCAAATTATTAATATAACACATAAAAACCTAAACGTAATTCTGGCATCATAACCACATCAGGCAGTAGAAAATGGCCTAAAAAGGAATACTGATATTGAAAGAAAAAAAGAAGAAGAAGAAGATGATCAAAGAAGAAAAATCTAAAAGGCTCAATATTGACCCGAGTCTAGAAAGATCTAATGCAGGAATACGAGAGTTGAATATATCTAATAAGGAAAGAAGATTAATGCACGACAATTTTTTTTTTCCAGCCAGCACCCACGATCTGAATTTGACCAAGAAGCATGAGCAACAAAAGCATACTTATGTATCTATCTATCTACCTATATGCAAACACGTAATGATACGTATATTTGGTAGTCATTAAAAACAAGACAACAGATTGTACATTGTACTCTAAAGTACATATATCATATATGCATATGCACCAGCCATGTGGTGATAAGGTAAACTCCTCCATCGCAAAGCTTAAAAGTATATAGTTATGTAGGACTGACATCTCTACTTCCAGATATGAAGACCAAAGGACGCAAGTTTGCAAAAGTTATTCAAATTTTGGAGCCAACAGTGAAGGGAAAAAAAAAGGTTAACAACTACTTAGAATATACATGAATTGTTTTCTGTAAGGACAATATGCCAATGAATTTTTGAAGGAAACCATGTAATAGCCTACCTATAAACATATCATAAAAGTTCTCGTCGTGGCTAAAAGCACTGACAGTTGTAGACATGCACAGGACCACAACTTCCATGTATGTTACATATGTAATAGGATTATTATTAGTTTTTTCGCAAAATCCATGCAGGAAAGATAATGGGGACACCAGCTTAGCAAAAAATGAAGAAAAAGATAACAAGGATACTGCATAGCTTTATAGAATTACAAAAACTTGGCAGATTTCTAAAAAATAACAATCGTGAACAAAAGTATTATCTCCTAATAAATTTAGCAAAAATCTGATTACTAGTCTGTATTTGGATACTCAAGTGTTAAATATTCACTAAAGCTACAGATTGTTAGAAGCAGCACAAAAAGGTTTATCTTAGCATTTGAAGCAAGTACATTTAGTCATCATTCACAAAGAGACAAATCAGCTATATTAGTATTCAACTACACTTTCCATATAGGCTTAGCAGGTTTCCCAAATTAAAATGATCCATAGAAATTATATTCATACATTTGACTCTGAATTATCATGAACACCATTAAGTATGCCAAAATCAACTACCATGATGAACATGCATGCTGATGGAACTTTTTTCACCTCTTGTGATACAGGGATACTTTTGTAAAATTGTCCCTAGTTTTACGCACCTTCACAGCAGAATTGTCATTCCTTATCATTTAAGTATAAGGTTTTTAGTTGATAGGCCTACATGACAAAATTTGAGTCAAACAATAATGGACAAAAGTACCAGACCTATATGCTATCTAGCATAAGAGCAAATCTTATACTTGCCTAAATAATAGTACATCTATATGGTAGGTAGGCAGATGTAAGGTATATCACCTAGGAAAAAAGGGGCTCCCATGAACATATCATGAACCACATAATTCAGTTTTTCACATTCATGGTAGTTGCTCGTTGCTCCAGAAAGGACTTAAAAAGACACATAATGACGTTAAGGGAATGTGAGAATCGTAATGTATCTTGTTAAATATTGCTATTATTGCAATCATGTGTCCAATATAACTCATCCTAGCCCCTTTTACTCAGCTCAAGCTTTTCTTAATACTACCATGATGACATGAAATTTTATTGATGCACATATTGTTATGATTTCACATTTAAAATCAACATCAAGATGACTCTTGAATATTTTTCTAATTTGCCAACCACAATTAAGGCACAAATACCCTCACACGCAACATACATTTTAATGAGGCATCCTCCACCATCTCAATACATTTTACATAGCTAGAGTAATGTTCCAACTACAACCATTCATAATTATTTATCTTGTTCAATATTGCCATTAGTTACAGGCATATGTTCACTATTAGGTCACTCCAACCATTCTAATACATTTTACAGAAGTCAAGTTTGCTCTCAATACTACCACGACCATGTCAAATATATCAGTGTTCATGTTAGCATGATTTAGAACTAGGCTCAACATCTAGTGATCTAGATGAATCTTGAATATTTCTTTGTGATTTGACAACTGCGACTAATTACAAGATGCCCTCATATGCAATCATATGCCTTAATGAGACTTCCTGCAACCATCTCATACATTTTACATAGCTAAGGCATGGTCCATATGCAACCACATCATGCCTAAATTAAAACGTGAATCCAGAGACAACAAATGAAGATTGGGAAGATAGTATAGGATAGACAAATGAGAAAAAAAGCTTAGAAAACAATGATAGGCTTTGCAACGTAAACTTGGCCTTCAGATGTTTCACTTTCAGAGAGGAAGAAACAGTCAGATAAAACCCCTCTTTCCTTTTTGGAGAGATTATGTTTGATAGAGAAGCGTAGCATCCACCAAATTTGTAGAGCCATATTATGAAGGTATGAAAAACTGGAATCAAGTTATGAACTACTCACCTTACATTCACTTTTTTTGGTATATTTAAATTTGCTGATACCAACTCCTCTTTATAAATGAATAAGTGATTGATTGACTTCTTTAGAGAAGTCAGCATATGGACAAACAATACAAATTTCCGTACACTACACTGTAATACATACCAGACACGGTTGTCTATTTTCTCATAGTTTTCAGATTCAGGTTTTAAGTTTACATAGTTGTAGTTTCACCTTTGTTTGGATCTTCTGTAAAGCAAAGCATAAAACAGGAACCTAAGTTCAAGCATGATTCGCAAAAGACCTGACATTTATGATTAATAAAAGTAAACCTGGAGTCAGCATCACTTTAAACATGTTCTATTCCCCTCTAACCTACATGCTCATGAAACTTCATGAGGGACCTACACCAAACGATACTACTTACAAAATTAAGACAACCATACAAAGAGAATAGATTCAAACAAGCAGATTCCAGAGTAGGGATTGTCCCCTGGAATCAGGCATAAGACTGTTTTCTTTATAATCTCAAATAAAATATACTTCCCTAACATATCAAATCATTAACTTAAACTAAGCCACCAACAAAAAACAGGAAATAAATTATTATCATATACTTTGCTCAAACTAAATTAAACCTGATCAATTCAAAAAAACATAAGAACGGAGTTCTGGAATCTTTCACTACCATACTAAGTGTTAAATAGACAATTAACTAAGGGCTTATTAACACCACAGTCATCACAATTACACTATCTCAAGTTTATAGTTCATTGATTAGCAATCTTTCAGGTTCAAAATGTTGAAACGATAACCATGATTAATTCAAAGAGATTAACAAGAACAAAAGTGGAAGCGTACCTGAATCCATTAAGATCTGAATTAGGGTTTGAGATCTTCTAATCTTGAGGGTCTCTCTATAGCTAAATTTCTCTCTAGATGGGGGTGAAGAGAATTAGAGAACGTAACCCTAGATTAGGGACCATAACCCCATATATATAGGTGTTGTACTTTTACAATTTGGCCCCTCATCAAATTATAATTACAACCTGGTATCTGCACATTTAGCCCATAATTTATTTAAATACCCATTAATCCAAATTGATTGATCACTTTAGTGGGTTAGCCTTAAGTATAGCACTACACATTAATGTAACATATGTGTCCACAAATAGATTTAAATTATTTAATTAGATTTAAATCTAACAATCTCCCACTTGGGCACCATATGTTTCCTTGAAAATGTGTATAACTTTATGAGCTCAAAATTGCTATCACTGATAAGGGTATCTCCAAACAATCTCGTCCATTGACTATATCAATATAGGATCAAAGCGGTCTTCGTCACATTTATCATGACTAAACCCATCAATGGTCACATATACCAATACAGTCAAATGACATAGATCAATCATAGATGTGCAGCATGAAAATTACATGCAATGTGATCTGTGCATGTCTATTTTCAACTGGTCCTACCTTAAACTTTAGTGAAGTCATCCTCAAACATAATGTAGCAGAGTGTATAATCCGAATACTTTATTCTGATCAGAAAATAACCAAACATAAATATGTCCAAATTACACATAAAGCAATAAAATCAAAAACTCCCATTAAAACATGATATCCTCAAATATTACAACACCCATATGAGCAGTGTGCTCATGAAAGACCTTGGGTGGTAATCCTTTAGTAAAAGAATCAGCTATCATGGAGTTTGTCCCAATATGCTTTATGGATATCTGACCACTCTATACCCTTTCTTTCACAACTAAGAACTTAATGTCAATATGTTTTGACTTAGTTGAGCTCCTATTGTTATTGAAATACATTACTGCTGATTTATTATCACAAAATAACTTTAGTGGTCTTTCAATATTTTCCAGAATGCGCAGTCCAGTGACAAAATTTCGCAATCATATTCCATGATTAGATGCCTCACAGCAAGCTACAAATTCTGCTGCCATAGTGGAAGAAGCTACAAGTGTCTGTTTGACACTTTTCCATGATATAGCTCCTCCAGCTAACATATAAATGTAGCCTGATGTAGACTTTCTGCTATCTTGGCATCCAGCAAAATCAGAATCAGAGTACCCAATGACCTCCAACTGTTCTGATTTCCTGTATGTGAGCATATAATCTTTTATTTTCTGAAGATACCTCATAACCCTTTTGACTGCTATCCAATGATCCATACCAGGGTTGCTTAAGTATCTACCTAACATACCAACAATGTACGCAATATCCGGACGCGTACACACCTGAGCATACATTAGACTCCCTACAGCTGAAGCATAGGGAATCTTCTGCATTTCCTGAATTTCAAGGTTACTTTTAGGGCATTGATTAAGACTAAACTTATCTCCTTTTGCAACACGGGTGTCACCTGGTCTGCAATTTTGCATGCCAAATCTTTTGAGTACTTTATCGATATAGCTTTTTTGTGATAATCCAAGTATACCTCGAGAACGATCTCGATGTATCTAGATTCCTAATATAAAAGAGGCGTCCCTAAGATCTTTCATCTCAAAATTCTTTGATAGAAATCTCTTGATTTCGTGCAACATGCCTATATCATTAGTGACAAGCAATATGTCATCGACATACAGAACCAGAAAAATATACTTACTCCCACTAAACTTTTGATATACACAGTCATCAACAATATTCATCTCAAAGCCAAACGAGATAATTATTTGTTGAAACTTGTAATACCATTGACGAGGAGCTTGCTTGAGTCCATAAATGGATTTCCTTAATTTACAAACCATATTCTTTGGATCTCCTGACACAAAGTTTTCTAGTTGCACCATATAAATCATCTCATCAATGTCCCCATTGAGAAATGCAGTCTTAACATCCATTTGATGTAACTCAAGATTGAAATGAGCAACAAGTGTCATGATTGTTCTAAAAGAATCTTTCGATGAAACTGGAGAGAAAGTCTCTGTGTAACCAACACCTTCCTTTTGCCTTTTGCTACAAGACGTGCCTTATACCTCTCCACATTACCATTTGCATCCCGCTTGGTTTTAAATATCCATTTACAACCAATTGGTTTTGCACCTTCTGGTAATGGAGCAAGTTCCCAAACCTTATTGTCTTGCATAGACTTGCACTCCTCATTCATGGCATCAATCCACTTTTGAGAGTTAGAACTTTTCATGGCCTGATGAAAGTTGATTGGATCATCTTCCATTATTCCATTATTTTCCTCATGTTCTTGGAGAAATATAATATAATCATCCGGAATAGCATTTCTCTTTTCTCTCGTAGATCTCCTTAATGGCACTAGTTTTTGAGGTTGTTGAGTTTGTTCTTCTGAAATAGGGAGTTGTTCAACATTGTCTTCTTGAGGTTCCGGATTCATTTCTTGAACAATAACAGGTATAGGAACTTGAATATTGTCAGAAATGACAGTATGGATTGGATTTGAGGCCAATTCCTCCTCAAAAGCAATGTCTCTGACCTTATTTCTCCCTCCAAACTCAACATCCTCAAAGAATTTTATTGTTCCCGTCTCAAAAATAGTCCTGTGTGTGGGATCATAAAATTTATAGCCCCTAGAACGTTCAGAATACCCAATAAAGTAGCTGCTAACTGTTTTGGAGTCCAATTTCTTTTCATTTGGCCTATAAAGCCTTGCCTCAGCTGGACATCCCCAAATGTGTAAGTGCTTTAAACTGGGCTTTCGACCAGTCCAAAGCTCATAAGGTGTTTTAGCAACCGCTTTACTTGGTACTCTGTTTAGAATGTAAGCTGCTGTCTTTAGTGCTTCTCCCCAGAGTGACTCTGGTAAAGAAGAATGAGCAATCATACTTCTTACCATATCCTTAAGAGACCTATTTCGTCTTTCAGCTACACCATTCATGCTAGGTGATCCTGGCATGGTGTACTGTGGAACGATACCGTATTCCTCTAGGTATCTAGCAAATGGTCCTGGACGTTGTTCACCTGAACCATCATATCTGCCGTAGTACTCACCACCACGATCAGATCTAACGGTTTTAATCTTTTTATTTAGTTGGTTTTCAACTTCAGCTTTAAATATTTTGAACACGTTCAGAGACTCAGATTTCTCATGAATTAGATATAGGTACCCATAACATGAGTAATCGTCTATGAATGATATAAAATAGTGTTGACCATTCCAAGATACCGTAGGGAATGGCCTACAAATATCTGTATGTATCAATTCTAAGACATCTGAACATCTGTTGGCACCTAATCTCTTAACTTTGGTCTGTTTTCTCTTGATACATTCAATGCATACATCAAAGTCTGTAAAATCAAGGAAATCCAAAATGCCATCAGACACAAGACGCTCAACTCTACCTTTTAAGATATGACCCATGCGCTTATGCCATAATGTTGCTGAATTTTTCTTATTTAATTTACGTTTAGTACCACGTGATTCCACATGCAGGGTTTCATTATAAAAAGCAATTGTATCAAGCAGATATAGGTTATCGTAAGTACTTAAGAAATCAGTTCCCATAATATTTGAATTTAAAGATAAACTAGCCTGATTATTTCCAAATGAACAATAATAACCTGATTTGTCCAATATAGGAATAGAAACCAAATTCCGTCTAAAAGACGGTATTATAAAAGTATCTTTTAAATCCAAATAGGAACCAGTTCCTAATAATAACCTAAAGTGCCCTATTGCTTCCACATCTACCGATTGTCCATCGCCCACAAAGATGTGTCTTTCACCATCACTTGATTTCTGTGAGCTCAGCAACCCTGCATAGAAACACTTATGTGAGTAGTAGCAGCTGAATCTAACCACCAAGTATTTCTTGGTACTGAGACTAAATTAACCTCAGAACAGGCCAAAGTAAGGAACATACCCTTCTTGACACGCCAGGCGTGATATTTGGTACAATCCTTCTTTACGTGTCCGGATTTGTTACAGAAGAAACAGCCCTGATCATCCTTATGTTGTTTCTTCTGAACTGGACCCTTAGCAGCTTCATTATCATTCTTTCTTTTCTTGCCCTTATCCTTAGGGGCATAAGCCAAATGAGCACTTTCAGTCTTATCTTGCTTCAATCTGTCTTCTTCTTGCACACAGTATGAAATGAGCTCATTCAGAGTCAATTTCTCCTTTTGACAGTTATAACTGACTTTAAATTGATTAAATTGTGCAGGAAGAGATAACAGAACTAGATGCATCAATAACTCATCACAAAGATCGAGTTTTAGTGCCTTAAATTTTGAAGCAATATGAGACATTTCCATAATGTACTCCCTGATATTTCCTTTGCCTTTATACTTCATTGAAATCAAGCGAGCTAAAAGCGTGCTTGTTTCTACCTTATCGTTTTTAGCAAAACGTTTCTCAATTTCGGCAAGAAAATCTTTGGCTTTAGTAATCCCTTTGAATTCTCAGGCCTCAAGGCTTCCTAATGCCGCTTGATGATCATTAGACTCATGCGATTTGAACGCCCCACTCTCATACTCCTTCTTTGCATCGAGTGCTTTCCGCAGTGAGAGGTTGAGGTTGTTCAGTTCTTAATGCAAGGTCTAGATTCATGCAGCCAAGAACAATTAAAATGTTCTCTTTCCAGACCTTAAAATTAGTCCCATTTAGCATGGGAATTGAGTTGATGTTAGCGTAAATTGATGCAGATGCATTAGTGAAATAAACAAAAGATTTCACATTAATAAGCGTAGTTAGTAATCAATAAAGTTCAAATATTTACAATAATCCCATCTCAAGATATTCGCACAACATTAATATTAAGTCTTTGAACAAGAATATTAATTGCAAGTGATACCTTGTTGTAATGATCAAACACCGATAATAACGCATGTCAAATAATTAAACTATCTTTGGATTGATTCATTATTCATATGTAAACCTTTATAATTGTCACACATTTATCATCGCAGATGTGTATGCGATCTACATAAATATTAACCTTCCTTTGGGCGATTAAATATTTACCAAGACATCCACACAACCATCTAATATCCCTCATGAATAATCTACACAAGAGAGGTTACTTTGGCAACATCTTGTTTCAATTAATCATTTAGAATAAAAGACAACCTTAATGCCTTAGTGTCATGTTATTTGAATTAAATAATTGATTCACTACCAACTTAAAATAGATTTCTCCATTTTAATCAACCATAGATAGACCCATAAAGGCCTAAAAGACTTAATGGATTATTTGAGAAATTCAATTAATCCCAAATCTGAAATTCATTTGAATTGAACATGAGGTTCGCGTTGAGAACGAATGCGGGGTTCGTTTTGATAACGAACGCGAGGTTCGTTTGAGTTCAAACGCGAGTTTGACTTGAGTTTGAACGCGGGGTTCGACTTGAAGTTTGAACGCGAGGTTCGACTTGAGTTTGAACACGAGGTTCAACCTGAAGAACGAACGCGAGGTTCGTTTGAATTTTGAACGCGAGGTTCGTTTGAATTTTGAACGCGAGGTTCAACTCAAGAACGAACGCGAGGTTCGCTTGAATTTTGAACGCGAGGTTCAACCTGAAGAACGAACGCGAGGTTCGTTTGTATCTAAATTGAGCGCGAGGCTCGCCTGAGAACGAACGCGAGGTTCGTTTGAATTTTGAACGCGAGGTTCAACCTGAAGAACGAACGTGAGGTTCGTTTGTATCTAAATTGAGCGCGAGGCTCGCCTGAGAATGAATGCGAGGTTCATTTGAATTTTTTCACCCCTTAGGGTTTCGAACTGGAGACGCCGCCAGTTTTGATTCCTGCACCCTAGGGTTTTGAAACCCTAGGGTTTCTCGAGAGGATCGGAGGCTTACCCCAAGCCCAGAGGGCGACGGCGTTCCACTTCTTGATCTCGAACCTCTTCGGCTTCTTCGTCGACGAAGACGGCCCGGCGGTGGCGGCGGCGCTCGACCCTCGCCAGCGGGGACCATGTTGATGTCGGTGTCCAGGGACGCCATGGATGATGATCAAGAGATCGAAGATGAAATTCTAGAGGGAGAGAGAGAGAGAGAGAGAGAGAGAGAGAGAGAGAGAGAGAGAGAGAGAGAGAGAGAGAGAGAGAGAGAGAGAGAGAGAGAGAGAGAGAGAGAGAGAGAGAGAGAGAGAGAGAGAGAGAGAGAGAGAGAGAGAGAGAGAGAGAGAGAGAGAGAGAGAGAGAGAGAGAGAGAGAGAGAGAGAGAGAGAGAGAGAGAGAGAGAGAGAGAGAGAGAGAGAGAGAGAGAGAGAGAGAGAGAGAGAGAGAGAGAGAGAGAGAGAGAGAGAGAGAGAGAGAGAGAGAGAGAGAGAGAGAGAGAGAGAGAGAGAGAGAGAGAGAGAGAGAGAGAGAGAGAGAGAGAGAGAGAGAGAGAGAGAGAGAGAGAGAGAGAGAGAGAGAGAGAGAGAGAGAGAGAGAGAGAGAGAGAGAGAGAGAGAGAGAGAGAGAGAGAGAGAGAGAGAGAGAGAGAGAGAGAGAGAGAGAGAGAGAGAGAGAGAGAGAGAGAGAGAGAGAGAGAGAGAGAGAGAGAGAGAGAGAGAGAGAGAGAGAGAGAGAGAGAGAGAGAGAGAGAGAGAGAGAGAGAGAGAGAGAGAGAGAGAGAGAGAGAGAGAGAGAGAGAGAGAGAGAGAGAGAGAGAGAGAGAGAGAGAGAGAGAGAGAGAGAGAGAGAGAGAGAGAGAGAGAGAGAGAGAGAGAGAGAGAGAGAGAGAGAGAGAGAGAGAGAGAGAGAGAGAGAGAGAGAGAGAGAGAGAGAGAGAGAGAGAGAGAGAGAGAGAGAGAGAGAGAGAGAGAGAGAGAGAGAGAGAGAGAGAGAGAGAGAGAGAGAGAGAGAGAGAGAGAGAGAGAGAGAGAGAGAGAGAGAGAGAGAGAGAGAGAGAGAGAGAGAGAGAGAGAGAGAGAGAGAGAGAGAGAGAGAGAGAGAGAGAGAGAGAGAGAGAGAGAGAGAGAGAGAGAGAGAGAGAGAGAGAGAGAGAGAGAGAGAGAGAGAGAGAGAGAGAGAGAGAGAGAGAGAGAGAGAGAGAGAGAGAGAGAGAGAGAGAGAGAGAGAGAGAGAGAGAATTTGGCTCGATACCACTTGTTGAAACGATAACCATGATTAATTCAAAGAGATTAACAAGAACAAAAGTGAAAGCGTACCTGAATCTATGAAGATCTGAATTAGGGTTTGAGATCTTCTAATCTTGAGGGTCTCTCTATAGCTAAATTTCTCTCTAGATGGGGGTGAAGAGAATTAGAGAACGTAACCCTAGATTAGGGACCATAACCCCATATATATAGGTGTTGTACTTTTACAATTTGGCCCCTCATCAAATTATAATTACAACCTGGTATCTGCACATTTAGCCCATAATTTATTTAAATACCCATTAACCCAAATTGATTGATCACTTTAGTGGGTTAGCCTTAAGTATAGCACTACACATTAATGTAACATATGTGTCCACAAATAGATTTAATTAGATTTAAATCTAACACAAAAATCAACATCCACTTGCGCAAACCATCTATTATATCGCTCTATTCCTTCTTAAATTTGTCTTAAGCCCCAAATCTTAACCCCATCAATCTATTAAAGTTGTTTTACGTAACACGCGCTGTAGTTAACTTTTTACTGTTATTCAAAACAACTTCATAGATTAGGAGTGTAAATTAGAAATATAAAGATTCCGGTGCCTAATAAAAAAATTAAAAAAAAGGAATTTAGGGTTCTTATATGACAAAACCCCAACAAAATAACAAAATTGCTTATCAAGATTTGAAGCATACCCCAAGCCACGGTGCACTCCTCGCTCGTGGCGCTCGCCTGATTCGCCTGACACTCGATGCCTGCCATTATCCCCAAAAGCCACCATCAATATCAAAAACAAAACCCTAACCCTAACCCTAACAAAACATAATTGCGACAAATCAAAAAACACCGCTAAACTCACAGAGATCCATGATGTGGTTCCTGCAAATAGCGCAGTTGTCCACCACGATATCTGCAAAAAAGAAAGAGAAAAAAAAAAGATCAGATCGGTATCAGATCCGTGAATCAAAACTCTAGCCCTAGATCTAGGGTTTCTCGAGAGGGATCGGAGGCTTACCCCAAGCCCAGAGGGCGACGGCGTTCCACTTCTTGATCTCGAACCTCTTCGGCTTCTTCGTCGACGAAGACGGCCCGGCGGTGGCGGCGGCGCTCGACCCCTCGCCAGCGGGGACCATGTTGATGTCGGTGTCCAGGGACGCCATGGATGATGATCAAGAGATCGAAGATGAAATTCTAGAGGGAGAGAGAGAGAGAGAGGAAACGAGGGTTTTGGAGAGAGAGGTGATATTTAATTATTATTTATAGAGAGGGAGGAGGTTAAAGGGATATTAAATTAGTCTGTCGTCACTCTGTCATAACTCTTTGACTAAATATCAGAAAAACCTCTTACCTTTGGATAATTATCATATAAGCCCCCTTAACCTTTTTTTTTTTGGTGTGTCATGGGAAACCTGGTCAGCCCAGAGGGATCCTAGGGACAGAACCCCAGTTCGAGTCCCCCCCCAACCAGTAAATCCCGTGGTACTGTGCCCCCCCCATCCATGCAGTACCAGGGTGAATAGGACGCATAAGGGACGCGAGTAGCTGGGCCGAGATTCGAACGTCAGACCCCCCTTTGGGAGGCTGACTACCCAACCACTCTCCCACACGCGGGGGGTGCCCCCTTAACTTTCAAAAAATCAGAAAAACCCCATTAAGTATTGGAATTATCACAAAATCCCTTTTAACTTTCAGATTTTATCAAACAACCCTCTTTAACTTTCAGATTTATTAGAAAATCCCCCTAATTCAGTGGGGTTTTCTGATAAAATCTCAAAATTAAGGAGGGTTTTCTGATAACCCCTAAATTTAAGAGGGGTTTTCTGATATTTTCAAAGTTAAGAGGAGTTTTCTGATAATCATCCAAAGTTAAGGGGAGTCTTATGATATTTCCTAACTCGTTCGCTTCCTGGAAATTTTTAGCCCACCAAATCTTATTTCGATTTTAGCCCCCGATGTTTCATATTTTGAAATTAGTCCACCGGGTCTCATATTTTGAATGCTAAATGGCGCTTAAATACCTTATTGTTTCACCACCTTTACACTTATATAATCTAAGTTGTTATGAAGATATTCAAGAATATGCTCTAACAATTAATGTAAGATATTAAAGTGTTACTTTCTTACAAATTAGGGTGTTAAGTGTAATTTTTACAATTTAAAATATTTAAGTGTAAAGGTGGTGAAACAATATGGTATTTAAGTGCTGAATTTTTACACCTTATGGCGTTAAAGTACTATTTTTGCAAATTAGGTATCAAAGTGGTATTTTTACAAGTTATGGTGTCTAGTTGACAAGATGGTGAAACAATAGGGTATTTAAGTGCCATTTAGCCTACTTTGAACTAGTTCCCTCCGATCTTTTAAATGTTTAGAAATTAGTCACTCTAGTTAAAGATATTGAAATTGAAGGAATATTTCATTATCTTTGACATTTTTTTGCATCATCGGTTATCCCTTTATTCTTTCAGACTCAACTCCAAAAGAACTTCATTGTTGGACAAACTAGGGAAGATACTTAAATCCATTAATCTGAACTTGATTTGGGGAATTTTGGTCGATTTGAATAATTTGGTAAGTAAATCATTCTTGATTAACCACTAACTTAATTGTGGTTGACAATATGGTCGGTAAGTGCAATAAAGAGGCTAATTTCAAAATATGAAAAATGTGGCGGACTAATATTGAAAAAAACCCTAAAATTAAGGGTGCATGTCATAAAATCCCTGAATTGAGGTGATTTACAAAAATTATATAAAACCGTTAAAATAGATAAAACCGCTTAAATTTTAGTTATTTATAAAGTCGGCCATATTCTCAACAAGTGCTGAGAGTTAAAGACGATTTATATAAATATGAAGCTAAAATACACATAATATAGTTGGATCATCATGTAACTGTTTAGAAAATTAATTATCTCTTAAGAGATATAATTATTTGGAAATGCAAATAAATCAAGAGAATTACATATAAAATTTAATTAAAATTGTATTACTATTTAAACAGTAACTGACAACATTTAAATATCCAATCTAGGATTTCGCGCCAAATCAGGAGGTCTCTTCATTCATTGTCCACGGATGAGAGCAATTACTTACTATCTTTAGCAATTTCTTTTGGAGCTCTTTGTCCACCATTGAAATAAAAAAATTAAGCTCCCTTTCTCTTTGAAAAAATTAAGCAAAAAGAAAAGTCTTTAAAAATCAGGAGCAAAGTCAAGAGAAGAACAAGAGGTAATCCTTAATCTTTCCCCTGTTCTTTTTTTTTTCTTTCCTAAATTGCATTGTTCAATTTGATTATTGGGTTCCTAAATTGGGTTTCATTTGGTGTTGAAAACAGCAACTTAGAGGGTTCTCATGATTTCTTTTAATTGGATTTTCTCAGTTTGAAGTTTTGATCTAGGGTTTCTTTTAGGGCTTTCTCTTGGAACATGAAGAGCCAGTTTCTATAATTTTGTACCAAAGGTTGAATCTTTCATCTATAGATAATCAAATTGGGGTAAAGATAGTAACTTGCACAATTTCCTTAATATCTTGATAGTTCTGCCGTTTGAAAGTATTACTTCCTCAATTTGCTTCTGCATTGCAATGACAAATCTAAAAACTAAATATCGGGTTAAGGTCAAATTTTGCACACTTTCTCTAATAGAAGCTTTGTAGTTATTACTATGTTCATTCTCTCAAAAAAAGTTATTAATATGCTCATATTTCTATCTCAACTGGGTTCTACATTACCTTTATCTTATCTTATTCTTTTAGATTATGAGAGATCTAAAGATATAAATTTGGAGTAGATTAAATTTTGCAACCATGAGAAAAGAGAAGAGCAGTTGAAGTAGGGGAGATGCTGCATTTGGCTCCACATTTGCTACCATCTTCAATGCATAGGACTTTCAATGGATCAATGGTAGTTTCCTTATATTTCTTTTCTTTGAACAAGAAGAAATTTTTCGTCTTTTTCATCTCTTATCGGAGCAAATTTAACATTTTCCTCTTAATTTTGTGCAAAGATTGAAGAAGTGCAAGAGAAAAGAGAACCGCATGGAAAACAAAACACTCAATCCCTCCTCAAAGGTATTCATCTATGATCTTTCTCAAATAATGTATAATTCATAGACTATCATTCCTTATTCTTATACATTTCTTGTACACTGGGTGTTGAATATGTTGTAGCAAGGATGAAAGGAGCCATTTGTTTGAGAGAAAGATTGAATTTGAATCCTACTCTATAACATATCAAGAAAAAGATGGGGGACTTTCTTTCTGATAATCCCACAAATTTTGGAGATGAAGATGACCCTGATTCTCCTGTCTCGAGTTCAAAATCTACGCCACCTCCACCATCAAGCGCAAAAGTGTCCCCTCCGCCACCCTCAACTCCTCCACGTTCAACTCCTCCACCTCCCAAAGAAACTAACTCTCCTCCTCCTCCGTCAAAGCCTAATCCTCCACTAAGCCATACACCTCCTCCAAAAGACACCAATACTCCACCTCAAGAAAGCGATACTCCACCTGAAGACATCAATACTCCACCTAAAGACAATAACCCTCCACCGAATCCTCCACCTAAAGAGAACGATCCTCCACCTAAAGGCAGCGAGACTCTTTCACCACCACCACCTCCTCGTTCCACTAACCCAACCCCTCCCGAGGTCGCTACCCCAATATCCGCAAAGCCTCCTCCAAAAGCTTCTCCGTCTGGTGGAAGTAGACCGGAGGATCAACCTTCATCAACTCCTTCGGATTCCACACCAGCCTCTCATCCTAAACAATTACCCTCTTCTTCCTCTTCGTCTTCTTCAACTTCAAAACCATCTAAAGATTCACCATCTAAAGATTCGTCAAGCTCGAGCTCTGGGATTATCATTGGTTTGATCATCGGAGGAGTGTTGGTCGTCCTGATTGCAGTGTGCTTTGTGATAATCATTAGGAGAAGGAGAAGAAGGTTGGATGCATTGGACTATCGACCTTCAACGAGCATTGTAATGGGTAAAAGTGGCTACTATAAAGTTTCACTAACATCTTATTTGACACATATTTACCATGTTTTTTCCTCAATGTAGATGACAATTACTATAGACAAACACAACAACTGGGGGGTTCAGCTCGTTCGGACTACAATTTAGCTCAAGGACACTCTGGAGTTATGGGTGGAAGTAATAGATATGGTTATCACTCAGGGCAAATGGATCCTAATGCACATAATGGATCTAAGTCATGGTTCTCCTATGAAGAGTTAGCGGATGTAACCGATGGATTTTGTAGGGAAAATATGATCGGTGAGGGTGGTTTTGGATGTGTATACAAGGGCACTCTTCTTGATGGAAGGAGGGTTGCAGTGAAGCAACTCAAGGCTGGAAGTGGACAAGGAGAGAGAGAATTCAGAGCAGAAGTTGATATCATTAGTCGAGTTCACCATCGACATTTGGTCTCTCTTGTAGGCTATTGCATCGCTGAATACCATCGGTTGCTTGTTTATGAGTTTCTCCCGAATAATACTCTTGAGCACCATTTGCATGGTAACTTGAGAACATTTTGTTTATTTAGTTTGATGGCTTAATTGCGGATAGATGCCCCATAGTTCTATTGCTGCAGATAGACCCCCTGAGTGAACTTTTTGGACTCTTTTAAGGGTCAAACATGATTCACTCAGGGTCGAACTGCACTTGGGCAATAGTATAGGGGGTCTATCTGCACCAATAGACCTACAGAGGTTCTATTCACAATTGTGCAATTGCACAGGGGGTCTATCAACAAGTAACCTAGTTTGATTTAGTTGAAAATGTTAAGATTTAATATGGTTTCCATGACTATGGACCAGGAAAGAATACGTTGGATTGGTCGAAAAGAATGAGAATTGCTATTGGTTCTGCTAAGGGATTGGCATATTTACATGAAGATTGTAAGTAGTTTTTATTTTCATTTTGAGAATAAGGCAAGTATAGAATGTAGTCATAGTAATATCATTTTATCTTTCTTAGGTTTGTTCTTATATCTTCAGGCCATCCTAAAATTATCCATAGGGACATAAAATCAGCTAATATACTTTTGGAAGATTCTTTTGAACCACAGGTATGCATGCATTCAGGTTGAATTGTTCTCTTCTTCCCCCTTTTTGAGTGTCGACTGTCATATTATAATGTTCCTAAATTCGCATACCTACAGGTTGCAGATTTTGGGCTTGCAAAACTTTCAAATGATACTCACACCCATGTATCTACTCGTGTTATGGGGACCTTCGGGTAGATTTTGATTCCATTAAACAATCATGATTCCATTAAACAATCATTGAAATGCTAATTTTACTTGAACTACTTGAATTTCAATTTCAATTCATTCTTCTTTTTGGTTCTCTGTGGCAAATAAAAAGAAGATAAATGAACATGTACTTATCTGTAAATGTTTACTGACTATCAGATACATGGCACCAGAATATGCATCGAGTGGAAAATTAACCGATAGATCTGATGTGTTTTCATTCGGAGTCGTGCTTCTTGAGATGATAACAGGACGCAAGCCTGTAGATTCAACGAGACCTATAGGAGATGAGAGCTTAGTCGAATGGGTAATGCTTGATTTCTTTTATCATATTAGCTTTTTTCACATTTATCTTAACTCTTACAGTCTTCATGGTTGACATTTTAGTTGGAAACTTTTTGGATACATTAGTTTGTAATCAAGAAGTTGGCTGTTGAATGTTGATACTTTAATTATATCATTTTCATGTGCGCGCATGTGCATGTGTGCGCACAGAGATACCATCCACTTTTGTAACCAAGAAGTTGGTTGTTGAATGTTGATACTTTAATTATATCATTTTCATGTACGCGCATGTGCATGTGCACACACAGAGATAGCATCCACTTCTGTATGCACAGTTGTCTAGATACATCTTGAAACCTACATGTATCAGAAGTGAAATCATGATGCCCGAAACCTACAACTTTTGTATGCACAGTTGTCTAGAAAACCAGAGCTCTTACTATGATTAAAAGTCAGATTAGGAAAAGAGTCTTCAAATGACAGTCTTTTCTTTTCTTTTCCTTTTTTCCTTGGCAGCATGGGATTGAAATTTTATAGGTAAAATATGGATGTCTACCATTTATTGATTTAGATAACCAAATGGTCCTCTGTGCAATGAAAATCTTGTTTTTTCCATTATGACATCAAAATGTGGAAATCAAATGTATGTGTGTTGATTTTGCACAGCATTCGGCTGTCATAACAACTTTGTTTGCAACTTGTAAAATCTTTTTCTTCCAGCCAAAGACGGCCTTTATTCTTTTTAACTTTTATCGAAAAGTAAAGAAATTGAGCTAGATTTTATCAACGTAAGAAAAACTTTTAGAAATTGAGGTCGGCTTTGTTAATACTCCATGCAAGCTAATAATTTATACCACTATTAATAGTCATGATTAGGAGTGCAAATGGATTTGGATATTCATGGTCTACAGAAATAGATACATAAGAATATGAAACCATTTTGTTGATTCAGTGTTTTCGCTCTACGATTTTGGATCTATATAAGTGGATTCTGATATAAGACATTCTGGTGCATTTAAATACTTTCTGTAGAACAAGATCCTGTTGAGCCCTACCATTTCTACATCTATTTTCCTCATGCGATCTGTATCAATAACCACATATGTAATTTCTCATTACCGAACTATCTCTATATCCATATCCATATCCATACCCATGGTTAAAAACATATATGAATATGATAAATGTCATGTTCAAGTCATATTTGATCCATTTGCACCCCTAGGGCTTATGGTCATACTCATTACCGTACTATCTCTAGTCAGATTATACATTGCAAAAAATTCGCTTTTAATTATGGATTCTGGAAATTTTGATGGATGAAACTTTTAAAACGTCATCCTTTGGAAATGTAAAAGTTAGAAAGCTACTGATTAAGAATCTTAGGAAGCTTCACCATGGAGGTTTTTAATTGACAAGGGGGTTAAACCAAAGAATGCATTAAAAATTAAGCAGGATACTGAGAACAGGGTTGAATGCTCTTGATATTAAGACTTTAACAACTGATAATGCAAATTTTGTAGCATTGCCAGGTTTTCCTTCTTAATTTTGGTCTACACATTATTGCTTTGCAAATTAAAATTGGGAACATATGCTCATTAAAGGAGTTGAGATTGCCTGATACACATTGTTGGCAAATTTACCCGACCTTTTGCATGAAGATATTACGTAACATTGTATCAATAGCCCAACATTGTGAAAACTCATGAGCCTTTATTATTGACAATTTATACATTTTTTGTTTTACCTAAGGCTATGCTCGTGTTTGATATCTACATGACATCAATGAAACATATTATTACATGTTTTAATCTATCAAGGCGAGTTCATATTACGCCACGAATAATACTACTGCATGCTTTATTAGTAGACACATAAATTTAGAAGCTTAGTTAGTTAGTTAAGAGACTAAGTGAGTAAGTAAGACGCGAAAGACTTTGGAGAAAAACACTTTTATTTTGGCCATGAGAAGTGATAAGTGGAGAAAGAACTAGAGCTAGGCCTAACAAAATTTAAGGTAGGCCTAACAAAATTTTGTTAGAAAGTGGCAAAAATATGTGATGATGATTAAGTTAGTGAGGAGATAGCCCTCAACATGAGTCAAAGAGGTAGAATTCATGTACTTGACCCCAAGAATGGGGATAAAGGTTTCGTTGTTGTTGTTGTATTCCACTGCCCTTGCTTATACTTTACTATAGTCTAGTCTGTACCACAACAATCTAGAGCATTCTGTCACATTCTAGGACTTTTAACATATTTTGAAACGTCGGGCAAACATTCTAGATAATCTAGAACACTCTAGGTTGTTGTAGAAATTTATAGAATTTTCATGTGTTGTCAAAGTTTTACTTGTATCTCAAAGTTGTTTGTTATCTTTACAGGCTCGACCGCTTCTAGTTCATGCTCTTGAGACAGGAAATTGCGACGAGTTGGTGGATCCAAGGCTGCAGGGAAACTATAACAAGATCGAGATGTTTACTATGATCGAAGTTGCAGCTGCTTGCGTTCGACATTCTGCTCCTAAGCGACCTCGCATGGTTCAGGTAATCATATTTGATTTCTGTTAAGAGCTTATAAGATCTTCTCGCGGCATATGAATGTTTAAAGGGTTAATTGCACATGGATTCTCTTTTTCAACTTACTATCGCTGTAGTTTCATTGCTGCAGATACCCTGGGTTAAACCATTTTGATTCTTCTAGCCTAAAAGAAAGATAAATTTGTTTTTTGACAAATAGAACCCTCTGAGGGTAGAAAAAGTTCACTTAGGGGTATATATTTGCAAAAATAAAACTAGAGGGATAATAAGGTCAAAACATCGGGACTACACCGGGTCTATATGCAACTTAACCCTTATAAAATATAGTTTACAAACTGTTAGCTATGATTTAAAATAAACTAAATTAAAATCTCAAAGTTAAAAACACGCAAATGGTTGACAGATTTGTCACATTCTTATGAAGTAACTTTTAACTTCTCTCTTCAAGGTGGTGAGATCATTGGACTGCCAAGACGAGATGCAAGACCTAACCAACGGTGTAAAATACGGCCAAAGCCAAGCCTTCAACTCCGGCCAGTACTCTGCCGACATCCAAAAGTTCCGTCGCATGGCCTTTGATGACGGCGACAGCTATGAGTTCGACTCCGGCGAGTACGACCGCCGCATCGCTGGCCAATGACGAGTTCATAGCGACATCAATGAGTAGCCCGAAGCCATGACGCCAATCGATACTTTGGCGAGTACCCTGGCGAGTACCCGAGTGATGAGTCGGATACACGCGCTATGTTTCGCAGCGAAAGGAGCAGCGGCCGTGGATATAGTTAAGGTGGAGTTTGTTGATGCTCAGTCGCTGGAGTTTATCCCAAAATTTTGGAGTTCGCTATATGAATCATATTCCTTCATTCAGTTCTGTTAGGGATATCACCTTCAGTTATACGATATAACAAAATGCATGTTCAAGCCCTTCTGGAAACTAGGTAAATTTTCATTTTGGGAAATTGTATAGAAGAAATGATGAACAGAAGACAATGATTTTAACTTATATATTTATTTGTAAACTGTAACAGAACCAAATTGACAATTTTGTATAGAAAAAAATGGTGAATAGAAGACAACAGATTTTATCTTATGTATTTACATTTGTGAATTGCTCGAATTTAGGCAAGCTACGTGAATCATATTCTTTCATTCAGTTCTGTTTAGAGCTATCTCCTCCTGTTAAATCCTGTGTAACAAGCTTGTAACAAACTAGAGTAATTTTTGTTGAAAGAAGTAATCAGAGAGGATGTTTAGTTCCCTCTTTTAGATGTTATTTATAATATCACAACTACAAAGAGGCTTGTCCCTAACCAATGTGGGACTAAACAACATAAAGAAATAACTCTCAATACTCCTCCTCAAGATGGGCGAAAGATATCTATTAAGCCCATCTTGTCACACCCTCTAGCTAGGTCTACTGAGCTAAGTCCTTTAGTCAAGCAGTCTGCAGCCTGATCCTTAGTTGGAACATGGCTGTTAAAAACAGGGCAAATCAAGAGAAATGTGCAATTTTATTCATTAGTATTGGGGTCTATATATACAAGAGGAGTGGTCTCATTCTTCTACTCTATCTGATGTGGGACTAAACAAAAGGGGTCTATTCCTATCTAGCATAAAGAAATAACTCTCAACACTCCTCCTCAAGATGGGCGAAAGATATCTATTAAGCCCATCTTGTCACACCCTCTAGCTAGGTCTCTTGAGCTAAGTCCTTTAGTCAAGCGGTCTGTGACTGATCCTTAGTTAGAACATGGCCTAACTCCGGTAGCCTTTGTTGACTTCTCTTTGATGAAGAACCCGTCAATCTCGATGTGCTTGGTTCTCACATGCCGCGACTGGTTGTTGGCAATGCTGATAGCTGACTTGTTGTCGCACCACAACCTAATCTTGGCCTCTTGATCTAGCTTTAGCTTCACCAGATGCTTTTCACCACATCAACTCCGTAACCCCACGGCCATTGCTCAGACCGCTTCACCGTTGATCTTGCCACCACAGATTGCTTCTTACTTTTCTAAGAGACTAGGTTGCCTCCTACAAATATGCAGTACCCTGAGGTAGACCTCCTATCATCTCCGCAGCTAGCCCAATCTGAGTCACAGTAGCCCTCAATGTTCATATGGCCACTCCTCACGAATATCGACCCTTTGCGGGGGCACCCTTCGATACTTCGTGATCCGTATATCGCTTCCATATGACCCTTTCGGATCATGCATGTAGCGGCTCACCACGCCACCGCAAATGAAATGCGGGCGTGTGTGACTCGGATAGATCAACCTACCAACCAGACCTCGATATCTCTCATGATCAACTGTTCTCCGCCTCGAATCGGCTTGAACCTCGATCGATCGGTGTAGTACCGTGTTTGCACCCCAACATTCCTGTGTCTGCAAGAAGATCCAGTGCATACTTCCTCTGGGAGAGAACAATTCCCTCCGCTCCATGAGCTATCTCTATTCCAAGAAAGTATCGAAGCTGACCCAGATCCTTCACTTCAAATTCTTTGCTCAATCTCACCTTGGTGGGCAATCTCTTTCTCATCATCCCTGTGATGATCATGTCATCTACATACACCGTAAGCATAGTGATGTGGCCCTCACTTCTTCGAAGAACACAAGATGGTCGGCATTGATGCGCTTGTATCCCATACCAACCATAGCCCTCTGAACTGTCGAACCATGCTCGGGAGATCTTTAGCCCATACAGACTTCTTCACCGCAGACTTTACCCATGCCTCGCCCCTGTATAACTGGTATCTCTATATACACCTCCTCCACTAGATCCCCATGAATAAACGATTCTTCACGCCTAGTTGGTGTAGTTTCCATCCACTATTTGTCGCGAGAGATCGGTCCGAACAAGGCTCATCTTCGCCATCGGTGCAAAAGTCTCATCGTAGTCAATGCCGATGTCCGTCAGATCCTTTTGCCACCAGCCGCCTTGTAGCGCTCAACTTGTTCTTACGGATTACGCTTCACGATAAACACCCATTTGCATCCCATCGCTTTTCCTCGGCGGCGTGTCACCAACTCCCATGTGTGGTTCTTCTCGAGCCCCGGCTCCTCATGCATGGTCGTCTTCCACTTTGGGTCCTTCTTAGCGACTGCCGGTTGTTAGGTATAGTAACAGAATCTAATGATGCAATGAATGCTCCATGTGAAGGGAATATGTTAGAATAGGAAATAAATTGAGCAAGATCCCAACCATATATGTCAGGAGGATTACCCGCATTACTGCGAGTAGTCATCCTTACAGACACTGATGTGGGCAGAGAGATAGTAGTAGAAGGAATGATATCACCTGAAGTGGAGGATGGTGTAGGTTTCTCAAGAGTTGGAGCAGAGCGGGACGAGGGACTGGGCACTGACATTGTAGGCACCTCTGGCACTGTAGGCACTTCTGACTGCTTCTCCCTCCTTTTGTATGTACGTAACTCCCCCTGAGCTGTAGGCAACTCCCCCTGAGCTGTAGGCCTAGCACCCCTTGTCTCCTCCTCCTCCCCTTTGTCTTCATCCTCCTGCTCCTCTGAATAAGGGACCGAAATTGGGATTGACCCCCTTGAGCTCTCACCATTCTCCTCCTCTCGCCTCATACCTCCAGTATCGGGCGAGACTCTAAAGGGTGAAGTTACCCCAATGTGTAGTATGGCTCGAGCTCAAACCGCACATCCATGCCGACAAATTTTTTCATCGGGCTCCAACAGACATACCCTTTCAGTGCCGAGTATCCCACGAACATACACTTCACGTACTCGTTCGGCTTCCCAACAGATGGTCTATTGTCCTTCACAAAACACACATAGCCAAACACCTTCAATGGTAAGGTCCCCCCGTTGTCTCCCTTCGTGTCTCGCGGAGATTTCCATTTTAATACACTCAAGGCATCCTATTGATTAAGTGGCGGTAGTCAAAGCGCTTGTCCCCACAATATTTTGGGACATTCATTGCCATCTTCATACTCCTAGCAACTTCTAGGAGATGTCTATTCTTCCTCTCTGCTACCCCATTCTGAGCTGGGGTGTATGTGCATGTAGTCTGGTGTTGTATCCCTTGAGCTGACAGATACTCCCTAAATATTCTGTTGATGTACTCTGTCCCATTATCTATCTCAACACTTTTATCACTGCACCATACCGAAGTCCGATGTGCCTATGAAAGTCTTTGAAACAACCAACTACATCATTCTTATTTTTCATCAGGTACACCCAAGTGACTCTAGAAAAATAATCAATAAATGTAACAAAATACTTGCATCCACTTATAGAATTTATTGGACAAGGTCCCCATACGTCAGAATGTATCACCTTAAAACTACAGAACTCCTATTATCCGAACGACATAAGAGCTTCTAGTAAGCTTTCCAAACTCACAAGCATCGCCTTGAAGCTACGTTGATTTGCTTTACGAAATAAGGTTGGATACATTTTACCCGAATGCTAAATGAAGGATGTCCCATCCGTTTATGATGTAGCATCAACTCATCCTCTGCGCACACCTCGGTTCCTCTGCTCCGTCCTCTCAACCATAGATGTCGGGCCACGAGTCCATCCCTTCACGGTCCGGTACCGCGGCCGCTATGCCATGTGCGGTCCCAAGTCTTAGCCTGTCCCCTTCTCACGAAAGATCACCTTAGGAATATCGAAGAAACAACACATTTCGGTTGAAGGATAATGGCACTAATGGATAACAGGCTAACGAAATGAAGGAGCATGCAAAACATTAGATAGTGTTCTGAGAACTGTACAATGCGGTGCCCTTACCGACCACGGCTGTCTTTGTACCATCCATAATCTGGATACTCTCGGCTCGCCCGGTGAGTATAAGACGAGAACTCACCGCATTGCCGCTACATGTCCGGTGCTCCGTAATCCATTATCCGATCTGTGGATCTAGTGGCGACCATGGATGCAAGGGCATGTGTGTCGTTCATACCTTTGTTTGGGTGTTGCGGCGTGGCGGCATAGTCTCCTCCGGAGAAAGCGATAGATGCACCCTCGGACCGCGTCGTCTCGCTTTGTTTCCTTCTGATCTTTGCAAAGAGGCTCGATCCTCCTCGGTAAAGTCATCTCGGCTTCTTTATCCTCCTCTGTCATCGGCAGATTCGCCCGATGACCTCCTCTTTCACCTCGCCGGCCTCCACGCATCATACACGGCCTCAGTCCCACGCCCACCCTCCTCTCCTAGATGGCTTAGAGCACATCGCCTCGGATGCCTGTCTCTCCGCAGTTAAAACACTGCCTAGTCTCCCCTCTGAATCCAGTATTACCTGGGTTTGAGACCACCAGTGCTGACTTCTCTCCCGAAAGTCCACTGTCGGCCTGTAGCTGTCGGCTCTCTTCTGTATCATGGCGAGGCGCCTCCTCGGAGATGGAATCTTCGTCTAGGCTAGTAGCATCGCCGTCCTCTGCTCAAATGATGAAGCCAAGCCTTGGAGGAATAGCATGGTCCTCTTACGCAAAGAGACCTCGCTCCTTGCACTCGGGGTCCTTGCAACTTGCTAGGGGCGAAGTGATCGTAATCCACCACAAGCGCTCGGCTCCGTGGCATACTCTGTCTGATCCGCTCTCCACGGGTAGCGATCACCTTTTCGATCACGGAATACCCTCGGGTTATTCCCCACCCCATCATAGGTCCTTCTCGGCTTCTCCCGGACATCCCGCACCTTCCCAAGGTCATCTACGTGGCTGCAATTGGGTGGACTACGAGAATGAAGCCGGATATACACCAACATATGAGTGGACTTTCACTCATCTTTTCTCGCTGAGCCCTCACCGCCAGCTTCTCCCATCGATATCCCTCCGGTTCCTCCCGCAGGGTATATCTCACCGGCGACCAACTCGGATATGCCGCTGCCCTTCGAGCTTCACATCGATGGTGGAAGCTCCATCTTCGGGGTGACTTTGTTGAGCCCTCTCATTGTCATCCTCATGAGCGCATCATAGTTGAAACATCCTCCGGATTCAACTTCTTGATGAGTTCCGCCATCGGGTTTGTGCCGGTCTCCATCGATCTAATTTGTGTTCGGTTCCCTCATACCGATCCCACAAATTACCCTCTTCTCATCATCCACCTTGCCCCCCCATTCATCTCATCTCCTCAACACGAGGAGGGGCTACACGATCAAGGGGATTATTTCACGAAGGAAATAATCGCCAAAGTGAGTGAAATCGACCAAGCGAAATCACCACTCTTCTCAGGATCAAAGCAAGGTTTGATCCAGAGGGGTCAAGTCCAGAGGGAATTATTTCACGAAGGAAATAATCGCCAAAGTGAGTGAAATCGACCAAGCGAAATCACCACTCTTCTCAGGATCAAAGCAAGATTTGATCCAGAGGGGTCAAGTCCAGAGGGGATTATTTCACGAAGGAAATAATTGCCAAAGGACGAAGGCGCCGTTGGTGATGAACAAGGTTTCATGGTGGTGAGCGTTACGGTGAACGTGAATTTTTTTGCGACTATGATTTTGGAGGCTCTGATACCATGTTAAAAACAGGGCAAATCAAGAGAAAGGTGCAATTTTATTCATTAGTATTGGGGTCTATATATACAAGAGGAGTGGTCTCATTCTTCTACTCTATCCGATGTGGGACTAAACAAAGGGGTCTATTCCTATCTAACATAAAGAAATAACTCTCAATACTCCTCCTCAAGATGGTGAAAGATATCTATTAAGCCCATCTTGTCACCTCTAGCTAGGTCTCTTGAGCTAAGTCCTTTAGTCAGCGGTCTGTGACTGATCCTTAGTTGGAACATGGTACATTAAAAAGCAGAGGCAAATCAAGAGAAATGTGCAATTTTATTCATTAGTATTGGGGTCTATATATACAAGAGGAGTGGTCTCATTCTTCTACTCTATCGATGTGGGACTAAACAAAGGGGTCTATTCCTATCTAGCATAAAGAAATAACTCTCAACACTCCTCCTCAAGATGGGCGAAAGATATCTATTAAGCCCATCTTGTCACCTCTCTAGCTAGGTCTCTTGAGCTAAGTCCTTTAGTCAAGCGGTCTGCTGACTGATCCTTAGTTAGAACATGGCCTAACTCCGGTAGCCTTTGTTGACTTCTCTTTGATGAAGAACACGTCAATCTCGATGTGCTTGGTTACGTCATCTTCTTGGGTTGTTGGCAATCTGATAGCTAATTTGTTATCGCACCACAATCTAATCTTGGCCTCTTGATCTAGCTTTAGCTCCACCGGCATGCTTTTGACCACATCAACTCCGTAACCCCGGCCATTGCTCGTACTGCTTCACCGTTGATCTTGCCACCACAGTTGCTTCTTACTTTTCTAAGAGACTAGGTTGCCTCCTACAAATATGCGGTACCACGAGGTAGACCTCCTATCATCTCTCAGAGCTAGCCCAATCTGAGTCCGCGGTAGCCCTCAATGTTCATATGGCCACTCCTCACGAATATCGGCCCTTTGCGGGGCACCCGCCGAATGCCGGGATGCGGTATCTTGCTTCCATATGACCCTTTCTCGGATCATGCATGTAGCGGCTCACCACGCTCACCGCCAAATGAAATGCGGGCGTGTGTGACTCGGATAGATCAACCTACCAACCGACCTCGATATCTCTCATGATCAGCTGGTTCTCTGCCTCGGCAATCGGCTTGAACCTCGATCGATCGGTGTAGTACCGGGTTTGCACCCCACATTCTGTCTCTGCAAGAAGATCCGGTGCATACTTCCTGCGGGAGAGAACAATTCCCTCCGCTCCATGAGCTATCTCTATTCAAGAAAGTATCGGTGACCCGGATCCTTCACTTCAAATTCTTTGCTCAATCTTACCTTGGTGGGCAATCTCTTTCTCATCATCCCTGTGATGATCATGTCATCTACATACTTTGTAAGCATAGTGATGTGGCCCTCACTTCTTGAAGAACACGGTATGGTCGGCATTGATGCGCTTGTATCCCATACCAACCATAGCCCTCTGAACTGTCGAACCATGCTCGGGAGGCGCTTTAGCCCATCTGAGACTTCTTGACTGCGGACTTTACCCAGCTATGCGTCACGTGCTAAATCACGGTGGTATCTCTATATACACCTCCTCCACTAGATCCCCATGAATAAGCGCATTCTTCACGTCTAGTTGGTGTAGTTTCCATCCACTATTTCTTTGCGAGAGATCGGTGTCGAGCGGTGCTCATCTTAGCCCTGGTGCAAAAGTCTCATCGTAGTCAATGCGGTATGTGCGTATCCTTTTGCCACCGATCGTGCCTTGTAGCGTTCAACTTGTTCTTCTGGATTCTGCTTCACAGTAAACACCCATTTGCATCCCACTGCTCTTTTCCCTGCTGGCAGTGTCACCAACTCCCATGTGTGGTTCTTCTCGAGAGCCCCCAGCTCCTCATGCATGGCTGTCTTCCACTTTGGGTCCTTCTTAGCAGCCTGCCAGTTGTTAGGTATAGTAACAGAATCTAATGATGCAATGAATGCTCCATGTGAAGGGAATATGTTAGAATAGGAAATAAATTGAGCAAGATCCCAACCATATATGTCAGGAGGATTACCCGCATTACTGCGAGTAGTCATCCTTCTGATTCTTGATGGGAGAGATAGTAGTAGAAGGAATGATATCACGAAGTGGAGGATGGTGTAGGTTTCTCAAGAGTTGGAGCGAGGCGGAGACGAGGGGCCCAGGCAGCGACATTGTAGGCACCTCGGCCTTTGTAGGCACCGGCGCTTCTCCCTCCTTTTGTATGTCACGTAACTCCCCACGGTAGGCAACTCCCCACAGTGTAGGCCTAGCACCCTTGTCTCCTCCTCCTCCCCTTTGTCTTCATCCTCCTGCTCCTCTGAATAAGGGACCGAAGTGGGATTGACCCCTTGAGCTCTCACCATTCTCCTCCTCTCGCCTCATACCTCCGGTGTCGGTGAGACTCTAAGGTGAAGTTACCCCAATGTGTAGTATGGCTCGAGCTCGAGCCGCACATCCATCGCGACAAGCAGTCTTTTTCAGCGGGCTCCAGCGGACATACCCTTTACGTGTGCGAGTATCCCGAACATACACTTCCGGCCACGGGGTTCGGTTTCCCAGCGGATGGTGCATTGTCCTTCACAAAACACACATAGCCAAACACCTTCAATGGTAAGGTCCCCCCGTTGTCTCCCTTCAGTGTCTCACGCGGAGATTTCCATTTTAATACACTCGAAGGCATCCTATTGATTAAGTGAGCGGCCGTCAAAACTGCTTGTCCCCACAATATTTTTGGGACATTCATTGCCATCTTCATACTCCTAGCAACTTCTAGGAGATGTCTATTCTTCCTCTCTGCTACCCGTTACATTTGGGGTGTATGTGCATGTAGTCTGGTGTTGTATCCCTTGAGCTGACAGATACTCCCTAAATATTCTGTTGATGTACTCTGTCCCATTATCTATCTCAACACTTTTATCACTGCACCATACTGAGTCTGGATGTGCCTATGAAAGTCTTTGAAACAACCAACTACATCATTCTTATTTTTCATCAGGTACACCCAAGTGACTCTAGAAAAATAATCAATAAATGTAACAAAATACTTGCATCCACTTATAGAATTTATTGGACAAGGTCCCCATACGTCAGAATGTATCACCTTAAAACTACAGGAACTCCTATTATCCGAACTGACATAAGAGCTTCTAGTAAGCTTTCCAAACTCACAAGCATCGCACTGAAGCTTCTGTTGATTTGCTTTCTGAAATAAGGTTGGATACATTTTACCCAGAATGCTAAATGAAGGATGTCCCATCCGTTTATGATGTAGCATCAACTCATCCTCTGCGCACAACTCAGTTCCTCCTGCTCCCGTCCTCTCAACCATAGATGTCAGCGCTGAGTCCATCCCTTCACGGTCCGGTACGCGGCCGCTATGCCATGTGCGGTCCCAAGTCTTAGCCTGTCCCCTTCTCTGAAAGATCACCTTAGGAATATCGAAGAAACAACACATTTCGGTTGAAGGATAATGGCACTAATGGATAGCAGGCTAACGAAATGAAGGAGCATGCAAAACATTAGATAGTGTTCTGAGAACACGTACAATGCGGTGCCCTTACCGACCACGGCTGTCTTTGTACCATCCATAATCTGGATACTCTCGGCTCGCCCGGTGAGTATAAGACGAGAACTCAGCATTGCCGATTACATGTCTGGGTGCTCCAGAATCCATTATCCAGTCTGTGGATCTAGTGGCAGCCATGGATGCAAGGGCATGTGTGTCGTCCATACCTTTGTTTGGGTGTGCACGAAGAGCGTAACTGGCATAGTCTCCTCCGGAGAAAGCGATAGATGCACCCTCGGACCGTCGTCACGCTTTGTTTCCTTCTCGATCTTTGCAAAGAGCTCGATCCTCCTCAGTAAAAGTCATCTCAGCTTCTTTATCCTCCTCTGTCATCGACAGATTCGCCCGATGACCTCCTCTTTCACCTCGCCGGCCTCCACGGGCGGCCCGCGACCTCCGGCACATCCCGCCTCTCCTTGGGTGGCTTAGAGCACATCGCCTCCGGATGCTGTCTCTCCGCGGTTAAAACAACGCCTAGTCTCCCCTCGAATCGGTATTACACGGGTTTGAGACCACCGATCTTGACTTCTCTCGAAAGTCCACTGTCGGCCTGTAGCTGTCGGCTCTCTTCTGTATCATGGCGAGGCGCCTCCTCCAGAGATGGAATCTTCGTCTGGGCTAGTAGCATCGCCGTCCTCTGCTCAAATGATGAAGCCAAGCCTTGGAGGAATAGCATGGTCCTCTTCTGCAAAGAGACCTCGCGCTCCTTGCACTCAGGGTCCTTGCAACTTGCTAGGGACGAGAAGTGATCGTAATCCAGCCACAAGCGCTCGGCTCCGTGGCATACTCTGTCTGATCCGCTCTCCACGGGTAGCGATCACCTTTTCGATCTGGAATACCCTCAGGTTATTCCCCACCCCATCATAGGTCTTCCTCAGCTTCTCCCAGACATCCCGCACCTTCCCAAGGTCATCTACCGTGGCTGCAATTGGCTGGACTACAGAATTGAGAAGCCAGATATACACCAACATATGAGTGGACTTTCACTCATCTTTTCCTGCGGAGCCCTCAGCCGGCTCAGTCTTCTCCCATCAGATATCCCTCCAGGTTCCTCCCTGCAAGGGTATATCTCACCGTAGCGACCAACTTCGGATATGCGTGGCCCGCCGAGCTTCACATCGATAGGTGGAAGCTCCATCTTCTTGGGGGTGACTTTGTTGAGCCCTCTCATTGTCATCCTCATGAGCGCATCATAGTTGAAACATCCTCGGTTCAACTTCTTGATGAGTTCGCCATCGGGTTTGTGCGGTCTCCATCGATCTAATTTGTGTTGGTTCCCTCATACCGATCCCACAAATTACCCTCTTCTCATCATCCACCTTGCCCCCCCATTCATCTCATCTCCTCAACACGAGGAGGGGCTACGATCAAGGGATTATTTCACGAAGGAAATAATCGCCAAAGTGAGTGAAATCGACCAGCGAAATCACCATTCTTCGGGATCAAAGCAAGGTTTGATCCGGAGGGTCAAGTCGAGAGGAATTATTTCACGAAGGAAATAATGCCAAAGTGAGTGAAATCGACCAAGCGAAATCACCACTCTTCGGGATCAAAGCAAGATTTGATCCGGAGGGTCAAGTCGAGAGGGATTATTTCCGCGAAGGAAATAATTGCCAAAGGACGAAGCGCCGTTGGTGATGAACGATGCTGTGGTGGTGAGCAGTGTTGGCGGTGAAGCGATAAATTTTTTGCGACTATGATTTTGGAGGCTCTGATACCATGTTAAAAACAGGGCAAATCAAGAGAAAGGTGCAATTTTATTCATTAGTATTGGGGTCTATATATACAAGAGGAGTGGTCTCATTCTTCTACTCTATCCGATGTGGGACTAAACAAAAGGGGTCTATTCCTATCTAACATAAAGAAATAACTCTCAACAATGGCCTAACTCCAGTAGCCCACTGTTCAGCTTCTCTTTGATGAAGAACCTGTCAATCTCGATGTGCTTGGTTCTGTCATGCTGCACTGGGTTGTTGGCAATGCTGATAGCTGACTTGTTGTCGCACCACAACCTAATCTTGGCCTCTTGATCTAGCTTTAGCTTCACCAGCATGCTTTTCAGCCACATCAACTCCGTAACCCCCACGGCCATTGCTCTGTACTCTGCTTCAGCTGTTGATCTTGCCACCACAGATTGCTTCTTACTTTTCTAAGAGACTAGGTTGCCTCCTACAAATATGCAGTACCCTGAGGTAGACCTCCTATCATCTCCGCAGCTAGCCCAATCTGAGTCACAGTAGCCCTCAATGTTCATATGGCCACTCCTCCTGAATATCAGCCCTTTGCCAGGGGCACCCTTCAGATACTTCAGGATCTGGTATACTGCTTCCATATGACCCTTTCTCGGATCATGCATGTAGCGGCTCACCACGCTCACCGCAAATGAAATGTCTGGACGTGTGTGACTCAGATAGATCAACCTACCAACCAGCCTCTGATATCTCTCATGATCAACTGGTTCTCCTGCCTCAGCAATCAGCTTGAACCTCTGATCGATCGGTGTAGTACCAGGTTTGCACCCCAACATTCCTGTCTCTGCAAGAAGATCCAGTGCATACTTCCTCTGGGAGAGAACAATTCCCTCCGCTCCATGAGCTATCTCTATTCAAGAAAGTATCGGTGACCCGGATCCTTCACTTCAAATTCTTTGCTCAATCTTACCTTGAGTGGGCAATCTCTTTCTCATCATCCCTGTGATGATCATGTCATCTACATACCTTGTAAGCATAGTGATGTGGCCCTCACTTCTTGAAGAACCGCGGTATGGTGGCATTGATGCGCTTGTATCCCATACCAACCATAGCCCTCACGAACTGTCGAACCATGCTGGAGGCTGCTTTAGCCATCTGAGACTTCTTGACTGCGGACTTTACCCACCGTCGTCTCCGTAAACTCCGGTGGTCTCTATATACACCTCCTCCACTAGATCACCATGAAGAAGCGCACTCTTCCGTCTAGTTAGTGTAGTTTCCATCCACTATTTCTTTGCGAGAGATCGGTGTCGAGCGGTGCTCATCTTCGCCACTGGTGCAAAAGTCTCATCGTAGTCAATGCCGTATGTCTGGCTGTATCCTTTTGCCACCAGTCGTGCCTTGTAGCGTTCAACTTGTTCTTCTGGATTCTGCTTCACAGTAAACACCCATTTGCATCCCACTATTTTTTCCTGGCGGCGGTGTCACCAACTCCATGTGTGGTTCTTCTCGAGAGCCCCGACTCCTCATGCATGGTCGCCTTCCACTTTGGGTCCTTCTTAGCAGCCTGCCAGTTGTTAGGTATAGTAACAGAATCTAATGATGCAATGAATGCTCCATGTGAAGGGAATATGTTAGAATAGGAAATAAATTGAGCAAGATCCCAACCATATATGTCAGGAGGATTACCCGCATTACTGCGAGTAGTCCTCCCATGTACATCGTGTGTGGGCGAGGGAGTAAAAGGAATGATATCACCGAAGTAGAGGATGGTGTAGGTGTCTCAAGAGTTGGAGCGAGGCGGAGACGAGTGGCCCAGGCAATCTTGTAGGCACCTCGGCCTTGTAGGCACCTCATTTGTTTTCCCCTACTTACGTATGCATAGCTCCCCTGCGCTGTAGGCAACTCCCCCTGAGCTGTAGGCCTAGCACCCCTTGTCTCCTCCTCCTCCCCTTCGTCTTCATCCTCCTGCTCCTCTGAGTAAGGGACCGAAATTGGGATTGATCCCCTTGAGCTCTCACCATTCTCCCCCTCTCGCCTCATACCTCCAGTATCGGGCGAGTCTCCAAAGGGTAAAGTTACCCCCAATGTGTAGTATGGCTCGAGCTCTCGAAACCGCACATCCATGCTAACAAATAGTTTTTTTTCCACTGGGCTCCAACAGACATACCCTTTCTGTGTGCCAGAGTATCCCACGAACATACACTTCCACGACCCTTGGGTCCGGTTCCTAACGGATGGTGCATTTGTCCTTCACAAAGCACACACATCCAAACACCTTCAATGGTAGGGTCCCCCGTTGTCTCCCTTCAGTGTCTCACGCAGAGACTTCCATTTCAATAAACTCGAAGGCATCCTATTGATTAAGTGAGCAGCCGTCAAAACTGCTTGTCCCCACAACGTCTTTGGGACATTCATTGCCATCATCATACTCCTAGCAACTTCTAGGATATGTCTATTCTTCCTCCCTGCTACCCCCATACTGAGCTGGGGTGTATGTGCATGTAGTCTGGTGTTGTATCCCTTGAGTTGACAGATACTCCCCAAATATTCTGTTGGTGTACTCTGTCCCATCATCTGACCTCAACACCTTTACCACTGCACCATACTGAGTCTGGATGAGCCTATGAAAGTCTTTGCAACAACCAATTACATCATTCTTATTTTTCATCAGGTACACCCAAGTGACTCTAGAAAAATAATCAATAAATATAACAAAATACTTGCATCCATTTATAGAATTTATTGGACAAGGTCCCCATACGTCAGAATGTATCACCTCAAAACTACAGGAACTCCTATTACCCGAACTAACATAAGAGCTTCTAGTAAGCTTCCCAAACTCACAAGCATCGCACTGAAGCTTCTGTTGATTTGCTTTCTGAAATAAGGTTGGATACATTTTATCCAGAATACTAAATGAAGGGTGTCCCATCCGTTGATGATGTAGCATCAACTCATCCTCTGCGCACACCTCAGTTCCTCCTGCTCCCGTCCTCTCAATCATAGATGTCAGCGCTGAGTCCATTCCTTCACGGTCCAGGTATCACAGCCCGCTACGCCATGTACCAGTCCCAAGTCTTCGCACTGTCCCCTTTTCCTGAAAGATCACCTTAAGAATATCGAAAGAAACAACACATTTTAGTTGAAGGATAATGACACTAATGGATAACAGACTAACAGGAAATGAAGGAGCATGTAAAATATTAGATAGTATTACAGAACCTGTACAATTAACAGTGTCCTTACCGACCACAGCCTGTGCTGTACCATCCGCAATCTGGATGCTCTCTGGCTCTGCCAGGTGAGTATAAGACGAGAACTCACTGGCATTGCCAGTTACATGTCTGGATGCTCCAGAATCCATTATCCAGTCTGTGAATCTAGTGGCAGCCATGGATGCAAGGGCATGTGTGATGTCCATACCTTTGTTTGGGTGGGCGCGAAGAGCATAACTGGCATAGTCTCCTCCAGAGAAAGCAGTAAATGCACCATCGGACATGTCGTCTATTGCTCTCTGTTTTCTTCTCAGTGCCGCCAAGAGAGCTCGATCCTCCTCAGTAAAAGTCATCTCAGCTTCTTCCTCCCCCTTTGTCACCGACAGATTCGCCCGATGGCCTCCACTTCCACCTCGCCGGCCTCTACGGCCATGGCCACGGCCTCCGGCCTGTCCACGTCCACCCCAGTTCCTCTCCTTGGGTGGCTTAGAGCACATCCCAGTTCCTCTCCTTGGGTGGCTTAGAGCACATTTGTCTCAGATGCCCTACCTCTCCGCAATTGAAGCACTGCCTAGTCTCCCCTCTGAATCCAGTGTTACCTGGGTTTGAGACCACCGATCTTGACTTCTCCCCAAGTCTACACTCCCGGCTGTGGCGGATCTGACTCTCCTCTGTATCATGGCCGAGACTGCCTCCTTCAGAGATGGAATCTTCGTCTAGGCTAGTAGCATCGCCGTCCTCTGCTCAAATGATGGAGCCAAACCTCCGAGGAATAGCATGGTCCTCTTCTGCAAAGAGACCTCGCGCTCCTTGCACTCAGGGTCCTTGCAACTTGCTAGGGACGAGAAGTGATCGTAATCCAGCCACAAGCGCTCCAGCTCCGTGGCATACTCCTGTACAGTCCGCTCTCCCTAGACTGTAGCACTGATCACCTTTTCGATCTGGAATACCCTCAGGTTATTCCCCACCCCATCATAGGTCCTCCTCAGCTTCTCCCAGACATCCCGCACCTTCCCAAGATCATCTACCGTGGCGCAATTGGTGGACTACGAATGAGAAGCGGATATACACCAACATATGAGTGGACTTCCACTCATCTTTTCTCGAGCCCTCAGCCGGCTCGATCTTCTCCCGTCGGATATCCCTCCGGGTTTCTCCCGCAGGGTATATCTCACCGTAGCGACCAACTTCGGATATGTCGCTGGCCCTTCGAGCTTTACGTCGATAGGTGGAAGCTCCACCTTCTTGGGCGGTGGCTTTGTTGAGCCATCTCCCGCTGTCATCCTCATGAACTGCATCAAAGTTGAAACATTCTCTGGGTTCAACTTCTTGATGAGTTCCGTCATCGGGTTTGTGCCGGTCTCCATCGATCTAATTTGTGTTCGGTTCCCTCACACCGATCCCACAAATCTAGATCCCACACCCGGCCTTCAACTTTTCTCATCTCCAAACATCACCCTCTTCTCATCATCCACATTGCCCCCCGTTCATCTCATCTCCTCAACACGAGGGGGGGCTACACGATCAAGGAGATTATTTCACGAAGGAAATAATCGCCAAAGTGAGTGAAATCGACCAAGCGAAATCACCACTCTTCTCAGGATCAAAGCAAGGTTTGATCCAGAGGGGTCAAGTATAGATCTGATCCTTAGATCTCTCGAACTCTAGGATTTTGGATCTTGGGTTTTGTGAGGAATGACGGCTAGGGTTAGGGATTATTTCACGAAGGAAATAATCGCCAAAGGAATGACGGATAGGGTTAGGGGATTATTTCACGAAGGAAATAATCGCCAAAGGAATGAGGAATGACGGCTAGGGTTAGAGATTATTTCACGAAGGAAATAATCGCCAAAGGAATGATGGCTAGGGTTAGGGGATTATTTCACGAAGGAAATAATCGCCAAAGGAATGACGGCTAGGGTTATTGTGGCTCTGATACTATGTTGAAGGAAATAATCAGAGAGGATGTTTAGTTCCCTCTCTTAGATGTTATTTATAATATCACAACTACAAAGAGGCTTGTCCCTAACCAATGTGGGACTAAACAACATAAAGAAACAACTCTCAACAATTTTCATTTTTACAGTTCTAAGACAATCTTTAGCTAGGCGCTGTGTAGTTATCAAGTCATAACTTCGTCATTCCATGGTGATAAGTTTGTGAAATGTACAGTTACTGAGAATTTAAAGGAGGATGAACAAAAGGCAACCGATTTTGACTGATATCTTTATTGTAAATGTAATGTAAGAAAATTTACAATTCTTTTTTATGGTTCTTCTAAACAAAAACTCAAAGAACCATCATGCGCTCCTGAAAACATCTATAGTGATCATACAAACGCCAGTAACTTTTTGTTCCGAGTCAACTCAGGACTAGCAAAATTACACAGTTACTGAGAATTTTGAGAAGAATGAACAAAAAAGTAATAGATTTAACTGATACCTTTATTGTAAGTGTGTCATAACCAAATTTACAATCTTGTTGATGGATCTTCTAAGCAAAAAGACTCCAAGAACCGTGTAGATAGGCAGCGTTCAAGAATTGATGAAAGACCCAGAGAGTCATCAGTAATATCCTGTTTGATTCAAGAGTTTGATTCAAGACCGAGATAAACCCTTCGACAAGAAAAAGCCGATGCTGCCTGCTGCAAGCACAAGAATAAGTGGAGTTCCAACTGAACCTGGATCTAGTGTTCGACTTGTATTGCTTCTTTTTTGGAGGGTAAGCTGAGCCAAATGTTCATGAATCAAAGTTGAGAGATTGTCCAATTGATGCATCATTTGTCTATGACCTCTAGTGATGGTCATGATCTGCTATTGGGAAAGTAATTAGGAAACTATTGAAGATGAGCATATGCATCCAGATTATATAGTGTGCTGTTATTGAAAGTTAGTTCATGAAAGAAAATCTGACGCGTTAATGGGCAGTCAGAATTTGGTATGTATAGACGCAGCAATTTTTTGCAAGATGTCTTGCTCCGAAGGTTCTAGTTTACACTATCACTGTATGTTTCATTATATTATCATTTATTCTTTTAATAACTTCTTCTGCTCTAAAACTTTCTTCTTACTCAACTGTTGCGGTAAAAGCTTGTTTTAAACAATTGACAGGCAGTGGTAATATTATATAGGGTTAGTTGCATTGGCGGATAGACACCCTGTGCTATCACCCAATTATGGATAGAACCCAGCAGTTCTATTGTTGCAGATAGACGCCCTAAATGAATTGTTTTTGACACTTTTATCCTCAGAGGTCTACCTGTCAAAAAGAATTTTCTATTTCTCTGGGGGTACAAGAGGTGGGAAAAGTTTAGCGCGGGGCGAGGGGGTCTACTTGCAACAATAGAACTACAGGGGGTCTATCCACAGCTAACCCTTATACATACTACGTGCAAGTAGAATCAGATGCAGATTGAGCATGTAATCTCCCAAACAAAATAAGCATACCTCATCTAGTAATGGGGAGTCTTCACTCAGTTGGGTAGAGGATTACGAAGTAGGTAAAGCAGTGTTCCGTTGCCCAAGCTGGACATGAATAAGGACGTGGGTGCCGAGCCATTGCACGTTTCACCTTTGATTAGGGAGGTTCTGATGGCTCATAGAAGGCTTCTGCATGCTAAACTTTGGGCAAGCGTCCAGACCTGCCGCCAGGTGCGTAGATATTTTCATTGGTACTTTACTTTTGTTCAAGGTGATTTTATTCTGAGGCAGTCAGGGGTGCAGGAGAAGAAGAGAGAAGATGACGAAGGAAGAAAGAGAGGAACATGGAAGAAGATCATTACGGAGATGGATTTGTAAATATCAGTGTAAAAAGCCTATCACAATATAAGTTGATAACTTACCTTCTTGCAAGTCTCGGCAGAGGTGGCTCCATTGGTGGTCCGGACTCCAGAGTGAGAGATTGAGGGGAGACATCGAGAGAGTTTTTTTTTAATTAATTTCTTTAAAAGATTCAAGACCCTAATTAATCTAAGTATATTATCTAAGATAGATTTGGATCGACTCATTAATCCATTTTGATCTGATCTGCTTTCTTCATCCATAGTCATGCATAAGCGGATGTATAACCGTTTTTTTAGGCTTAATTGGTGTGAACTGGCTGGTCGGTCTATGGCCGCATCAGAGAGCATTTGACATCTAACTATTTGTAAAATGTTCATAGAAGTCGGAGAAGGATGAGAAAGTTTGCTTGTGAGATGACAAAACCTAAGTGCAGTTGGGTGATGATGGTGGCCCTGAAAGAAGGAACCGGATACTAGAATCCCTTGTTTTGAAGTTTATTATCGATGTCCTGTGAGTTCTATATCCTAATACAGTCATGAACTTATGTCCTATTGTAGATGCTTATCCTTCAGATGAAACTATATGTATATATATAAAGGAGAAATTTTCAAAATAAACCCAATCCAAACTTTAATCCCAAAAATCGACCTTTCCAAAAAAAAATTTACAAAAATCGACCTAGTTTTGGCCATGTCAGCATCGTGGATAGAAACTGGGTAAAAAAAAGCGTAATTAGTCAGGGTTGCCAATCCCGACTAATTAGGAGTACTTCTACGGATTAAGGGGTTAAAGTATTCGGGGTTGAGAACCCCGATCAAAATGGTCTATTGATTTTTTATAAAAATATACGATTAAGACCATTGATTAACAACTGATTAAAATATGGGCAGCCCTTTCATTAGGAGCTGACTGGTCTTAATCAGCACCTAATGAAAGGGATGCTGATTAAGATTGGTCTTAATCAGCTCCTAATGAAAAGGATGCGCGTGCGTTTGGTGGATAGTAAATTTTTTTTATAAAATATACGCAAGTGATTAAGAATGTTTGGGGACTAATTAAGAACTGATTAAGATCATTTTGGGACTGATTAAAGAACTAATTATGTGCATCCCTTTCATTAGGAATTCATTCAGACCATTTTGGTCGGGGTTGCAAACCCCGAATAGTTTGACTCCCCGCGAATAATTACAAGTACTCCAAATTAGTCAGGGTTAGCAACCCCGACTAATTAGGACATCGCTTTTAACGACCGGTTTAAGCCCGCGATCTTGGCGTGACGGCGGATCATTCTGTAAATTGTTTTGGAATGAGTCGATTTTTGGGATTAAAGTTAGGAACTCGAGAAAAAAAATGAAAACGCAAAGTGGAAGAGCACTAGAAGAGAGCGACCTTATCTCATCCGGGAGTACTTCTTTCTCATTAACTCTCAATCCCATCCAACAACCCCTCTGTCCGAATATAATTTGTACTAGGAAATTAACATTCTCGTATAGGAAATTAACTCTCATTTACTGTTTTGGAATAGTTTATTTTCTTATAAGGCACTTCAATAGATTTTCGGTCCTTAATGTTTGGAAGTCATTACTCGAGTTCCTAACATTACCTCTATCATCAACCTATGTTATTTTTACAAAATTCTATTAAATCTTGCTAATGTGGCGATGCGCCCAAGACATGGCATGTCAGCATAAAATTTGTGAAATTCCAAGTTCAATACAAAATTGTAATTTTACTATTTTTTGTTGATGTGCCAGGATAAACTTGGACTTTCACTAATTTTTTACTTACATGGCTATACCATATCATCACCACATGAGTAAAATTTAACAAAAGTTTATAAAAACGACGTAGGCTGATGATGAAAGTAACTTTATGGATCCCTACTGATGATTCCAAACATTAAGGACTTGAATAATATTTAGCGGATACCCTAGGGACCTCCATTAAACTGTGTGATAGTTGAACTATTAAGACAGAAAAGAAGGATAAATATCATCAAGCATGATCTTAGCAAATCCAATAGATTCACATTTTTTCCCCAAAAAAATTTAGGCACATATGCTTCATAACACAATGTGAAGATAGATGTGGCATCCACAGGATGCACAGTAGATGCTCTTCTTGATCTCATTACATTAAAAGGAGTCAGAAAATGATTCGTAAAGCTGACATTTACAGCCATAGGAGCGAGGGAAAAAAGATAAATCGGTAATCAGACATCGTTAAATTCTGATTCAGATCCATCCCATATTACTTTGTAGCCTCTGACGATTTCTTCACCCATAACTTCTGCATCAAGGGATACCTGAGCCATCAGAATCTTCGAATCTGCATATTCATTGTGGCAGTTAAGAGGAGGCCTGAAAGTTCAATGAGAGTCAGATCAATTGTAAAATATATACATTAGTCGTACTTCTTGGTTGGAGTTTTCTTGCTTGGAGTGCTGAAGGTTTCTTCTACTGAAGTTGGGGGTGTGCTTGGATCTTCGAATGTTCGAATCAGATCTGCAAATAAGCTTGCACATGGCCATCTAAAGAAAAATACGAAAAGGGATGCATTTCAATGAGAAATCGTATTCCAAGTATTGTGATCTTCAACATTATTTTATCAGCTTCAGTAACATAGAAACCGTCAACCTGATAGTTTGAGAGAACCTGCATTGCTGGAACAAGGTAATTGATTACTGCCTCAGAAATTTTCTGATGAGCCGCTCTGCCTTCACTGTAGTACAAATGTTAAGTTGGTCACAAGTCTAATGAGAAAAGTTTGACCCATCAGAGATCACCTCTGTTGAAGAGCTTCTATAATTCTAACATACTCATCTAGCTAGCTTATTTTGTATATGGAGCCATTATTATCATCATCATGAAACAACACGTAGGCGGTTGGCTCTCTATGTAGCAGCAATCAAGGCAATGATAAAAGGGATTGCATTTGAAACAAAATTTTCAACCAGCTTTTCTTCTGGCAGCATGAGTAGAAGAAAGCCTCTTTGCCCAGAGACTTTCACTGGGAGACCATGATATGAGGGAACCATTAATAGCACACCATCTTAGGCTGAGTAAAGCTGTAGCAATAAATTCCTTAGATTCTTCAAAAATCTCAACAATCTTTGATTCAACATCTAGTTCTTCACTGTAAAGAAGATCCTCATATGCAGTCTTATAATCTTTAAGGATATTCTCATCTTCAGAGATCATTCGCAAGCTCAGAACTTGCAATGCTTCCATAGCAGTGCTGTGAAAACCACATTCCACATAGGCACAGAATGCGTACCAACATGTTGACGGATTTGGTTGGATCTTTTCTCTGTGAATGAGCTCAACGATAAGCTCAATTATGTCAATTCGGCCCTGACGGAATCATCAAACAACTAAGTTCATTTGGTGCATAACACTAAAATGCTTATAATGGATACAATAAGTTGGCATTATTACCTTTTGATTTGCTTGTTTCAAAATTGTATTAAACAGTTGGATATCAAGTTCATTTTCTTCAGATCTCACTTGATCCAAAAGACTCATTGCTGAATCAAAATCGTCATTAGCTAAAAGAACCTGATAATGAATGAAAGGAAGGATTAGACTGTAACTTGGTACTTCATTCCGCATGTATAACAGGACCATATCTCAGAGATATGGTCACGAGAAAATGCCAGCTGAGGCAGTTCCAAAAAAAGCAATTACATATTTGGTTTATTCCGGAGGACAAATTTAACAGAGAAAAAACATCACAGAGAAAATAGGTGCATCGCCCTCCTCTTCGAAAAGTCATGCAACTGGGTGGTACATGCATGATGCATTATGACAAACTATAGAATATGAGATGTTTGGATACCTCGTGCATTTTCTGAAGACTCCTCCAGTATTGCATAAACTTATATACTATTAATCTAATCACTTCTACATCCACATTAAAAGTACTGTTTGGGGCCCTATAGGGATGTCTGCACACTATAGCATGGAACCACCTTCAAGAATGACAGAAAATGAGAAATAGAATAAGCCAAGAGGGATACCACAAGAATTCCTTGAAGACTCTTGACAGTCTTGCATGAACTTCTATACTACAAGTCGCCTTTGTTGGTCTAGGATCCTGAAGGGACATCTGGACACGATAACAAGCATGGAACCGCCCTCCTAGGTATGAAAACAAATGACCAATATGCAACCATGTCATTATCTAATGTAGCTCACCTAACACCTAGATGCAACTTCTTTTGTGAAGAAGCCATGTCAACAAATGTGTGCAAGAGGTCAGAGCAACAGAACTACTGGTTACTGATCAGTAACTAAAAGATAATAGATGTCTAACAAATTGACGGATCAGGTTGGACGGGTGCACCATGCTACAGTGTTTTCTTTTTCCAGTGAGAGATCAATCCTTTCACATTGAATGCATATTCCCTGAAGTTAAATACAACTTCCAAACTCAAATAAAGTGGAATGATTAAATCATGACTAACATGCCTTAATTGCAAAAATTAATTATAAAATAAGCATCGAATAAAACAAATTACATTTGGAGTAGTTGAATGAGTTAGAGAAGGTTTATGGAAACAACCTTTATAAGTGCATTATATGTCAATGTTTGAGGAACAAAACCATCACGTAACATCAAAGACAGCAATGCAGATGCAGACTTGAGACATCCCAATATGCTGCAACATTCTACCATCATATTATATGTTGCCGCATCAGCAGGGAAACCAGAGAGTCGCATATCTTTGAATAATTCAATTGCAGTTGAAGTCTACATTTCAAAGAAAATAATAACTATCAACCTTTGATGCATAAGATTGAATATATCAAGGGAAACATCAAACAGCAGGAGCAGTTGACTCTATATTTATATATTGCAGAGAACTGCATACATGCACTTACTTCTTTAGCCTTGACGAATGCATGCAGCACAATATTGTATAACTCCAATTTTTCATAAGGATTTATGTTCCATTGCATGCTTTCTGCTATATTTAGATACCGGAGCATTTCTCCTATCATGCCCTCAGCTCCAAGAGCTCTTATCTGAAATTGTGGAAATAAGGAGATCAGATTCAGCTCCATCATTGAAAATATATTCACTAAAAGGGAAAAACACATACTTGACTAAATTAAAAATGAGAACTGAAGGAGGGTATTAGGAGAGAGGAATAACAGAGAAACAAACTGATATTCGACGAGGTATTTTTTATAAAAAAAAAAGATGATCAAATTGTATAGCAGATGGTTTCTACCAACACAGCAACATAACCTGGGTATATCTAACATATAGTACCTTGGCAAGCATTCATATGAATAATTTTACTATGCCATGAAAAATCTCATACTATCTGACATAAGAGTTAAGCCCACTATCATGACAGTTAAAAAAAATCATGCAACACTTGCATATGAGCTCAATCTCAAATATTTTTTTTTTCTAAAAGTTGAAAAAAATTAATATGTATATAACAGGTTCATTTCATATGGGTACTTACAAAACTTTAGCGTAAAGCACTGTTTGCAATCAGTTTGATATATAAGCATGGAAAAGCAGCATCTAAGTTTCCTCTAACAATAAGTTTCCTCTAAGTTTGCAAACTATAATAATAGATGCAAGATTGCAAGAACGGCAGCACAACTAATAAAACATTAAAACTACACATCATCCTGCAGTTATTAACAAAAATGGCATACAAAATGTTTACAAAATGACAAAGTTAACAGAAGGATTGTTCACATGCACCTAAAAGCAAATGCTCGAATAACCATCAATGCTAGACTCTGACTCCATATGTATACAATGGACCACTTGAGACCCTATAGCTACCACTCATGTTAATGACCAGGATTAAGTTGTCTTATTTCACTGGGAAGACCACACATTATCATGCATGGTCAGGACTCAGCGCAGAGTTATATAACATGTGATAAGATACTAAGTCCATAACCAAGTTCTGGTAGGCCGCTATAATGAACCAGAGAATAATTTATGGTTTTACTAACAATGAAGAATATTTGGTATAGCCTCTTTGTAATGCAGGCAGGAATGACCCTGGGAAATTGTATAAGAGAGGAAAGAAGTAAAAAACAAAAAAAAAAATTTAAAGTTCATAACACAGTGGTCTACTCTTCGAGGAAAGGAATAGACATTGACTTATTATGCAGTCACAATTTGTCTATTATCACCTTACAAGCTTTGCTCACTGACATCCTTTTGCCTCCCCTACAAGCTACACATTATGTCCCTGATAGACATGAAAAAGTAAATAGAAAAATCCCACTTGCTCAAATTATTTATTTTCTATTGGAACATAAGCCATTTTGACATGCTCAGATCTTCTATTTGCTCCGGATATGACCACTTCTACAGACAAAGTAAAAGGCCATGACTTGCCACAAAATATTTATTTTCTATGGTAACATAAGTCACTTTGACGTACTTGGGCTATTCTACTGCTTCTGGCATGACCATGTCAATATACCAAACACCAAATATTTGTCTACCAGTTGACCATCAGTGACTAAATAGACATACTTGGTAATGAAGAAAAAAAATAAGAAATTTGTTAAAGGTGTTCCCACATGGTTGATGAATTCAGTGACATGCCACGTAAAACTAAGCGATTTGTTTTTAAGAGTATGGAAGGTACTAATGAAATAGGAAAAGAGAAGCTCACTGTCTACCTAACACATATGGATTTGGTTAATCATATAACTTTTGAGAAAATATTTATTACATTAGTAGAGTTCTTCACTAATTGAGCTTCCCGACAAAGGTAAAAGAATCCTGTAAAAGTCTAGAGTGAAAACAGAGTTCCCTATTTGTTTGAGTCATTCTCCAATGTCAAACAAAATCAAAATTCTCGGACAATATAAGATTTTCTTGAATCTTTTTTTTTTTGGCAAGAAATGTTAGCTTTTTCATTACCAAAGTGAGAATTAAGTACAGACCCTGCCATTACAAGCAAATGATAGGTAAATTACTAATCATCAAAACCACCACAAAAAAAAAAAAACAACCTATACACCGCTTCTATATACTTCACTAGATACAAACACATAAAACCAAACTTTCTGCACATTACCAAAGCATCATCTACACTACCACTTCATCACAAGTTCCTGAACAATAAGAACCAGGTCTATCAGCTCCTCTTACTAACAAATACCGGCTGAATTTTGTCTAACATAATAAAACTCGTTTCAAGTATATTGAATAACTACTACTTTTCTTGCTGATAAAGTCACATAAAGAAGATTAGATCCCACGACATCACAACTAGGCCACTATTAATATTAAGGCATAAGTTCTTCTCAAGCTGTTCCACTTGACCATACTGCCTATTTGAAAGCTTTATTTTATTTTTGATACACCTGCTGAGTCTGCGAAAAGGTTTACTATACAGTGGAATAATAAAACACAAAACATCATCCAATAATTTAAAAAGGCATGAACCTTTGAAGAGAAATTATGATATCTGCTGACATCAAATCATACATGCAAGCACATGCACAGATATAAAGCATGAATTTCTCTCTTTTTTTTTGCACACAAGGTAATGAGCATGTGCCCACAATACACAGACACAAATATGACATTACTTTTTCTCATACAGACTCCAAACAAGGGGTTAAGCTGGGGATTCTCTTATGATTACCATTTTATAATGTAAATTCTTAACCTCTTGAAAATTAGGTATTCTTGCAATTGCTACGAATCGAGGTTTATTAAAACAAGTTCTTAAATAGATATTTTTTTTCTTTTGATAGATATGAAAATTGACAAACATGGATTTCAAAAGAAGCTTTACCAAATTCTTCATTGACATATAGCTGTGTTGGACTCCAATTCTTATCATATCCTTCTCTATAGCATTTATCCTTCTAGAGACATCTGCATGTGAGAACATGTTTCCTTTCTCATAAGGTATATTTATATTACCAAATAAAGAAAATAGGAGCTCATATGTCCTGATATTTGGCTTGATTTGTAAATGCTTCATCTTAGCCAATATATGAACAGCACGATCAGGTTGATCCTGCAAAGGCACATCCAGATAGTAAGCAACCATCAAATGATCATCACACATATTCAATCATCTGAAAAATCACATATCAAAAGAAAAGCTCATCTTCTAAGACAACAAACCAGGTAAGTTATTAAACTGATGGTTTGCTGCATGGTTAAGATATTCCAGCCTCACATGTAGTTGCTAAAAAATTATGCATTTTAATTCTCCAAACATAATGGTTCCAAATCGAAGTAGTGTAGAAGGTTTTAAAGTACATGATTTTCTTTGCACATGTCTTTTATAAAGTGTAGATCAAGGTGAACTATATGGATCGCCATTAAACTATCTACAGTGTAATTTAGTAGGTGTGAGCAAAACTTTATAAAAGATTTAGAAGCAAATACTTCTCATTTGAATTCGATGTTTAGCAATTCATATGAAACATCCACTATGTTAAAGTTGATATACATCTTCTAAAATTATTCTTAAAACAGCAAATTGCTTACCAGTAGACTGCTTGAGACCTGACAAAGGTCTGTGATGATTTTTAAGTGTTTATATCAAGATCAAAATTTTGAATCGGTATCTGTATGCCTAACTGTAGACCTAAGCAAAGTACTGTTTCAACCATTCAGTTTGTGCTACTTGATGCAAAAGAAAGAACGATTCACAACACTGGATTTTACATTTCTATATTATAAATATACATAGAGAGAGAAAGAGAAAGAGAGAGGAGAGAGAGGGGAGAGAGATACTTGGATCTTTTAGAAATGAATTCGAGCTAAAATTTTCCCATTGAAATTTGATGCATGGGCATCTATTCATATATCCACTCTTGTTGAAGTTGCTCTATTACATTTTGAAATCGAGTACTTTCAAAAAAAAAATCCATGCATCAAGCAAGCACGAATAAATGGTCAAAAAAGGCGTCTTGCTTAGATCACCACTTCAGGACATAGAAAATTTTGATTGAAACATTTATTTTTTATCTGAACTTTTAAAAACTCTAGTAAAATGTATGTTGTTGGATCCCAAACATTTTATATCATTAACCTAACTCAGACTTAGGCTATTCATTTTGCATTTTATTGACACACTAGCAAAAGAAGCTTCTTTCCTTTAACACGCTTTAGATGAAGAGGATCAATTTTAACATAATGGAGGAATCACGTGAATTGTTGAACATTGAATTTAAATGGGAAGGATTTGACTCTTAATTCTGCTAGAGTTAAGCAAGTATCTCTCTCTTTGTACATATAAATATACATATAAATGTGTATACTGGGTATGAGCTGTCACCTCATTTAACAAAATGAGCTACCAAAAAATAGGAATGGTGACATCCACTAGCTCCAATGTGCCTAGCAGGATGAACCTCACCATTAATTTATCTCCAGGTAACACAGTTAGCCAAATAAGCTGCCAGCTCAAACCCATTTTTCCTTCCATGTGTATGATTTGGATATCAACAAACACAGGGTGTAACTAACTTAGTTACACACGCCTATGAAATACAAATTGGTTAGTACAAAAAAAAAAAGTGGTCCAACGACTTCTATGACATTCATCAATAGCAGATTGTCTACTTGAATGACACCATTAAAATACAAAGTTGGGAACAAACTATGTCCCTAGAGAACTATAAAGAGCTACCCAAACAGACATGTCAGCATATATAGACAAAGATAGCTGAGAACCTGAACTGACGGGGTGCTCCTATAAGGAACAACTCATGGCAAATCAAATAAATATGGAAACTCTTATGGAACAAACAATTTATTCATTAATCAAGGGATATAAAGTGGAATAGGAAAGGATATGGCACAACTGTTACAAGTGTTCTATTCAATCTTAATACCGACTTTTAGAACTTTATGCAACACAATTGATAACATCCATGGCACAGTCGCAAAAACTAGGCCGAGCTTATAACCTGATAAGCCATAAGTTGCATCCAAGCACTTTTATGTATAGTGAGTAACAACACGAGAAAAGGCAGGGTTCACTAGATTTTTTTTAGGGCAGTGGTGATATGCTTGAAATGGTATATCTTATAACCTAACATCCAGGCAGTACTTGAAATGGCTTGGAAATGTAAAAAAAGGGTTAGGCTCTAGTTTGCAATGATAAGACTACTCGGCGGTGCTTTTAGTATTGACCAAAATGATCTCTGATTGAGAGTGTAAAGAGCTGCTTTGGAATGATAAGATTACGTGACAGTGCTTTCAGGATTGACCAAAATGCATCTTTGATAGAGAGGGTAAAGAAAGACCCTAAAAGAAGATAAGAAGGCTGCTAGTAATTAAGGAATCAATACAGATGAATAGAGAACCATAGTACTCATAAATCACAGAAATGGGTTAAAGGCTTCTATATCACTGTAATCGTTGTTCTGTGACTGCGTGCATGTGCATGTGCACAACCAGAAAAGGAGACCTGATTCCAAAACTGGATAAAAAGATTATGAGGTCTGATACACGTCCCTGGATTTTCCAAAGAGTATTAAGTGGTTTTTCGTACTTTTAAAACATACCATGGGATGCAATACTGATTACCGGAAACCTGCTTTTTGTAATTTCCAGTTTTAGGATTAAGGGGACACATGTAATCATATGCCAAAACTTAGTAAGGCTTCTAGATTGAGACGGACAAAGAGAGGAAAGCTATCCCTTGCAATCCTCGTTAACAACATAGATACAACCCTACAAGAAATAAGTACTAGGAAACAAAACAGGTCATATAGCATGGAACAATTTGTGGAAGTCATTTAGCAGGAGCAAGATTACCATAATATCACATGCAGCCAAAATAGCATTAAATGGATGAATATACTTTGGTAGACCATAAGAAATTTTCTCCAACAAAGCCTCAGCTATATCCAGCTCAAAATTTTTGCTGTGACCAGTTGACAGAACTGCAAGAGTATCATTATAAGGCTTGATGTTATTCTTTTCCATGGATTCAATCTGCAAAATGACGCACAAGAATGTCAAAGACAAGAGATACGAGAAGTCGGCTATTCTTCTTAGAAGTAAAATTAATAAATGCAACTCTAAGGTAAAAACTAAAAAGAGCTGTATGAGGCAGAAAATATTTACTCAAACTTACTGGTTTACTCAAAACTGAGTTTTAAACAAATGAAAGAATGTAGGAAGTGATTTATGATGACTTGTAATTTAAATACTTAGTATTGATTTCTAAGAACATTAGACATCAAACTATCAAGAGAAATTACCACTTTCATGCCGTAAGTCACTCCTTTCCCGTAAACTACAGCTTTGACAAAGCCATCATATGTATCTCCTGACGGTTTCAATCCAAGGTCATGCATCTAGACAGAAAAGTATAATAGACAAAATGATATTAACTTGACCAAAAAATGCTTGGAGAATAGTGAACAGAGCAAATAAATAATATTCAACATTTGGCCTCAGGCGAGATGAGAATGAACATATCAAGAGCATTAACACAATTCAATAATAATGAAAGGAGTTAAAATTTCCTTCAGCTCCTTATGGTCAGAAAAGCTGGAAGTGGGAGCAAAGACACTTTTGCCAGTAGATCTTATTACAAGAGATAGAACCTTGCAAGTAAAGCAAGCACATTCATATAGTAGATTTCAAAATTTTCTCAAAGAAACTTATCAAGCTTCAATTGAAGCAAATGCAAATTATGGAATTTTTCTTCAAAGTACTCCGAAGACACTCAAAAAGAAAGGTTGAAAAAGCATAGAAAGTCAGAATTACGTTAAAAGAATGAAGGACAAAAGTAAAAAATGTAAAACATTTCAAATATATTACGTTGGAGAAAATAAGCTGGCGTCCATGTCAATTGAGCAAAATATCTCATATGATTCACACAACGAAACTTGGGGAGTAGCGATGGATTCTAGTTAATGACTTATTTGAGATGTGATTTTTAGGAAAATACCAAAACCAGGCCGTGGACCTTGGTGCATGTATATATATCTAAGATTGGTAATAATTTCAGGTAACATAATTAGTTATATAGTTAATAGGTGTATGCAAAGCTCAATCACACATACATATGAAGAATGGAGGTTCTTTCTTTTCTTTTCTTTTTTTACTTCTGGGAGAAGATGAGGTTCGGGATTGGAGTTGTTTGGGGATCACGTTATTGATTAGGTAAGGAATTAAGTAGAGGGATAGAGGAGCTAACCCACTCGTGCTCTGAAAAAAAAATAATAATAATAAAGGAAAGAAACCAATAGGAAGAATAGAAGTTAGGTTTTGCTGTTGGGAAAGAATACTAAAGGAACAGGGATGAAAGGCGGCTGATTAGTTTCATAAGAGTAATAGGGAAGCATAAAGAAAAGGAAGAATTTCTAGGAGAAGTCATATAAGTATCTCTTCAGTTCAAGGAATGTGGAAATATTTTTCCTTTCCATTGCCGAGTGTTTTTCAGTGGAAATACTACTATTATATCAAATCTGGAAAGGTTTGCTACTGGTTTTCTGAGTACAAATTTTTTTATACACTGTCCACACAAGCTCTTAGTTTGAGAAAGGGTTTCACCACCATCAAAGGGTTGCTTTACCATTGGGTAAAGTAAATGATTGATCAATAATTATTGATATCATTATTGCCCTGTAGACTTATCATTATATTGATGCTGTTACTGCTCAAATGAGTTACAAGTGATTGTTTATACTCATGGCATTTATATGAATGACATGTATTTTAAATTCCTTAGTCAAACTTCCATCTTTAATGAACAAATATCAAAGTAGCCTAATGTCATGACCACATAACACCGACTTAGAAGACAAACAACAGGCATATTGAATCACAAAGAAGTACAGAAAGGAATTAGAATTATGTAACAAAGTGAATTGCCACATAGAACATTTTTGACATGAAGCTCATAAGGAAAAATTAAATGCTGGTTTACCATTTACCAAGATCGTGTGGCAACTATACCCTTACCTGCATGAATAAGCGCTCAGCTAGTTCGTACTTTCCAGCTTGTGCACAAGCATGAATTACATTGTTGAAAGACCATCTTAAGACATTTTTAACCGGTGGAGAAGCCTTTGCTTTCATTTCCTCAAATCCCAGCCCTTCATGTTTTACATTTTCGAGCTTCAATTCCATATAATCTTCCTTCTGAAGATACTGATCATCACTCTCAGAAACATCAGCAGAAGGGAACATCTCTGAGTAGATTTTATCTTTCTCAAGTGTATTCGATATTCCTTTTTTAAGAGTAACTGGCACATGGAATGGATCTAGATTGAAACTGTCAAGGAGGAAATCATCATCAACATTGTGAAATGACCCCGTATCCATTGTTGTCTTATGAATATTTGAAGAATGTTTCATGTTTCTCAATCCAAATATCTTATATGGAAACTCGCTAGTTGACGGAATGGGAATATCTAGCCTTGATGACTGATATTTTCTCGCAGAAGATGTCCTAAGAGGCGCACTTTCTCGGTTAGCTAAAGCTACCATATATTGCAAAATTGCATATGCTGATTTCAGGGCATTTAACCTTGTAAACGACCAGATAAATTTTCTCATAGTTATAATGCTTGGAGTATAGTAATTAGTGCAATCTTTCCAAATATCATAAACTGCTGATAAATTTTTCTGTGAAACTGCAAACTGCAACATAATTTAACAATTGACAGTCAGATGAAATGCCACATGTGAGTAACTTCGACTATGTCTGAAATAAAAAACTAAATACTGAGCGGATGACAAAAAATTAAATACTAAAAGGACAAGTTCAAAGAGGTATATCCCTTTGACAAATTGGATATGCACGTAGAAGTATCTGTAAAATAAATATTATACATCAAAACAAAGGAATGAATTTACAATGAGTCATTTGGTTTGAAGGGGAAGACTTAATTCCAAGTCCTTTGCAAGGAGAAAACAGTAAGTAACTAACAAAATAACCAACTAAGAAAACATTGAATTTGCATTGGAAATAGATTTCTCACAATAAAAATTGTGCATACCCAAACAATAGATTTGAAGTTAATTCCTGCAACAAATGTTGCATGCATGCTACTGCAACATTTGCTACAATTCATTTTGCAGCAAACCAAACAGCCCTAAGTACTTGCAAATCATGAATTCAAGGAACTCTGCACATTTATTAGGTTAATTTGAAAATTATAGATGCATATACCTTGTTTCCAGAGAAGAGACGTGCATTTCATTGCATTAAATAAATCAAAGTTTAAAGTCCAATGTTAAACCAGAGCAAGTCTAGAAAACAAAAGGTCACTACCAATAAAGTTGTATACTTGTGCTTATTATAGCAAAGGAGTTATTTCTTACTTTCAACTTTTAGCTAACAAATGCATATATCTTCTATCATGGACCATGGTAATAGGAAAATCCATTCTCATCAATATGTCATTGTGGAATCATGCTGTTGCATATATCACAAATAAATTATATAAAAATTAGAATGCACGAAATATGTAATCCAACTGACAATGTACAAAAATTATACCAGAGCACTGAAATGTGAAGATGTGGTTATTGCACAATGTAAAAGTACAAGAAAATCCAACAAGGTAATAGTTCTGAACAACAATTGGCGTCCCAGATTGTCCTACTATCTTTTATGCTCTGAAAAAGTGAATCTGGCCATTGATTTATTTCTAGTGGTCTTAAATTTTAGGATGTATTCAAATATTGCAAATTCTTATATCATTAATAACAAATAAACTAAACAAGAAAGAAGATTATGACCACTCTGAATAGGATTTGATATTAAAAATATATAAGATTGATATACTCATTTAGTAATAATTAATTTCAAATTTTAATAGTTCAAGAGAGTAAATTTACTCTTAGAAGATAGGAAATAAGGAACTTGAATGTCCATCACATGCCTAAAATCTAAATAAAAGAGGAAAGGACATTAACTTGAGGGTAGCAATATAAGAGGTAAGGAATGAAGAGAATGCATCAAATAAAGGACTTATGTGATTTGATTTTTGCAAGTATCTCTCTCCTCAAGGTCAGCTTTTTCCTGCCTCCTCCATAATTGGATGCTGTAGTCGGCACAAGACATGCAACATTCAGGGGCAGTAGATGGGAAGAACTTTTAGGGTGGAGCAGAAATTATGTACAGGTTAGAAAACCAGCTCCTCACCAGTTTAGCAAGATAGGGCTATAATCAAAAAAGGATTGGGAAGTTCTCATTACACAATTGTCGGCAACGTAGAAAGAACATCACATTATGGTAGATATATCTTCAATATTAGTATTTAGTACTAACAACAGTTAAATCATGTAATTTACCACAAACCTTGAGAAGCCCCCAATACGTTATTTCAGACTTCCCCACAAATTGTTTCTCCATCAGCTCTATACAATGGTCCACATCAACAAAGCTTTGCCTACTTCCAGATTCACTTAAGAAAATATTACTCAAGGAAAGCATAGCATGGGCAAAGTCATGATCACCAACAAACTTAAGCCAATGAAATGCCTGAGATGAAAACCAAACATAAAAATAAATATTATGTGAAAGTTAACGTAGGATAATACATAATATGAAGTTGAATAAGACAGAATTTTGATCATATAGTTGAACTAGGTCATGCCATGCACAGAAAGTAAAATGACTTATTTTGGCTTGTTGAGAGATATCGACAAATATGATGTCTGCAGATCAAGTAGAAACATATGTTTTTTTAATAATACATTTTGAAACCCCCAAGTCAAAAACAAAGTACATGATTTCCTTTTCTTAAAAGACCGGAATAAGTAGGTCTTGACATTTGCAGAAACTGAAAAGACATTTTCTATGATTTTGTTTGGTGAACAAGAATGATAGTCAATGAATAATGACTAATGAGGTTCAAGTCAGAAAAAGAAGTAGAAAGTATTAAAAAAATTAATATGAAAAAATAATAAATCTGTTCCATTACTCCAAATTTATAATGCATATGGAAATGCATGCGTAAACATGAAACACATTCTCACAAAAATTTGCTGAATGAATAGAGGGAACTGGATCGTGAAAAACATCTCAGCATACCTCCTTAAGATATCCTCCCCTACTAAAGGCTTTAACAATAGCTCTACAACATCTCTTGTCAATAGCCACCGCTTGTTCCTCCATGATTCTCCAAGTTTCCATGACAAACTAGTTAAAACAGAAAGTTCTAAGAACATAACACATAAAATACAAATCTTTGTGCAAGAAGTACATTCACGAAAGAAGATTGTTTACATCAATAGACTTTAAAACAAGAGAACAGAAAAACCTGAAAAAAGATGCAAAAACACTGTTAGGAAAAGAGGAGATATTTCAACCCCCTGCCTCTATGGCTAGAAAAAAAAATTTAATTGATTTACATCAAAGTTTCCTGCATCCTCAGAAGATAACATGTTCATGTAGCAGTCACCCAGTGGGCACTGACAGCTACAGTAAAACATGCTTCAATTAGCTCTGGCTAGTACAAGCATGATCGAACATCAAGAGCAAATATGCACAACGTAAGTTCGCAATGTCTTTTAAACACAGTATTATTTATAGTTTTAACCATCCATAACTACTTAAAGATGTGACGATGATCAACTCTATAAGATGATCATCTCTATAAACATAACTAACAGCTCCTTTAAATAGGAAGATAACAACAATCTACAAGTTGCTATTGTAGAAACCCTCACACGATACAAGATGCGACCACAAACTAACATATGAAGTAGATATGCTAATTTCGGATGTAACACCAAATGAAAGAGCATCTAAGTTGCATGGAAATGGGTACGAGTATTGCTACGGGTGCGGGTACGGGACATGGCACCCAAACGACCCTTTACAATCATGGTTTTGAATTTAGGTATGGGCTAAAATAAACCCTACACATGTCTAACGAGTTTCAAGAAGTTGATGTGAACTGCAGGATATACGTCCAAGAAGTGTTTTACAAGTGTTCTAAATTAAAATATATATCAGATAATTGAGTATATGTTTGCATAAATGTATGCATATATCCAAAGAGTGTCCATGAAGTTTGGGTAGGGGGACGTGTCGGGCAAGGTTATAGAAAGCGCTATACAGCCTAGGCGCTGGAACTGAAGCCTATAGCCAAGGCGGCTAGGCGGGAGCCTAGGCAAGGCCTAGGCGGTTTTTCTTTTTTATTTTTAATTACAATAGTTGATGATAAATGTCAATCTAATACTATTCTAAAAGTGTGAAGGATGTTAAAACATTTCTTTCAAAAATACCCTCAATTTGTATATATAGTGTTAAAGATGCCATTTATATTGTTAAGGGCATCCATGTAATATTGTGACTCTCCATGATAAACTGCATACATTAACCTACATACATATACATAGTCAATGAAGTAAATAATATAATAAATGCAATATATACATTATTATAATCATAAATTTTGATAATGAAGAGTTTTCTTCCAGAGGTCGTGCATGTGACAAACTAATATTATACGTTTCAATTTGCAAACAAAGTGTCAACTTAAAATGCCATTAGTGCATGCATTCATGGTTCATGCATACTTGAAATGAGAGGTACATTTTCAGTTGTAGTCTTTATTTAAGTGGCAATTACAACATTTGACAGTTACGGAATCCAAAGAGGTAGCCTGCTTTTTTATTTATCATAATAGCCCTTACTTGCAACCTATATAAATTCACTCATTTGATGATTTAAATTTACACTCACCTCTTACAACCCTAAAACAGCATCCTTTACTCACCCCATGGCTTTACTACGATATTATTTGGATGATACCAACTCGCCAGTGAAAACGTTATCCCTTCAGAAGAGATAACGACAAAGGGGGGATGAAGACGATTGAAGTTGTGCTGAGTAAGCACTGAGTTTTACTCGGATTATTCTTTATGCTGATGCGATTGTTAGATTGATGGCTATACGCTGATTGAGGATACAATTGATACAAGGAATCAGACGGTGGAGAATTCGGATTGAGACTAAAGTTTGAGGTCGAATTTGGGGGGTTTTAAAGGAATTTTTTCTATGTCTATAATTATTACTATGTACTTTATTGTGATTTGAGAGAAATAGTGTATTATCCATGAACTTAGTGTGTGTGTGTGTGTGTCTATATATATATATATATATATATATATATATATATATATATATATATATATATATATATTGTTTTACTAAGAATAGTTATCACTTAATAATAAGCACAGTTAGCGTGAATTTTGTTCATGGATCTAGCTCTATATTATTATATGTTGCTTATTATGTGCTTATAAGCGCTCTTGTCATACTTCTTTTTTGTTCTTCCTATTTCTGCCATAAATACATATTACTTTTTTGTCAATTGGAATTATGATTTTTGTTTATTGAGAATAAAGACTTATTTTGTTTTGTTTCTTTGTTTAGGTGCTAGCTACTAGATCATGTTCCTTTTAACTAATGACTAAGAGCATGTTTGAGAACTTTCGACCCACTTGGATTATAATTTAGAGTGGATTATAATCTAATATTTTGTCAAAATGATAATAAAAAAAAGACACAGAGTTGGTAGTGAGTTATTAAATGTTTAGCTCTTCAACTTATCCATTTTACTCTGTGTTCAAGTAACTACACAAGCTACATGTACTTTATAATCAAGAGTCTCTTGACATAAGGATTTTAAATCAATCAGTGGAAGATATATTTCATAGTCTCTATGGGACTCAGATGATCGAAATTGTTGAGAATGTTGATTTCAAAAGCTTATTGAAGTTAAATGTGGCTTTTCTAAGTGTTAAGTCAAGAATGATAGAAATATCAGCGAAGTACATACATAACTAGCAGATGCAATGAACAGATCAGTTCTTTTAGTTGTGTACAACGTTGTTTGCTTCTATTTTGCATAGTTTCATTTAGGATGCAGAATTATGTAGCATCTAAGACTAATACCTTTTATGTCATGAAGGGACTGGCTAGAATTTTTAGATTGTTCTTAATCTCATATAGTCCTTAGAGAATTTCATAATGCTTACAATTGCATTGAAGATATTTTTCAGGCAATAGCTCATTCCATTTATTAATTCGTAATGAGCTTGTAATGAAACATTAGATTACTTAATTGCCAAATGAAAGTAATTTTATGTGTGTGTGGGGTGGAGGGTTGGGGAGGAGGGACACAAAGAAAAAATTTTGTACCTGCTAGAATTTTCTACATGTTTCTACACTTATATAAATTATCTTACCACTCTTTACAAGTCAAATCTGACCTTAGACCTCTAGATCCAAGAAACAAATTATGATATACCTATATGTATAATACAATCTTATTTTATAGATTATTATTTGCATATACAATCATTAACATTTAATATATGTAGCGTGCTAGATAAATATTCACTTTTAAGATATTATCCATCATTAAACAACACTGAATTTTCAGTCTTCATAATCTAAGTAACAATTTTCATTGTTTTATATAACTTAACATATTACTGAAACATTCCACTTGATATATTTAGCCAGAGATGAACATTCAAATCACATTTTCATTAACAACCTGAAGATTTATCAAAAGCAATGAACAATCAAAACTATGCCTATATATGTAAGCACTGAAACTTTTTATCTTGATTTTCTTTAAGTTTTTTGAAAGAATACTTTTCTTTAAGCTTTAATTTTTAAACTTTATCCTGCTTTTTATTTAATCTTTAATTTTTAGTCATTTTCCTGCTTTTTTAAATATTTATTCTTTTTCTGAGTTAATTTCTCAATTTCTTGTCCATGAAACAAATTCAGAATATAAAATAATTTAAAATTACACGTTAGCATATGTCCACTATACTATAATGCTATAAAACTGTGTAGAACATTAAGAAATTTATAATATTAATAATAATATATAAAATATTTATAATATCATTAATATTTATAATATCATTAATATTTATAATATTTAGTGAAGGAAAAGAAACATATAACCACTATTTTGTATTAATATTTATCTTAATTATGTTCTAATATATTATAGTAGGAATAATATTAAAATATTAAAATATTGATATATATATATAATAATTATAATATTATAACATTTATAGTAGGATTTTTACATGAAAACCATCATAACTTTTGTCCAAATTGCAACTTAACACATTTATTGTTATTATTTTTATGTAAACCACTTTAGTTTGCTTACATATTCTCAATGTCACACTTTTTAGTATTTTTTCTTTAAAAAAATTTAAAATTACTATAATACTCCTCAGTCTAACCTAATAGAAAAAAGGAGAAGAAGAGGAGAGGTGGAGGGAAGTTAGTTGGACCGATGGCATGAGAGAAGGAAGGAGGTTGGCGGGGAGAGTGGAGAGTGAGGAGGAGCAAAGAAGAAGAAAGAGGGTAAGAAGGAGGAGGAGGAGAGGAAGGTGAGAATAGAAGAGGAGGTGAGAGGGGAAAGGAGGTGAAGGGAGAGGAGAGGAAGGAAAGAGGAATGGAGATGGTGGAGGAATGGAGGGGAATGGAGGGGAGAAAGGAAGGAAGGAAGAAGATGGGGAGAGGAGTGGGGATAAAATGAGTATTTTTAAAAAAAATTTTGGGCTGAATAGTGGCGAAGGTGTGACATTGAGAACATGTAAACAAACTATAGTGGTTTACATAAAAAAATTAAATAAACATTGTAAGTTACAATTTGGGCAAAAGGTAAGATGGTTTTCTTGTAAAAATTCTTTATAGTTTTAAGAAAAGGAAAGGAACTTAATGCATTGCCAAGTTCAATCTTTAAAAGCCAATGGAAGAAGATAAATAAAGGTATAGCCATGTTTTTAACCTCTCAATTAAATGCTCATGAATCATCAATTCAATCCAATCTATTAATCTCTATGTTTACCAACTACTCAATATCGTTATTTTCTATTACCAATTCACGCTTAGGATGTGTATGCGGTGTTCTATTGCCACACAACAAGCAAGGCGAAAGGTTATGATGTGCCCATGGTGGGAATGGATGGATGGAGGATGGAGGCATTTGCGGTGTGCCATATAGATCGTCCGCGACGAGGATGGAACACGAAGCACGTGGCGTTTTGGGTGCTTGAAGTGAAAGGCGGAACTATACGGTTTGTCACTTCTTGTGGGGCGGTGCCGATTTGCCATAGCTTGCCACAAGATTATCGTTGTTTGGACTTTGGAGCAAGAAGATGAACTAGAGAAATGAGGGTGTGTCTTATGTATCTTTAGGTTGTTAATGTGAACTTGACCTACATAGTCATTTATTGTGTGTATCTGGTAGTTTTGGTTCTTTATTATAAGCACCAAAGTAAACATTACCAAAAATTCTTTAAAAGTGTTACTAATTATATATAAAATATTTATAATATCATTAATATTTATAATATCATTAATATTTATAATATTTAGTGAAGGAAAAGAAACATATAACCACTATTTTGTATTAATATTTATCTTAATTATGTTCTAATATATTATAGTAGGAATAATATTAAAATATTAAAATATTGATATATATATATAATAATTATAATATTATAACATTTATAGTAGGATTTTTACATGAAAACCATCATAACTTTTGTCCAAATTGCAACTTAACACATTTATTGTTATTATTTTTATGTAAACCACTTTAGTTTGCTTACATATTCTCAATGTCACACTTTTAGTATTTTTCTTTAAAAATTTAAAATTACTATAATACTCCTCAGTCTAACCTAATAGAAAAAGGAGAAGAAGAGGAGAGGTGGAGGGAAGTTAGTTGGACCGATGGCATGAGAGAAGGAAGGAGGTTCGGGAGAGTGGAGAGTGAGGAGGAGCAAAGAAGAAGAAAGAGGGTAAGAAGGAGGAGGAGGAGGAGGAGGAGGAGGAGGAGGAGGAGGAGGAGGAGGAGGAGGAGGAGGAGGAGGAGGAGGAGGAGGAGGAGGAGGAGGAGGAGGAGGAGGAGGAGGAGGAGGAGGAGGAGGAGGAGGAGGAGGAGGAGGAGGAGGAGGAGGAGGAGGAGGAGGAGGAGGAGGAGGAGGAGGAGGAGGAGGAGGAGGAGGAGGAGGAGGAGGAGGAGGAGGAGGAGGAGGAGGAGGAGGAGGAGGAGGAGGAGGAGGAGGAGGAGGAGGAGGAGGAGGAGGAGGAGGAGGAGGAGGAGGAGGAGGAGGAGGAGGAGGAGGAGGAGGAGGAGGAGGAGGAGGAGGAGGAGGAGGAGGAGGAGGAGGAGGAGGAGGAGGAGGAGGAGGAGGAGGAGGAGGAGGAGGAGGAGGAGGAGGAGGAGGAGGAGGAGGAGGAGGAGGAGGAGGAGGAGGAGGAGGAGGAGGAGGAGGAGGAGGAGGAGGAGGAGGAGGAGGAGGAGGAGGAGGAGGAGGAGGAGGAGGAGGAGGAGGAGGAGGAGGAGGAGGAGGAGGAGGAGGAGGAGGAGGAGGAGGAGGAGGAGGAGGAGGAGGAGGAGGAGGAGGAGGAGGAGGAGGAGGAGGAGGAGGAGGAGGAGGAGGAGGAGGAGGAGGAGGAGGAGGAGGAGGAGGAGGAGGAGGAGGAGGAGGAGGAGGAGGAGGAGGAGGAGGAGGAGGAGGAGGAGGAGGAGGAGGAGGAGGAGGAGGAGGAGGAGGAGGAGGAGGAGGAGGAGGAGGAGGAGGAGGAGGAGGAGGAGGAGGAGGAGGAGGAGGAGGAGGAGGAGGAGGAGGAGGAGGAGGAGGAGGAGGAGGAGGAGGAGGAGGAGGAGGAGGAGGAGGAGGAGGAGGAGGAGGAGGAGGAGGAGGAGGAGGAGGAGGAGGAGGAGGAGGAGGAGGAGGAGGAGGAGGAGGAGGAGGAGGAGGAGGAGGAGGAGGAGGAGGAGGAGGAGGAGGAGGAGGAGGAGGAGGAGGAGGAGGAGGAGGAGGAGGAGGAGGAGGAGGAGGAGGAGGAGGAGGAGGAGGAGGAGGAGGAGGAGGAGGAGGAGGAGGAGGAGGAGGAGGAGGAGGAGGAGGAGGAGGAGGAGGAGGAGGAGGAGGAGGAGGAGGAGGAGGAGGAGGAGGAGGAGGAGGAGGAGGAGGAGGAGGAGGAGGAGGAGGAGGAGGAGGAGGAGGAGGAGGAGGAGGAGGAGGAGGAGGAGGAGGAGGAGGAGGAGGAGGAGGAGGAGGAGGAGGAGGAGGAGGAGGAGGAGGAGGAGGAGGAGGAGGAGGAGGAGGAGGAGGAGGAGGAGGAGGAGGAGGAGGAGGAGGAGGAGGAGGAGGAGGAGGAGGAGGAGGAGGAGGAGGAGGAGGAGGAGGAGGAGGAGGAGGAGGAGGAGGAGGAGGAGGAGGAGGAGGAGGAGGAACTTAATGCATTGCCAAGTTCAATCTTTAAAAAGCCAATGGAAGAAGATAAATAAAGGTATAGCCATGTTTTTTTAACCTCTCAATTAAATGCTCATGAATCATCAATTCAATCCAATCTATTAATCTCTATGTTTACCAACTACTCAATATGCGTTATTTTCTATTACCAATTCACGCTTAGGATGTGTATGCGGTGTTCTATTGCCACACAACAAGCAAGACGAAAGGTTATGATGTGCCCATGGTGGGAATGGATGGATGGAGGATGGAGGCATTTGCGGTGTGCCATATAGATACGTCACGACAGGATGGAACACGAAGCACGTAGCGTTTTGGGTGCTTGAAGTGAAAGGCCGGAACTATACCAGTTTGTCACTTCTTGTGGGACGGTGCCGATTTGCCATAGCTTGCCACAAGATTATACGTTGTTTGGACTTTGGAGCAAGAAGATGAACTAGAGAAATGAGGGTGTGTCTTATGTATCTTTAGGTTGTTAATGTGAACTTGACCTACATAGTCATTTATTGTGTGTATACGGTAGTTTTGGTTCTTTATTATAAGCACCAAAGTAAACATTACCAAAATTCTTTAAAAGTGTTACTAATTATATGATAATAGAAGAGAGAGAAGGTGAAAATGAGAATTTTATTTTGTTATGATGGATTAGCAAAAATAAAGATAATTAATATAAACTGGAATAGCATGACACACTTTTAACATAAAAGTCAAGAACAAACTTGGAATTTTTGTCTTTTGGGTAATTTTTTATATAATAAGTATTTTATCTAACATCCCTAATGCTAAAACTATATTATAAATTTGCACATAAAACTACGGTAGTTATTAAATGTCATTCATTATCTTAAATTATAAAGTAAATAGAACTATGTCTTTTAAGATTAAAAAATAAAATTGTATCTTTTGGATATTCCATGATTTGCCAATGTTCACAAAATAACCTGAATTTTTTCACAAACAACCATGGATCTTCATAATTTTTCACAAAGACCATTGAAATTTCATATATTTATAGAAAGAATCACGAAACTTCATAATTTTTACAGATTAACCCTATATAGTTCAAAACTTTAACCTTAAGAAGATTGAAAGAAGTATATGATCTACATTGTGAGAAAATTACAAATAAGTCCTAAAATGTTGTTATAATTACATTCAAATGAAACTTTTCCATTAATTAAATAATGAATTGTGTAAAGTATTAGAACATAAAACAAATATGTCCACGTGTAACGCACGTGCACTATACTAGTGTTATAAAAAGTATAGGCGCCGCAGTGGCGCCTAGGCAGATTTCTTTCTACGTTTAAGTGATGGTGGAGGTTTCGCTGAAGGTAAGAGAAGGTAAAGAAGGTGTCTATAGTTGAAGGCTAGAAGAGTTTAGAAGAGTTTGGAGAATGTAAGGGGACATGGAGGTTGCAACGTATGAAATTACGATCAATGCCTAAAGGATACAATCCATGTAAGCGGCTCATGCTCTCGTAGGCACTCTCAAAACATATGTGGCTAGCCTAGGTTCCGCCTAGGCAGGCTAAGAGGAGGTTTTTTAAGACATTGGTATCGGGTACGTATCGGGTATGGGTATGGCTTCATGATAGAGGTACCCAGGTAACATAGAAGAGCATAAATCAATTGAGTCAGTTCTGCTCCACCATATAAGAACTTCCATGCTAATATGAATATCCAATTATCGCCCAAAAAACATGATGCATGAATAATTGATACAAGAATCATAAAGAGTTGAAGGGCATTCTATCCACTTTGAAACTTAAAAGCTTTCAATATAAACAAACTAATGAATCTAGTCATGTTGCAGAGTCTGATAGCATACATGGTACGTCACACACAAACTTTTGCGGTTAAAGGAGAAAAGTGGATACCAATGCTAGTGGATGTTTCGATCCTTTTTAAGTTTCATTTTCTTCAAAACTAATGTTGGGCTAATAACGAATGGAAAATGAAAATAAAAAACATACTCAAATTATTAAAAAAAAGTTTGATGCTTTCAATAAAAGTCTTGACCGCTAAAACTTTTGTCTCATTGCATATCCTAAATCTTATAAGTTATGTTTATTTATCATAGATATGCTTTAACCTTATGGTACCAAACTATATTACTTGGGTACTTCTATAGTGGAGCCGTACCCATCCCAGACACGTGTTGTACCCGCACACGTACCCGACACTTCTCTCCTTAAATACATGCATATATTTATTTAGGCATGTTCTCAATTATACAATGCATGTTTAATTTAAAACACGTATATGTGTGTGTCTGTGTACATATATGTATGTATGTATACGTGTGTGTATCCTACACTTCACATTCATTTTGGCAACTTATTGGATAAGGTCAAGTTCATTTCAGCCTTAAGAATTATGATTTAAAAGGATCAGTTACATATATAGCACAGAACTATGAGTATATCCCCATGAATTTCACCTGTGTCCCCATACCCTACCTTCTACAAATTTGTCATGTCTCATACCCCCACCTGCACCTTCACTCGTGCAACTTAGGTACCAAACAACAACAACAAAAATTGAAACAAGATAAAATTTTCAGTTTTTTATCATCACGCACCAGTGTTTTATATATCGGCCGCCATGTCGGACATGTCGGCTGACATGTCGGATTTAGGGGCCAAACGACACGATATGAAGCTTTTCAATGCGTATTGTGTTTTCAGGGTTCATGTCGGATATATCGGGGGACATGTCGGATATGTCGGGCGGATATATCGGGGGACATGTCGGCTATGTCGTAGATTTTTCGATCGAAAAATTGGTGATTTTTGTTATGTTTATCTAATCAGGTTTGGGTTTAAATTCCTGATTGCCTTAATATTGCTTTCAAAGACAAAACCCGATCAGTTAGGGGAAATAGAAAAAAAGACCAAAGTCATTTCCGTCGCTCCTCTTCTTTCTCTCCTACAACATCTCATCGGTCTCTTCTCCGAGTTGTTCGTTTGACATCAATATTGGGCGATCTCTCTTCTTAACCGCCAGCATCGGGCTCCTCTTTTCTCACATCTTTCCTTTAACATCAACCCTAAGCATTACAAGTTATTTACTTTTTTATATGTTTAGACAATAGAATTTATTAAGTATGTTTAGATTTCATTTATGATATTTATATTACACATGCACACCATCCGATATGGCAATCCGATATTTTTTTCATGTCCCCCGACATATCCCCGATTTCCGCTATCCGACATGAATTTTAGCCGTCCGACATGAACCCGACATCCGACATTTAAAACCTTGCCACGCACAATGCAAAATAGAAAGATGTATCATCTAAATTGTCATCTACCGCAGTTACAAAAAACAAGTAATAAGTTCACCATGCTTCTTACCAGAGGATCAGGAATCTGTGCACAGTAGTCCAGAACAAAAGAAAAGTCATCAGGACCTAAAGAGACGTTTCCATCACCAAGATTCTGTAGCATCCCAAAGGCTTTTTCCCTCTCCCCCAAGCGAAGAGCATTAACAATTTGACGTTGTGCATGTCCGGTTCCATGTTGAGGTCTACATTGGAAACAATAATAATCTGCAACCAAGTATAAACATGTCAATTATAATTATCATTAAGAATGGAAATTGAAATATCGAACAAGCCCACGTTAGCATACATCAAAATGAGTCACTTGTGACAGGATCCTTAAAGTAAGGTGCACACATCAGGTTTAGTTTGACTCATGAACTGCTATGTACAAAGCAAATGGCCCAGGGTGGAAAGATAATGTGGTCCTCATGTCAAGGTTTCAATGTAGATATGCATAGAGATCCGAGAAGTGAAAAAAAAACAAATTAAAGAATAGAATAGTGTATGATCAACACATACTGCATTGGACCTCGGCACAAGCATCCAAACAAAGAGAAAACAATGGTGGCAAATAATTAAGAGCTAAAGAGAAAATCACCATTTATCTGGAGGTTAGATCAATGTGGCTCAAGACGATAAGAAATCTCGTATAATCCTATGGAGCAAAAATATTTAAAGGAATGTTAACAAATAGAGGTCAAAGTAAGAACAAAAGATAGAGGGACGGCTAAGATGACAAGCAGATTAAGAGAGATGCATAACATGTGGATCAAGCTTCAAGTAGTCAAGTGGAATTAGCAGCATTGTCAAGACTCGATTTCTCGAAGTACAAGAATATATGTAGACAAATAAGGTATAAAAAAGGAGTTATTAGTGCCAAGTTGCTCCATTTGTAGCTAACCGTCTTCCCAACCATAAGAGGCTGGCCACGTCAAGAAAGAAAAAGGTAAGAACCATTAACTCCTTGGAAAAAACAAGAGCATAGCCTCGCAGAATTTTATGAACATTACATAGCAGTAAGATGGATAAAATACAGACTGAAGATCATTCCCCCGATATCTTAGACACTAATAATCCTTAACTCTTAAACCAATTAGGCACTAGTTCTTAACTTTGGTAAGTTGAACCAGAATCTGATTTCAATTCATCTTACAAGTACTGCTTATAACAACGTAAAGAAGCTCTGCTCATTGAAAAACAGCTTAAAAGCCGTAGAAACAACGTACAAAAGAAGAAAAAAGAAGAGTCTAGACAATTAAAATGAGATTTGACCATTATATGCATGCAGTAGGAAGTTTAGGCAAATAGAATGAAAAAAAAGAACCTAAAACACTTCCACCTAGGCCTGAGATACATGGTGATAATCCTTCTTTCTGTAATTTTGCATCAGATCAAAGTGCAACCTGAACAGTACACATCCTTCCTGATAGAGATAAGTATCACGTATTCTTAGTTTCTTATGCATCTATTTAAAATGAAATCCTAATTAAGATACATATAATAGCATTCAGCAGGTATCCATAAGTAGCACACTAATTATGAGAAAAGTACCATAAACTATGTTGCACGGATACAGGTACGGGTACGGGACATGGCAAACTTGTAAAAGGTGGGGGTACAAGGACACGGCTATATAAATATTTATATACACATTACACATATATTATATCTTGGAATTAATAATTTATATGAGAACAAGGATGAGAATTAAAATTCCTGTAACATTTTTATGTTTTTTTATTACGTGGATTATAAATTAGAAAATCACTAGTTTTTGAACTAGACATCCAAACGACCCTTCAAAATCATAATTCAATACCTATGTGCTACGAGTTTTAAATGTAGAATATATGTCCAAAAAATGTATAACAAGTATTTTAAATTAAAACATGTATTGTATAATCAAGTACATGCCCGAATAAATGTATGAATATATGCAAGGATTGTCCAAGGAGTTTGAATACAACCATACGGGTATGGGTGCGGCTTCAAATTAGAAGTGTCCAGGTAACATAGACCCTAAACAAAGATGTTTACCTATGTCGAATTAGTGGTGCAACATAGATTAGAAATTTCAGTTTAATCATAACATGAGAATCCAATGTATCCGTTACATTTAACCTACATAATTAAAATTTGGCAAAAGTCCAGTAGAGTCCTTGATGTATCATCCAAATAACATTTGGGTCCTTAATGTATGGAAGTCATCACTGGGTTCTTTAAAATAACCTCTGTCATCAGCCTAGGTCCTTTTTACAAACTTCTGTTAAACCTTACAGACATGGCGTGACGTGATACTGCCATTTCAGCAAAAAAAGTTAAAGTCCAAGTTCGTACTGCCACATCACTATCACCTCAATAAAAAATAGTGAAATTACAAGTTTGTATTGAACTTGAAACTTTCACTAATTTTTTCCCGGATGTGGTAGTGACATAGCGCCACGCTAAAGCCACATCAGCAAGACTTAATGGAAGTTTGTAAAGAGCACCTACGCTGATGACGGAGGTAACGTTAGGGACCCCCCGATGACTTCAAACACTAAGATCCCAACTAATAGTTGGTCAACACATCAAGGACCTCCACTAAAGTTGTGTGACCAACATTAAGGACCTCCACGGAAGTTGTCTTTAAAATTTCTAGTCATAATTTGTCATTATAAGTTCTTGCTCATAAGTTCATTGTTAACTAACCTGTCACTCTCCAAGCAATATCAAATAGTTCCCGTAGGACATGAGATAAAGGGAATTCTTGTGCATAATAGTTACTATAAGCTCAAAACTGTTCATAATTAGCATTTTTGAGGAAGGAATTACATGAAATATAGATATGTTAAGCAAGATCGAGTGGGAGAGGCTCCTACTGGATAACCTCAAGGAAAGTTATCACTCGGGGTGTTACAAATAAATAGCAAAAGAAATGTCTTCAAAAAATTCAAAATGCACGCATGCTAAGCGCCATGAGTAAGGTACTCTAATAGCGTTGTTCTGAAGCATTAATATTCCTTATGATTTTTCTTATAACTTTAAATTTGGTTTGAGTTAATAATGAAGGCTTACCACATAGAGCTTTACAATCATAATTACAGTTATGAAATTTATTTTCCTTATTTTCTGGAATCCATCTTGAAAGTAGTTTTATCTTTACATTGAATCATTGGTAGAGCAATTGTATAATATCACTTCATTGAGAAGCAATACAATGCACTAAAAAAACAAAGCCATCTCATGCATGGTAATTTAGGTCGAAAAGTTACAATAAATCTACAAGATGTCAATGGTTAGAAGAGCTGAAAATTGATTTTTGGTATGTTCACTATCTTCACTAAAAAATATAATCTCTAAGTTAGCAAGGAGTTAAAAGTCTGATATTACAGATGTAGAGATTTCATGCAAAATTTTTATGTAACCTACAATGTAAAGTTTAGTTATAAAATGTTATGGCACCTAGAATACGTGCATTTTGAAATTTTTTTGGAGACCTTTCTTTTGCTATCTATTTGTAGCACCCCGAGTGATAACTTTCCTTGAGGTTATCCATTAGGAGTCTCTCCCACTCGATCATGCTTAACATATCTATATTTCATGTAATTCCTTCCTCAAAAATGCTAATTACAAACGGTTTTTGAGCTTATAGGAATTATTATGCACAAGAGTTTCCTTTATCTCATGTCCTACGGGAATTATTTGATATTGCTTGGAGAGTGACAGGTTAGTTAACACTGAAATTATGAGAAAGAACTTATAGTGACAAATTATAACTGGAAATTTTAAAGGCAAAACTTTAGTGGAGGTCCTTGATGTGTTGACCAACTATCATTTAGGACCTTAGTGTTTGAAGTCATCAGGGGGTCCCTAACGTTACCTACGTCATCAGCGTAGATCCTCTTTATAAACTTCCATTAAATCGTGTCATTGCCACATCAAAAAAAATTAGTGAAAGTTCTAAGTTCAATACAAACTTGTAATTTCACTATTTTTTGTTGATGTGACGATGATGTGGCAGTATGAACTTGGACTTTAAGTAATTTTTGGCTGAAATGGCAGTGTCATGTCATCGTCATGTCTGCAAGGTTTAATTAAAGTTTGTAAAAAGGTCCTAGGCTGATTACAAAGGTTACTTTAAAGAATCCACTGATGACTTCCAAACATTTAGGGCCCAAATGATATTTGGATGATACATCAAGGACTCCACTAGACTTTAGCCAAATTTTAA